>CM067299.1:13874118-13939368 GCA_034231615.1 Meghimatium bilineatum
AGGACAGTCAACTTCCCTTACGGAGACGGCACATAATGATGATGATATATAAGCTAACTGTCGCCTCGCGACATTTTATCAAAGATAAACTATATCTGAAGTACACACGCAATTAATATATTAATATGCGGTTATGATTTATTCTGTTTGAGACGCACTGTAATTTATATAACAAAATACAAAACATACAAGATAGTATGTATACATATCTTAGTATTATATTTTGTTTTTCCTATTGATGTTAAACGCTGTTCTGTGTTTGATTCTGACTTTCATCTCAGTATTATGTATTGTTTTAGTTGGTGCTAGACTTGTTCCGTGTTTGATTCTGACAGCAAAGAATTAATTGTACGTAATTTATCATATTTGTGAAATTGGTATTTAATGCTATATCCTCATAAACCTCAACGGCTGTGGTTCGCTGAATCACGACCTCCATTATTTTGTACGGTCTAAAAGCTATAAAATAACCAAATTGGACTCACGTCCGGGGTTGTAAGGATTGTACTTCATCACAAGGAGTACAATTTGAATGGTCAATAGTTGTCCAGCTGTATTGCAACTTCAGTTTTCCCTACTGTTATCTATTGTCTTTCCCAAGATGAATGATAGTTGCTCGTATTCACACTTGCCGTTAAGCGTATGGGGGGGGGGGTCTCAGTTGTCGTTCCAAAGCAAGATGGCGGTGATTTCATACTTATAATTGATTCGACGCAACAAAGAGTGTTGTCCATTTCTAAAACAAAACCGGAAATCTAGTTTATCTGTAGAGCCTACCACTTTATCGAATCTCTATCCGGCTGTACTGCTCTATTTGAAATAACTTCATTTATATCAGATAATGAAACATTTTCAAGATGGCGGATACAGTAATTTTTCGCGAATGAGCTCCGTTAAAAACTTTTCCGTTAAAAACGTTTTCTTAAATGTAAATCTATTGTCTCAACGAATTTTTGGATCAGAATACTTTTTCACCCAACCAATGTCTTGCAAGTGAAATAGTTTATAAAACTAGCGTCACGTTCATTACTTGAATAAGAAAATAGTTCACAACTACAGCAAAGCATTTGATAAAGATCTCTTAGTTGACACCCTGTTGTATGCGTTCTTTCCGTGTGTTTCTAGTGACATTTATTAATGAGATTATTTCATTTTCCTATATTTCAAATTTTCCATTTCTGAAAATGTAAGAGGAGATTTATTATTAAATGATTTGTTGTGTGGTCAACCGTATACACAGAATAATAGTTTTCGGTAGCTATAAATCAACAAACGAACTGCACATTTTAGTTTTAGTCTGTTGAAACTAAGAACCTCTATAATAATTGTCAAGAAGTGAATTATGAGTTTGGAGATTTGTGCAATCTATTTTTGAGAATCAATAACCAGACAAAATACACATGCAAGGTAAGATTACTTGTTGTTTCTCTGTGTTACTTGGTGAAAATATACATATAAAATCTTAAAATAATCGTTGCACAAGAAACATTGTATATATATTTATAACGCACACATATGAAAGCTTAAAATAAACGTTGTACAAGGAACATTATATATATATATTTATAAGGCATACATATAAAACTGTTGCCAGCCTGCCACGCCAAGATGTCAAGCTATACAGTATATTGCCTTTTTGCATTTATGTGACTCATTTCCCCTCAACGTTGCTTGCCTGTCGCTACCACATTTTCCAAAGATACTCTCGTAGTGATTCTTGATTATTTTTTTAACAGGAACCAGCATCATTGCACAAGGGTCGTTTTCATAAATACTCTGATTGTCATTTCATGGGCCATTTAAAAGTTTATAAAATCAGTGTCCGTCAGTCGTTGATTGTAGATATTTCCGGTCATTCCAGTGAGGACAGACTCCCCCTTATCCCCTGGTCACTCTCATGTCTATCATTCTCTGAGCTTGTACATTATCTATTTATGCATCCTTCTCATCCTTGTGTTACATCTGTCACCGGGTTACAGCGTGCCGGTTTCCACACAATGTTTGAACAAAATAAAATTGTCCGAGTCGTGGTTTCTTGCCTGACGCTCCTCCAGTCGATTAGCTGTAAATGGGTACCTGGCGCATGAGTTAGGGGAGGAAAAGACAGAAAGAAAGGAAACTGGGCACTTCACCTAATATTTCTACGTGGGGAGGTGATGAAGAGTTGTCTTCATCCCCGACAGTGGATTGTTGCCAAGGGCACTACCTTTACCTTTACATCTTTGTACAATATATCTAAAACTGCTATAATTAATTCAGCCCTATCTCTTTTCACCACTATGTCATCCACTACAGCGTTACACGCCAATGCATCAGTTCTTTCACTACCACTGACTTCCGCATATCCTGGACAGTATATACACTCTTATCATTGTGTGGTTAATAAATGTGAATTGTTCTTTTTTCTTACATCGATAAGAAACTTCATGTTAGTGGCAATCTCCTTTAGTAAGAATTTTCTCGTTAGCTTTCCTTGTTATCTATTGCTCATTAGTTTTCCTTGTCTATTGTTATTACAGCATTCTTCCGAAGAAATACATTTCTGGGAGCTCTTTGTTTCCGATTTGAGTTGTTTATTCGTGTATTATCCATGATTTGCTTCCATAAAGCATAATTACCGCTTTTTTGCATTAATAACGTTCTTCTACATTTGTTTCTAATTACTGTTTGTCTTGCAAAAATAAAACAACATATGTATGTGTTTTAGTCATATTGATTTTTATATTTACACTTGTGATGGTGTGTTCATGTTTTATATGTGCCTCTGTTAGTCTTTTACCGCTGAAATAATAGGTATTTTGTCGAACTGGACAATCTCTGCTGAAATAATATGTATTTTGGCAAACTCGACAATCTCTGTGACTTCTGACATCCCCTCTCATTTTCATAAATTTAATACATTTCAGTTATGACGCCCCTCAGGATTGATTTTATCGCCAGCAACCGGACAGCGGACGCGGTCTCCCTTAGCTAATTTAGCCTCTGGTCTGTCTGTGTTGTAGCTATGAAGACTTGTCCATCTTCTGCGAATAGAGTCATTAGAGAATGAATAAATGAAACCTAATCTCAGTCTTCAATTCAGCATTAATCATACCCTCTTTATCACGTTCTATCTGTTACAGGAGTGATGTTTAGTTCAACGAAAGAGACCGAGTCTTACAAACAGCTCGTACAGTAATACTGACAGAATAGCAAGGGTTGTCAAGTTTATTTTCTCTCTGTCATGGTTGCCAGATGGTTGGAATTTTTTATGCCAAATTGTTGGCAGCAAATTGCAAAGTATGGTCAAATTTCAAAACTGTGCATAAACTCTACTAATAACACCCAGAGTTTTCAAGAATGTTACCTTTCTAAAAACATGTATTAGGTCTCTCTAATTATCAACATGCATTAATTTTACAATGAGAAATATGTTATTGCTAACTTAATTTTCATTCTTATGGTGTTAGTTTGAGAGACTAAGCTTTCTCTAGACAAGAAACAATGGGCAGAGCCGTTGATATGTTCTCCTTAAGGGGGAAAATGGGTGAGGAGGGGGGGGGGGGGTTTCAACGTTAAAAATTAGAAAATGTTATTCGTAGATTTTCGTACGTAATATCTACATTCTGAAAATGTGATTATTTTTTCCAAAACATCGCTAAGAGAGAGGTTTGCTTTTCTTTAGCCAAGTTCCTAATACTAGCAATTATTAAGTGGAGGGTGTGAATACCCCAACTCCCCTCCCCCAACCCTTGTATACATGTCTGACACTGAGGATACTTAAAGGTTCTTGTATATTAAAATTATACAATTTACTCTTCACTATGTAGTACCTGAATTTACAGGTAAATTATTCTCCCTGAAAATTATCTAGTGATTATTTTCTATCACGAAATTTTCATTTCTTATTGTTTACTGTATCTCTATAGTAACAACGTTTCCACTTAAACATCCTGAGAAAAGTATTATCAAAAGCATGTTTGGAAAAAAAGGACTTTTCATTATCCCTTTATCCATACGTAGTACAGACAGTGTTTATGAATTAGTTTATTATCTAAAAATAACAGAAGAAATTTCCACACAATATTAGTCTTAAAGGTATAGTTGAACAAGAAAAAATGGAAATGTAGATACTATTTTAAAATGCCAAACGTGGTCAGAAAGATCACAATGACCAAAATAAATTGCATGGCCAGTAGCTTTTAAAAATGTCCAAATTTAATCAATTTGACCATAAAATAGCCAGCACGGCAACCCTGCTCTGATGAAACCTTTAAGCTATAATAAGGCAGACGAAAATCGATAAAAGTAATTGTGCGGTCGAAGTTAAAGGTTGAAACACTCTCAGGAGTCAAAGATACTTTAGGAGTCAAGAGTTACAAATAGCATTAAAGTAGATGTCACAAACATAGAATGTTGTAGGTAAAAAAAAAAAAAAAGGTGAACATAATATGCATACTCCTTCAATCATGTTAACTCTTATAGACGCGGTCTAAATCAGCATTTCAGAGATCATCATCAGGTTCCATGTCGGCTGGCGTAGGCGATCATGGCTCTCCACAGCTCTCTATCTCCAGTAGAATGTATTAGGATCGTTGTTGTTTCACTGCCGTGTCAGGTTGTTAAACTTTCTAATATTTGTGCAAGTTGTCACCCTCTATCTCTGTTGCCTTCTATCTTGCTTGTAGTGACTATGTTCTCCAAACCTCCAAACCTGACTGTCTCATAACGTGGCCAAAAAATGAAAGTTATTCAGTAGAACGGAGTCACATTTCGTGTCTACCTAACAGGCTTGTGGTGATGTTAGAGATGACGTATTATTTCAGGCAGATACTGACATTCTAGAATATATACAAGTATATTCGAGGTATCTTACTTCAATACATTATTTCAGGCAGATACTTACATTCTAGAATATATACAAGTATATTCGAGGTATCTTACTTCAATACATTATTTCAGGAAGAGACTGATATTCTAGAACAGGGGTGGGCAAACTTTTTGTGCAGAGGGCCACATTGAAAATTGTAAAGCTATTGGAGGGTCACATATAATATTATGTATATTTTTGTTTTAAATTCTCGATAAGTAATCAATTAAATATTTTTATTCTAAAGGAAGGTAGTTTTACATAATGTAGATAACCTTAAATAAATTACATTTCTAACAGACTTACACTATAACAGTATATTTTCTAATATGGATAAAAGGTTTTGCAAATATTTTAACAATATTTGAAAAATAATATGTTTCATACAGTTACAATATGGGTTCATATCAATAGTTTTAATGAAGATTTTTAAAAAACACCATACACATACAATCACAACAGTTACAACTTTATTGATATTATTAATTTCTAATGAGATGTATGTAATTGCTTGTAAGATTTTATAATTCCTTTGAAATCTGGAACAAGTTTACTTGTAAAAATTTGCATGACTACATTTAAGTTGCAATCAGATAATAAAGACCTATTCTTAGATTTGTTGATTTTTAAGCAAGAAAATGCATGTTCACAAATATATGTAGATCCAAATAATGACAAAAATTTAGCTACAAAGTTTTTTTAAGTTTGGGAATGATTGTTCAGGCAAAGAACCATAGAAATCCAACAAACATTCAGACTTAAATTTTTCCTTCAGGTAATGATTGGCTTGTAATTCAAACAACTCCAACTGTATGTGCTCTGGGGCTTTATCAGCTTCTGCACTGAGAGGAGAACTGATAACATTCAAGTGCTGCTCCAAGATCTAGGAATCTTCTTCCAAATTCTAGCTTACTTGCATCTTGAAGTTGAAGGGTCAAATATTCACTTATCTTTCCAACACGTCTGACCACAGTTCTTCTGGATAATGTAATACTGTCAAAGTTGTTGTTTTGTTCTGGACACAGAATGTTTGTTGCATCTAGTAAACATTCCTTAATAAATTCACCATCAGAAAATGGCTTGTTGTATTTCACAATTTTGTGTGACAACACCAAACTGGCCTCTGTTGCGGTATCTTGAATTGAAGACGGTTTTGTAAACACAGTTTGTTGGTTCTCCAAACTTTTTACCAACTCTATGCATTTTCTTTTTCTTTCTTCAGATGTTAGATTGTGTCCGAAATTGTGATGTTTTGTCTGGTAATGTCTTTTTAAGTTATATTCTTTAAAAACAGCAACTGATTCATGAAACAGCAAGAAAACAGATTTGTTGCCAACTTGCATAAAACAATATTTGGTTATCCATTCGTCTTTGAAAACCCGACACTCGTCTTCAATCTTAAGTTTTTTGGATGCGCTCATTATAATAAAAATATCTTAAAATGTTGCAAGATTAACTAAAAACAAATGTGCTTCCGGTAGCGCGAATATAATTATTTAGATTTAGAAAACTCGGTTGAAATATAGGTAAAATATTCCATTTGTGAATGGAAACTACAAACGTGATGGTTATTAAAACTCACCGGGAATTTCTCAGGCACTGCGCAACTTAAATGATTGCAAATCGAGTATTTGCGCATTCCATTCGTTGGATATGTGGGGGGGGGGGGTATTTCTGACGATACATTATTGTTGTAATGATGTATTATTAATTATAACAGCTTTTAGCGATATTCTATTTTGTATGAAACATCTTTTTAATATAAACTAAACATACATCCCGACATAATGCTTTAAAGTTAAAAGCAATTAATTATAATTTGAAAGGCAATTTTCAACCTTTATAAAATTATAACGTCCGAGTACTTATAATCATTGACAAACATTCAGCCAATCAAATTACGTCAAGTATAGAATAGTAAATTACTCAATATTAAACACTCATATTAAACGTAGTAAAATTTCATTGACGATATATATATATATATATATATATATATATATATATATATATATATATATATATATATATATATATATATATATATATATATATATATATATATTAATATTTAAATGATGTCAAATTCGAATAAAAAAATATTGTATATTTAATATATAAGAAAGTCGAATTAAAATTACAATGAATTTCTGCGTAATATTAATGGGGAAAAAATCATTTGTGACGATCGTTCGTTTATTTAAAATGTGTTTGAGGGCCGCAAAATATCCAATGGCGGGCCGCATGCGGCCTGCGGGCTGTAGTTTGCCCACCCCTCTTCTAGAATATATATTCAGGGAATAGTAAAGAAGAAAATGTATTATTCCAGATAGAGATTGACGTTCTAGACATTCAAAGAATCATATTTCAAAACGTATTATTTCAGGCAGACACTGATATTATAGAATGTATATTCATGATTTCTTACTTCACGACAATGTATTATTTCAAGCCGAGGCTGATATTCTAGAATATATATTCAAGTCCACATACTTCACGACAATGTATTATTTCAGGCAGAGGCTGATATTCTAGAATATATATTCAAGACCTCGTACTTCAAGAACGTATTAAATAATAAATACTGAACATGATCCAGTGGCACATCACTGGAATAAAACAATTTACCCACTTCATGAAAAAGACAGTAGATATTATAGTAAACGCTAATTTGTAGATATAGGTAGGTTTCCATCGAACCAGAGAAGAAAATGTTATTTTGATTAGGTATATATAGCGAGACATCCAACATTTTTTGCTGTAGTGATTGCCAAAACAATACTATAAGTATGTTGCCATTGTGTTCCGAACTGTCCGGCTGCCCAACTGAGTGCACTAACAAAACTAGGTAGAAAAGAGTTATCTTTATAAAATAATTTTTAAATTACATTTATCCAATGATACAATCAGGAACGATTAAAAATTGAATCATAGATTCCACACATTATGGATCTAGAAATTCCGATAATTCAATAGCTTGGTATTTCAATCAGTACGTGGGAGCAGTCTTAAGTTATTCAGGTCAGATATCGACCCAGATACGAGTACGGGCTGTTGACTATAACACAGAAGGTTATAATATGAATTTCCTTGAGTACAGCTTTCTGATTGCAGCACACTTAACTTTTCTCACCAGTTTTTTTAATACAGATAAATAATTATGCTATTCATAAATTATACATATTTAAATATATATATATATATATATATATTCCTTATATTTTTGTCCCTACCTTAATAAAATCTTTTGGTCGAAACGTCGATCCTGTGTATTGTTTGGCGCAAATGTGTTATTTAGCCCTTTCTTTTTTAATATGTTTTTCAATATTTACTTACAATACGGAATACAGTTTTACTGCATTCACCAGATCACTCAACGTGTGGCATTCATAAATTTTACATGCGATCATCGTTATGCAAACAATCAAATGTACATGTAAGAAACAAAATAAAAGCTTATGCAGGTCAAAAATAATGTTTCCAAGCTATGGTAAACATCACAAGCTTGAGTAGTTAGGTATGGGAAGATGTATGCTTCCATTTTCAAGACTGTTTTACAGGGGACAGTTGAAGGTTGAAGAATAATAAAGTGTTAATGGAACATATGGATTGATAATATTAAAGATATAATAGGACAGTCTTGTATACATGTGGGCCTCAGACAGCAGGGAATACACTTCAAGAATGTCTATAATATTAAATACTGAGACAAACCACTAGTCCAGAGAAACAACACTGGAATGAAAATTATATTGACATCTGTATGAGTTACATAACACAGTCAACTTTATAGAGGAGACAAAACTTCTGATATCAGCACATTCCAAGCAAACGAAGAAGAAAAAACAAGGATTATTAAGTTACGTGAATAAAGTCAAGAATCTTGGCACTTGTTTAATATCAGATGACACGTGCTCAATTGAAATAAAGAGTTGGAGCCAAAACACATTTCAAAACATCGAAAACATTCTGTACAATGGAGCACTCACAATGCATATTCTTCTTTAAATACGAGGTTGGTTATATCGAACCCATTCTTTTCTGCGAATGTGAAACATTGATCGTAAATGAAACATGAAAGCTAAAAGGGAACTGAAGGCTACTAACTTGATAAGATGTGGTTTTCAGAAGATTACATAAAACTTGAAAGCTTAAAGTGAAACTGTAGGCTACTGATTTGAGATGTAGGCTACTGTATTGAGATGTAGGCTACTGGCTTGAGATGTAGGCTACTGACTTGAGATGTACGCTACTGACTTAAGATGTAGGCTACTGTATTGAGATGTAGGCTACTGACTTGAGATGTAGGCTACTGACTTGAGATGAAGGCTACTGACTTTTGTGTTGCTGAGGATACTTTAATACCTGTTCGTATTACAATATAGGATGTTAGTTGTTGTTGTGATGGTCATTGTCTCAATTGGTCCGTTCTCAGTGACTTGAATATTCAGTTTGAATGTCTCGACAAAATCGCATTTTTTTTTTTAATGTGGTTGGTCAGGTACAGAAAAAAACCGATTACTCTGGTTGCCACACGATTCGATGCCGTTAGAACGGAATGGTCCAATTACAGTTTGTCTCTAGAATTTTAAATTTATCCTCTTGCTTCCTACTTGAATTTATTTGTACAAGCAATTATTTGAAGCAAAATTGTACTGTCTATATGTTATTTATGTTTACAAGAAGACCTATTGGCCCTTGTAGAACGAGTGCGGATGTTGTGTGTTTATGTTACTGAGGATTCTTACCCGTTTATTCTGGTTACTAGGCTATCGCTGCAGTTAGAACGGACTGGTTCAAGTCCAGTAGATCTCAAGAAGATGTGGTTTTGAGAAGATTCTTTAAAACATGAAAGCTTAAAGTAAATTGGAGGCTTCTAGCTTGATGAGATGTGGTTTTGAGAGGATTCTATAAAACATGAAAGCTTAAAGTAAATTGGAGGCTTCTAGCTTGATGAGATGTGGTTTTGAGAGGATTCTATAAAACATGAAAGCTTAAAGTAAATTGGAGGCATCTGGCTTGATGAGATGTGGTTTTGAGAGGATTCTATTTTATTATAAAAGATTATATACAGAACGACTGTTCTTTGCAAAATAGTTTTAGAAAGTGAGTCGTGTCTCGTTACATGTCCAAACGAAACAAGCTTACGCCGTTTCATCACGACCAAAAGTGAATTTTGATAACCTGCATGTTTGTTTATTTTGTGCCGGACCAATATATTTGTCTTGTGCTCTATATATCTAATTCTTAACGAACGTCTGAAGTTCTTGTTTTCAAAAAACTGAATCCATCCTTCTGTCTGGATTGAGTGTCCAATTTTTACATCCGTATAAAAGTATATTTAGCACTAGCGATCTGAATGGATTGATCTTTACTGTATACTGATCTTACTTTTCCAATCAAATCATATTCAACCTTGCCATAGCAGACACCTCTATCTCGAGTCGTATAGTGAGTGTTATTCAGGTGATTTAAGATTGCATTGTACATCCGTTCATTTGCAATGTTTTTATATTCTCCTTAAATAACTTTTTTTTCTTCTTCTTTTTCTTGTTTACATAACCTGAGTTTGAAAATTTTTTCCGATTTAAAGATTTTCTTATTCCGAAGTGTAACATATTGGTTCATTCGCTGTTCTGTTTTGCTTTTATCGAATTTGTTTGCGCAAATAATCAGGAGCTGTGATTAAGGGGTATTAAGTGCATCTCACAGTTTCAACATACCAGTTTGAAAATCGCCTGCGGGCAGTTAGACGCCTGGGTCGCTCTGAAATCAATGACATTCTGATTAACTTGAATTTTTCGTAGAAAATGAATATCAGCTAGAAAATGCTGTCCTTATGGAAACGTCATTAGTAGAATCTCGAAGCTACACCCGTCACATCTTATTAAGCCAGTATTATAGCTTTATTTATGCATGTTTTATTCAGTTTATCATCTACCTTTCAGAAAGTAATGGCAAATTACTGAACGTATTTATGTAGCTTAAAAAATTACTACAAACAAAGAATGCTTAGTTGATGGGTGCACCATGAATAGGATATGCTATCAAACTTGTTAATCGTTTACATTCTCAGCGTGTCACCAAAGGGGTTCTAACGTGAGTCATCCAGTGGGTTATCAACGTGAGTCACCCAGGGGTTCTCAGCGTGTCACCCAGTGTTTTCTCAACGTGAGCTACCAAGGGGATTATCAACGTGAGTCATCCAGGGGGATCTCAACATGCCACTCAGTGGGCTCTCAGCGTGAGTCACCCAGGGGATCATAGAGACTTCAATGACAATGGAGTAAATTTCTTAATTGGGGAACCACAAACATGTTTAGCTTCTCATGTAAAATAAATATTCGAAAGATAGATAAAAAGATATACATAGATAAATCTTGAAAATCCTTAAATATTTGTAAATAAATAAAGAAAGTCAAAGACCATTTAGGTGCCACGAGGGACACGGAAGATAAATTGTCACATAAGGGTTCTGAATGCAGAAAGAGGTTGAGAACCGTTGATCTAGATCAATTTTCCATACTCAGGGGTCACAGCCCGATGTGGGATCTCCAAATCAAACAGTAAACTAGAAGATATTGATTTTAAAAGCAATTAACATTTTTCATGGCTGTCTTAAAGTTTGAATATTATCATCCTTTTCTTATACCCCTCTGAGTAGGAGGAGGTTTTCATATAAGGCACTGCACGGCCCAGAATGAAAATTCTCTGAATACTACATAAGCTCTGGAGAAATCACCCACACTGCATGTAGGAAGTAGGGGATCATAAAAAATATACTGAAAATCAATTGTACATGTGTTTTCTTATAGTCTTTTTAAAAGCATTTTTATAATGTATCAGGTTTCAGGTCACTTTGTCGTTATAACGCGGTGTCGCAATACCGAAAAGATTTGAGAACTATTACTCTAGATGCTTGTTCATTGTTAGAGTCTCTGCGTTATACAGATGTCAGACCTGGAACGATGAATATGTTTTAAGTACCCATTTACAGATACAGGTAAACGTTAACATCAGCCTCAACGTCTAAGAAGTACGAGATGTGGTTTATTTCTAAGCTCTTGTCTATTTCTCACTAAACGCTAATACGGTTTGAGAGCTTATCACAAGTTTCAAATGTTCTAACAGGGAATTTTAATGAAGAGGCTGCAGTTTATTTATGGAACAGGCGATTGGAAAGGAACTGAAGCCTTCTACAAAACCGCAGATGCAGTCAAAGTTATCTGTTCCGTGTGTCCCGTAAAATAACAACAGTAAGATATCTAATTCACGTATCGACTTTATCGCCTCAGGTGTACAATATATTATCCTAAAGACGTTCACTTCTGGACTCTGTCGACTGATAAGACGCTCGTAACTACTCAAGAATCCTGGCGTTTTTTCTAAGAGTTCCGTTTTTTCCACGTAAGAGCTGATTAAATTCCTCGTCAAACAAGTGAGAGCAAAATCCTCTGATTAGATTCCAGATGTTACAATGGGACCAGTGTCACGGACAAGAAATGTTAACATATACATACGTTTTGTTTCCCTTGTAGATAGCATATTTTAGCGACACATTGATAACAGGATGACTAGTTTGTTGTTTGTTACGATGTTTTCTTTACCACTCTCATTAGACAGAATCTCTGCGCGTAAATATTCCTTGTCTTCTCTCAAAACACAACTTCATTATTTAGTTCTATTACTTAACTTTCAAGTCCGTTGCTTAGATTTTTAGTCTAGACCAGGTGTTCTCAGACTTTTCGTATGACAGCACATTCTTTCAAGCTCATTGCTTAGATATTCAGGTTCTGAAACAAGTGTTCCCAACCTTGACCTCTGTCAATTTCTTTAATTAGATTTTTTATAAAAATCAGAAAACAGTCATTAGTTTTTCCGCATTTTTCAGATACATATTTTGGATACGAGCAGCTGCGGTGGGGAATAAATCATTGGCCATGATAAAATAGTTGTTCCTGAACTCTTTGCAGTTGTTAACAATAGGGGCTAGATGAGGTCCAGAATTGTCAAAAATGGTGATGTCATTTATATACAGCCTATATTATTAATTTGATTGCGTTAATTCAGGATATATTATTAATTCAGGACGTAGCCATCAATCCTGCATTTTTTTGGCTGCAGTGATTTTTTAGGCAATATAAATACGTTCAGTAGTTTGTCGTTGCTTTCTGAACAGCCTATATATATATATATATATATATATATATATATATATATATATATATATATATATATATATATATATATATATATATATATATATATATATATATATATATATAATGTGGTACGTATATATATAATCTCTTGGTTTCTAGTAGTATAGACAGCAGACAATATAAAATAAAGAGAAACGTGAAGAAACAATTTAAGAAACCTTTTTCGATCGTGTGATGCCGGCCGGGGCCAACATTGAAGTCAAAGTTGAGAAACGCTGTGGTTTGCTGGCTGCGACACACAATGGAAGCAAAGGTGAGCAACAGTGTGACTTTCAATGATGTACGATTTTCTGGATGGAACTGTCTTGTTAGGTATCAGCATTACAAATTAATGTTAAATTGGATGGTACAGACCGAAATGAGCTGATATCTCAACCAAGCAGTAAACTATTTCTCAACACATTCCGTCCTTCAGACTACATTCTGTTATCCAGCAGGTGTTTTAGAGCCAGCACAAAAGATAATTCTTTCTTCTTCAGTATTCATTCTCGAACTTCCGCTGAATCTCCCTTGTAGCAGGACCATTGTCCTAGATTTCCAGCCGGATGTTGTCCAGAGAATGGAAATGCGTTGTGTTTAAATTTGCGCCAATGGCCCGACACATCCGTCTTCGGTGGCAAAAAAAATTCAAAACAATATAACGTTTACTTTTTAAAGTCACAACATTTTCAATGGATAATTCTCTTTTTATCATTATAAAATAGATGTCTGTTTATAACATAAAATTGCATATAATCTAAATACGTATATCAGGGTTCACACTTCAGCGAGAGAGAGAGAGAGAGAGTAGAGAGAGTAGAGAGAGAGTAGAGAGAGAGTAGAGAGAGAGAGAGAGTAGAGAGAGAGTAGAGAGAGAGTAGAGAGATAGTAGAGAGAGAGTAGAGAGAGAGAGTAGAGAGAGAGTAGAGAGAGTAGAGAGAGAGAGTAGAGAGAGTAGAGATAGTAAGAGAGAGTAGAGAGAGTAGATAGAGAGTAGAGAGAGAGTAGAGAGAGTAGAGAGAGTAGATAGAGAGTAGACAGAGTAGAGAGAGTAGAGAGAGAGTAGAGAGAGAGTAGAGAGAGTAGAGAGAGAGTAGAGAGATAGTAGAGAGAGTAGAGAGAGTAGAGAGAGTAGAGAGAGAGTAGAGAGAGTGGAGAGAGAGTAGAGAGAGTAGAGAGAGAGTAGATAGAGTAGAGAGAGAGAGCATTATTCTTTTCAACAAAATTCACATTTGTTTCCTATCCCCTGCACTTATTACTTAGCAACTAGTTTCAATAATTTGGTGCTTCTTGACTAATTTAATATTTCAT
The DNA here is from genome assembly GCA_034231615.1 of Meghimatium bilineatum. Classification (NCBI taxonomy): domain Eukaryota; kingdom Metazoa; phylum Mollusca; class Gastropoda; order Stylommatophora; family Philomycidae; genus Meghimatium; species Meghimatium bilineatum. Next base: position 13,888,480 of record CM067299.1, read on the forward strand.
CAAACGTTTTCGCCATATCGCTCCATGAACATTTTATTTTCACATAAAATGTCTTGGTTAACGTTCACATAAAATGTTGTCTGTAACGTTCACATGAAATGTCTTATTTGACGCCCACATAAAGAGAAACTTAACCACTAGTATACTTACATGTCTATTGAAAATGTCATAGAATGTATACATAAAATGTATAGAAATGGCATAGTTTTGCCATACTTCTACATAATAGCTATCTTCACTGTTTCTGTCTTCATCTTCTTCTCGTTCGTAGTTTCACATGTCTACACAGCAGATGTTTAACATGCATACACAGCAGATGTTTAACATGCATACACAGCAGATGTTTAACATGCATACACAGCAGATGTTTAATTTTATCGTGAAGGCACGCTAAATAGGCGGGGTTGCATGATACCATGGTTGCTGGTGCGCCTCTCGGCCCGGTATCTCTGTCTTCCCCACCTGTGCTTGAAATATGACTGTTTCTGTCATATTAGCTTTCAGTGGGTGGGAAGGAGTTGAATTTAGACCGCGTATGCTAAGAGTAAAGTGATTATAGATGAGTCAAACAGTGCACAATATCTAGTTTAAATAAATGCCTTGAAATTCCTAGAAGAAATCTGAAGAAGATATAAGAGATAGATGAAAATACGAGACAACAGCAGAAGGGAGTGTGAGAGCGTTAATGTAAGGAGATTGTGATGATGGCTACTTTCATTCACAGATAGGAACTGACTTAGTTCGTTCTCAAACTCCTGCACATTAGCTGGATGTAGTCCAGAGATGTAATGCATTGTGTTGTTGTTTCCAACTTTGCTGCGATATCTGCGTCTTTAGCTCGGACACATCCGACTGCAGCATAGCTTTTGGGTACTTTGACCCTATGTGGAATGGGACAGCCAACTCCGCCTTATAACAAACTTATACGCCATTTACGACATACATGAAAGGTAAACAGTGCTGCTCTTCTTTCCTCACTTTCAGACCCTCGGTAACACCCGGGAGGAACTTGATGATGATAAGTATACTTCTTGGACAAACCCTCTAGATGACGTGGCATATTATGTGTTTGTCCTCTAAATATCACACGTATCTTAACATACCAATGCCATACTAAAATAACATAACGGCACCTGACAGATGTATGTAAGCTGACATTTATGCTATGATCAATTAATATCATCACAAGGTCGGGATTTATTTTTTTGTAGGGACGCAACATATCGATGACATGTTAACCTTACTACAACAAAGATATGGCGCCAATTTCGACTGCATCCATTGAAGCTGAGATCATTTCGAACAATGGTTCTCAAAATTGCATTCGCCAATGGTACACTTTCAGGTACCAATTATTTCCGTGCCCGCTTCTTCCTATGTTCGAAGATTGATAACATTTAGGGGCTGGACATACATTTCGTCATATTTAGGTAGAACAGGGAGTCTGAACACGGAGAACAGGTGTCTGAACCCGTTTCACAGTTACTGACAATGTTGAGGTGGATTTGACCAAATTTGGTGTCAACAACATACACCAATAAAATATAAAACTCTGAAAAAAAGTATGTTGTATTTTTGTACTTCTGTATAAACAAATGTTGGGGGAGGGCAGGCTAAATAAACTCAACATAATTAAGCAGTAGACCGTATCCTTGAATTCATGACAGTTTTTGCCACGAATGGGGGTCAAAAATAGAAAAACAAACTTGAGCCTTACTTACATATAGACAGCTCCTGTTATTGTTATTATAATATATTTCTGTAAGAAATTTACGATAGTTACTTTTCCTTGATCCCTTTGACGAGTCCGTGTTCCCTCATCAAAACTCAATTATTTGTTTCACTTCGTTGTCGTTCTAGTAAAACTCTTGTGTCATCCCAACCCACCCTCCAAGACAATCTTGCTGACATTGAGAACCACTAAAATAAAGCCACAACAGTCACCGTGAATTGAGAAAACTGTCATCTAACCAGTGTTTCCCAACGTTGGGCCAACGCCCCTCACTGGGGGAGGGGCAATTGATTATTCGGGGGGGGGGGCAATTCGAACAAGTTGCAATTATGCTTCACCTAGGAATAATTCAATTTTTAATAAAATAAAAAATATGTATATTTTACATTGGGGGGGGGGGAAGAGGATAGATCAGAATTGTATGGATATTATAAAAACTAATACGGATATTATATGTTATATGTTTGTTGTTACTGAGGATATTTCAATACCTGTACGGGATGTTTGTTGTTGTAATAGTACTAGTCTCGATTGGTTTGTTCTGGTGTTTTTGAGTGCATGGTATGAATGGCTTGACAAAATCTCATCTTTTTTGTTAGTTTCGGTTAGTCAAGTACGGAAGAATTCGTGTGCAATAGTTGCTAGGCGATTTGGTGCCGTTGAACGGACTGGTTCAATTCACGTTAGTCTCAAGATTTTTTATCAGAATTTTAGAAAGACGTAGGTGGGGCATGATGAAAAACAGTTTGGGAAACACTGATCTAACCACTTAGACATGCCCAGACTAAAAGTATGCACAAAGTCTACAGCAATAATGTCAAACACTTTAACCTTCACATTTGACAGAGAACTACTTGAAATCTGATTAGCGTGTATGACGATTGATATGACGTAGTGCTCATACTGCATCAATTGGAAGATCCTCCACACAACTAAATAAACAATACCACAGAAAAGGTTCTACTAATCCAACATGGCAGATAGCAAGTTATTTATATATTGTAGTAAGGACACGGCGAAGCATTGGGAGCGGCATGAAGTGCATGAGAGAAGTCAGAAATGATAACTAAATTGTTTCCGTAAACAAACTGAACACGTCAAACGAAATGCCACGGTATACAGTAGCACTCAAATAGACGAATCTTAGCTAGAGTAATTCTGTGTATACAAGTAAATTCACGTAGAAAGCAAGAGGATAAATTAGGATAAATAAAATGTTTTCTAGAGAAAATCTGCAACGTTGGCTCGGAATATATTTTCGCAACTTTGACTGTCCAATCATTACTGCTTTTTTTCGTTGTGTTTTCATTCTTTGTTTGAACTTTCTTACACAAATGTGGTTTATAAAAAGTATAATAATGTGTGTATACAGTCTGAAGTACAATTTTTTACTCTGTCTTGAACATGATCAGATATAGTCTTCTTCGCAACGAAAACTGGCTGCAACATACCTCAAACGTCTCTTGCCTTAGTACCGCACTCTGCCAGATTAACCTCTCCATCTCATTATGTCTCCTACCCACTTGTATATCTGATTGCCTCTTGACCGCCCCCCCTTTCCCCCTATTTCTTGCCGTATGGTTTCAACAATGTATCATGTCTTTTAATATGTTCAAAATATCGTATTTGTTTGAATTTATTTTTTATAGTTATACGCAGTTTAATCAGAATCTGTCTTTTTTTTCTCTCTTCCTTGAAGTTCTTCTTTATATAAAACTTGATACTTCATTAGAAACCAACATCATGGAACACGGAACATTCCCATACGTGACCAGCTCTCTGTTCCAACTGATATCCACGAGTATGCAGATTCAAAGTCTAGTGAGATATTGATTATGTGATATTCGTAACTTTCCAGAGAGGACACACTTTTTCCTTCATCCCTGGTTAAGCCCATTTATGTTATTATTTGTATATGTACATTATCACCTCCAGCATCGTCTTCCTCACTCTGTGGTAAATCAATAACCGCCCTTAATAAGTCGACACTATCTCTCTTTAATACTGTGCTATCAAGCTCAGCAGTGCCATCTAATGAGTCAGCTCTGTCGTTGCCTCTGACTCCCGCATTACCAAGACTTAATATGCATGTAATCCTTAGGATAACCAAGTTGTTTATGTTAATGACCTATTCCTTTCTTGTGGATAACCAAGTTGTTTAGGATCATGACATATTCCTTTCTTGACAAACACCTTTTTATCTTCCGCAGCATACTCTAGGAAGTCATATAGTATCACCTTGTAAGTTGATATTTCAGTCACCAACTGCCACAGTTACTGCTTCTATTTACATGTCATGTTCGATGTTGTAGTGGAATGGACAGAAGATGTTTCAAGTACATGTTTACTATTCTTGTAGGTAAAAAAAATCCCATCCGCACTTATTCGTTCTTCTGTTGATTGGGATATTTATTCTCTCCAGTTCTCGCTAATTTTCTTCATACCAAGCTCTCACAGACATCCATTCTGTGCAGTAACTGTTTGTTCATAGTTCATGTTACTAAGCTATAGATTGAAGTAGATTATATTTGACACATAATCACAAATGATGGTAGTCCGTTTATAAATTTGGAATAACACATTCAATCAAATATCTCAGAAACTGTCTGTTTGATTACAGAGATCATGAATGGTACATTCACGCATGAACAGTCCAAGTTAAGCAACTTTAGAATCACTAATGGTACATTCAAGCACACAAAAATGAACAGTCCAAGTTAAGCAACTTTAGAATCACTAATGGTACATTCAAGCACACAAAAATGAACATTCCAAGTTAAGCAACTTTAGAATCACTGATGGTTCATTTAAGAGCACAAACATGAACAGTTCAAGTAAAGCAATTGTATAATATGTTATAATTGATGCTATAAAACATAATATGTTATAATTGATGCTATAAAACATAATATGTTATAATTGATGCTATAAAACATACAAGTACATTTTCTTGTGATATATGCTCTTCTTCAACCGTTGACTGTATTCCAATTTTGTTGTAGCAGATATGACAATCAAATAATGGAAATCATATTTCAGTTATCCCTACCACCATTACCTTCGAGAAGTATACGTTCTTTTTTTGTGTACTCGTTCATATAGTACATTGGATATGTATACAAAAAAGATATAGCGACAGTGTATTTTAGCGAAAGTGTATTTTAGCGTCAGTGTAATTTAGCGATTGTGTATTTTAGTGAAAGTGTATTTTAGCGTCAGTGTAATTTAGCGATTGTGTATTTTAGCGAAAGTGTATTTTAGCGTCAGTGTAATTTAGCGACAGTGTATTTTAGCGAAAGTGTATTTTAGCGACAGTGCCGATTACAAAATTAAGATAACACACTCCTTGTGGATTAAGTACCGTCTCCGCATTGAACTCCGCGTTGGTTACAATTGATCTACAACATCCTCTGTCTCATGGATCAAAACCATTTAATATATGACACAATTATATACAAGAATTTAGAATGTACTTAAAATTAATGGAAACATGCTGCCACTACAAGCATTAAAATGAGTACCACATAGCAAAATAAGAAGAGGAAGATAAAGAGAGATTCTTCTCAGAACAACCATCAATGAATATGGGTTTCAACAACAAACAAGAATAACACACAGTAGTAGCATCACATCGCTCGAACTGGAGAGCTCTGAATTCTGCCCTATGTACCGTGTTCGGCGCTGAAGAAACATAGATAGATAGATAGATCGCCCGTGCGTTGCCGGGCCCGAAAGTGGAGCAAAGAATAGCAACACTGTTTACCTTCCACGCATGTCGTAAAAGGCGACTAAGGAGGTTATGGGATGGAGTTGGCTGTCCCATCCCATATAGGGTCAGAGACCCAAAGCCATGCTGAAGTCGGATCTGTCAGGCCAAAAGGCGCAGTTATCGCAGCAATGCTGTAAACCATGACACAACGCATTCCGTTCTCCGGACTACATCCTGCTAATTTGCAGGAGTTTGAGAACGAACACAGAAGAAGAAGAAGAAGATAGATAGATAGAAACGGTAATCACGTTAAATTCGTAACTCTAAATCAATATCGTCTTCTCGCATCATCAATGTCCAATTTATTTTTCCGCATTTTCACACGTATTTCTTTTTTCTGAATCAAAACATTTTTGCTCTTTCAATATCTTGAATATTATTTGGTTATAAAGAAATTCAGAAATTATCATTTGATTTATATTGATTGGTTCCCTTCATATGATTTTAATGTGTTGCAGTTTTTTCTTGACAAGCGTAGCCATCTCTCTGCATCTACTTCTACTCTCATTTGTCTTGCTCTACCTGTTCTTGCTTTTAGAGTCTTAAGAGATCATTTGTATTTTCTTAGACCAGAATAATGGTATATATGTAGGACTTACAGGTAAAAATTTATAATGGCTTATTTACTCATATTCTATAGTTATATTGGTCCATCCATATCCATAAACCATAACCAGTCAAGGTCATAGGGGTACCATATTGATTGCATTATCAACACAGTCCACCCATCGATTTTTATCTTCAATGCTGTGGATGATTGAGATAAAATTATTACCTTCCAAGTATTGCATGCTGTCTGTTCATAGTATTATTTGTTACCTCTGTTTATTTCAACCTGATAACATGGTTGCTGGTGGGTCTCTCGGCTTGGTATCTCTGACTTCAGTACCTATGCTTGCTTGGGCAGAACTGTGGTCCTGCTCAATGTCAGGGATGGCCCGAGAAATCTTAGTTTCCAGTCTCTGTTTGCTGGAGTAAGCCGTACCTACTCTTCACGGAACTGGCATCGACGGAGACTGCTATTGTCACAATAACTCAAATCGTCTGGGTGGCGGTGATATTTTGTAGTTTTCATCTGTTATTATTTTATAAACATATTATTATTATTACTATTACTATTATTATTGCTATTATTATTACTAATGCTATTATTATTAATGCAATGTCCCACGTAGCGCACTTGTCTCCCTAGAGACATTCAGATGAGTCCCAATAGTTTAAAAGAGTTTATGCAGGACTAATAAAAAATATTAAATCACCATTATTCTCTTCTCTCTCTCTTCTTCGTTCTGACACTCCTGCATATTACCATAATGTAGCCCAAAGAACGAGATACTTTGTGTCATGGTTGACAGTTTTGTTGCGATATCTCTAACCATGCATCTCCAACAATTTCAAGAATTATGAATCTAAAACTATCTCTGTTTCATATGACACAAAAATGTCTATATATATGTATATATCAGTAAACCTAAATAATTATGTATTCCCAGAAAAAAAAATATCTAGAATTGTTTATCACTAGAAATATAATATTTTGGGGCTGCGGTTGATCAGTTGTTGGTGATCCTAGTCACGTGATCCAAGCTTCGTTTCCATTTCAACTAGTAATATTTTTTTTTAATCAAGAAAGTTTCTTAGGTCAACGCAATCTAGAGGAATAGATGCCAAATCGTATATGGAAAATAAAAACGACTGGTATAATGCAGACCACAAAATGTCATTTATTAAAGAAAAAATATGGGCGCAAAACTGTATCCCTCAAAATAACTTGATACACTGAAAAAAGAAACATTATTTACTAATCTACTGTTATGTATCCTCAAATTGTTAGATTTATACAATTGCATTTTCAATATATTAATGAATGTTTTAACTTCCTGGTACCACATTCAGAAAAGCTACACCCCAAAAGTCCTTCTAATGAGTACCCCAACCGACAACCCAACGTGGTAGCAAAATTCTAGCACCAACTAGAAAATCACGTTGCAAGAAACAAAGACACCCAGGCGCTCTAATATAACGCCGGAGAGAGAGAGAGAGAGAGAGAGAGAGGGAGAGATAGTATCTCTAGGTTGAAAAAGGAGTGCCTCGTCCAAATGAGGTAAATTCAATTATGAACACAACATAATATGACGAGTAAGAACGGCATGATTCACCTCCACGGTGCACAGCTAAATATGGATACACACTGGAAGAGTAAAAACCTGGAGGTCGAAGGTAAAATAACATAAACATGAAATAGACAGACACAATCAAATACCTATAAAACAAAACAAACAGAAAAATGATGGAGTAGCGAGATATCTACCCATAGGACTGACGAGCATTGAGCGCAAAAGGCTGCATTTTGAAAATTGAGAGATATAACGGCTCTGAAACGCGTGCGGAGTCACGTCATCTGTGAAACACTACTTAATGGCAGTAACATAAACGTCACGGGCATCCCGAAGTGTAATATTATTCGTCTTACCATCGGGTAGCAAAACAGCAGTACTCTGTTACAAGTCTCGCTTATTGAATTACTGTTTGATGCAGTTAGTACATATCGATTCACAGCTAAAGTTATTATTTCATCATTCATAATCATGTCTAGAGCTGGCGAAACTGTAGTGTTGTGGTCTCCGTTTTTCATATATATGTGTGCAATGTTTTGACCACTAGTTACTTCAGTATTGTATATCTTATATGATAGTTACTTTAGTATTGTATATCGTATATGATAGTTACTTTAGTATTGTATATCTTATATGATAGTTACTTTAGTATTGTATATCTTATATGATAGTTACTTCAGTATTGTATATCTTATGATGATGATGATGATGTTCCTCCTTCTCAAGCGAAGATGAGCATGTCATGAAAAAACATTAAATGCGATGAAAAAGAAAAAAATATATATATATAATATTTAAAATTGGTAATTAGCTCATTTGGTTTGTTAGTTCGTAGATGCCCGATGAGCCCGATTCACGCACGGAAAGTTCTATTGCAGTGCATGCAGGAGTGCTGAGGTTCGGGGTTGGAGAATTTACGGACCTCAATATCTTATATGATGGTTACTTCAGTAGTGTATATCTTTGATGATAGCGTTTCTTCTGTTAATTTCAGGTGCAGATATAATTTATGTGGCAAGAATTTATGGGGCATAAATTGCAAATGTGTCTGATGGCACTTTTAATGTTTGGTCTAATAATTCCACAAACTATTGCTGAAATACGAGACCAGGCAAGTACTTGTAGTTTGCTTATCAGCTTTACTTTTCTGTTTTATTAAATGCTTTTTTTAATATACGTAGAATTATTGTGGGTTGTTATTATTTTTGCAACAAATAATAAGGCAGAATCGACAGCTCTTCAACAACTTCGGCTGTTATTCATAAACATCTGTTGACCTTCAACGTGATTGTACTCAAAAGTATACTTGCTCTCCATTATATATGTGTTGGTCGATGACCACGAAATGGCCAATATGGCAACCCTATCCGAAACTCAGCTATCTTGGAGCCAGCATCTATATATAGTTTTATAATGACTAAATATGCCTATTGATTCACAAAAAGTTAATACGTTCTTGGACAAACATAATCAGTAATGCAAATACTATTTAGGATTGGAGAGACCAACACAATGGACCAACACGACAGACTTGAACACAGAAAAATCAACAGTTGTTACAGTAATCAACGACAACCAAATAAATAATCACAAAATTATCTCAGCAGCAAGTCTCTTTTCATTGGTGGAACTTTGACTATTCAATATTTACCGTATATTCTACAATAGCTTCGGTCTCTGTGCCGGTAATTACATTGATTAATCGAACTAACAGCGCGCTATCGTGCAATACTAAGTGAATAAACGTTGTACATAACTATATATTGAATATGTTCTTTTATCAACACAAGTACTACATTTATCAGATGATTTTTTTTAAAAGCGAAATTTGTATACCAGTAATATTTAAAATAAACCAATGTTCTATAATTATAGTGGACATTTTTTTTTTAAATATAGAAACAAATAACATTGTCTTACACGCTTAGTAAAACTTACCAATAAACTTCCATCGGTATGTATAGGAACTCTGTAGATTAAATGTCGAAATATCAAAACACGAAGATAGGTAGAAATATCAGTGTTATTATATTACTCTAAGATGTGCAACTAACACTGATATTTCTACCTATCTTCATCGGGAAAAGTATACAAAATACTAAACAACAATGATGGACAACACAGATCTGTTAGAAAATGTATATATATATATATATATATATATATATATATATATATATATATATATATATATATATATATATATAGAGAGAGAGAGAGAGAGAGAGAGAGAGAGAGAATCAATAGAAATTAAAAAGGCATAGAAAGTAATGTATATATGTAAATTTTAAAAATAAAGCGAAATGTCTATAAGCGATAGTAATACTGTAGATCATGCTAACATGGAATAGCAGTAAAATGTAGTTTTTCTGTTCTTTCTGAATTTGTTCATTGTAGGTAGGCGATTGCTGATTTAGTCAGCTAACGACTAAGCTTAATCTGCTCACAGATGACATTCTTGTTTGTAAAATTCCGCTATTTTATTAACAGAGTAGGAACGATGGGATCACTTGGTTGTCTTTAACTCTGTGTAAATATTTCAGAATGACAAAACAGCAAATCTTGACTGGGGTCCATGGACAGGATGGTCAGCGTGCACTAAAACATGTGGTTATGGGACTGTTTTCAGAATTCGACAGTGTCACGCCCAGCATCAGAGGTAATGTATGCCCACATCAATTATGGAATCTCAATATTTAGAGTTAATAATAGTTGTCAGTGGTGACGTTTCTTGCCAGAGACTAGACTTTTTTTTTATTGTGTGATATGGGGTTAAAATTAACATTATTTCTGTGATAAAATTAGGTGACATTACACTTCCATTATTTTCGTGACAAGATCAAGTGAAATTACACCTCCATTGTTGTGCTATGGCCTGTCTATAATTTACAATTTACGTCAACAATGTGTGAGGGAGATAGCACATGAAAGATATTCACATTTGTTAATAATGGTGATTTTACTTCACTGTTTTGACTGGAACAGTAGCTATTAATTAACAGGAAACTGCAGCAAAATCTATGCAACATTGTCAATAACATAACAATAAATTGTGTTGAATTGCAGTATTACGTTAAACAAATACACGGAATCAATGTTTCGACCAACATGTGTCTATCATGATATGAGCGTGTTTAATTTGGTCGAATCGTCGATTCCGTATATTTGTTCAGAGTAATTTAACAATTCAATCAGTTTCTTTCATATACACTCTATTTAATTCGCTAATTTTGCAGACACATCAATGGACCAGCTTGTCAAGGGACATCAAAACAGTACAAGATCTGTATTTCCAAGGTAACTTTTAGCAGGTGTAAAAATGTCATTATGATATGGTTGTATCTTTACCACACAAAAAACGTTTTTAATGGACAATAATTGGTCAATGCATGAGAGTGGAATAGAATTTTTAAACGTAGTATGTGCAGAATAATGAATACTACCTCAACCGCTACCTCCATCACTTTTTATGGTTATATGTTCAGAAAAAAAAAACACTGGACTTAAGTTCGTGTCCTAGAGAGGTACATAGTACCTCCATGAGAGGTAATTTCTTTTAATATCATAAATACACATTAGACGTGTCACTTTACTTCTTTCACAAGCGTGCCGTTTTAATAAAGACAATAGATCACCAAAGTGTCAGGAGTATGTCAACAAGTTGGAAATATGGGGGCTGCGGTAACACGAATATCCGATTATGAAATTAAACACGTAAAATATGTTTATCTAGTGTAACAATTGTAAGGAGTTAAGAACTGTCAAATGAGGATTTCAATAGTTAAAGGTAGTCTTCTTCTTCTGCGTTCGTTCTCATACTGATGCAGATTATCAGTGTTTAATCAGAAAAACAGAATGGTTTGTGACATGATGTACAGCTTAACGTCGATAGTCTGTCTATTTTGGCCTGACACATTTGACTTCAGTAAGGCTTATATGCGACTGACCTTCTATTATTGTGACAGACTGTTGGGCTTGCAGGGAGTCGGACAAGGAAAACTGATGAAGGGTAATGCCAAAATCAGCTGTCCTTTATTTTGCTGAGATAGTACTTTTAAAAATGTAAAGAAGAAAAAGTAGACACCGTAAGAAAATAACTGTTAGTAAGTGTTTACGAGACAGGGTTATTGAAGGAGTTAGTTAACGTGAATATTCAACCAGCCGTGACCGATGCACAAGAATGGAAGGGGAGAATAAAATATTGCGAAAAACTGTTAGTTTAAGAAAGGATGCTTATAGAATAGAATATTCTGAAAGAGATTTGTGACTACTTTGAGTGACGCACACTAGAGTAAAACTAGATTAGTATGAAAACATTTGCGGACAAAAGCATGAATTCATGTAAGGAATTCAACAAGATTGAGATACAAAAATACGTCCAAAATCGTGAACATAACAGATTGTAATCAAGAGTGATCAGTCTTCATTCACCAGCAAATAAGTAACAGCTCAGCAATGTAGCGAAGGGTTAATCGGGGAACTGTCCATAAACAGGACATGATTCCTCGAACTCAATAGTTTTTGTCAAGAGAATTGTTGTAGTGCAAGCTGTACAATGTAATGTCGGGAGAATTCGTCGCATTGGATTTGTTAGGAGCTCCTGTGTTATTGTAAAGTGTTAGAGTGAATATTGTGAATTCTAGTGTTATAGATAGAATATTAGATTAAGGAATGAGTAGACGTAGGTTTTGATAAAGACTTATATGTTAGAAATAAAATAGCAGTAGAAAATGTTATTAATCTGTTTATAGAAATTTATTAAATTAGTCCAGTATTTGTGTAGGTCGTCGAGAACGTGACACTAGGTATGGTTCACCTTTCATGAGATTGCTTCTGAAAGAATATAATCGTCCCAGAATATTAAATATTCTGATGGATTGGCCAGAGAGAGAAAAGGTCAAACAGTGATGACATTCGAGAGAATGAGAAATCTCTCCTACGAAATATTCGTCTTAGAATGGAGGGTAAGAAGCAATGTTCTCAAACGTCGCCATATCCTCAATGCAGCAGAGTAATATCTATGTCTTATACAGTTTCCTATCTTTTAGAAACTAAGACTTAGTTACAGTTTCAGATGGGACCAGCCTCTTTTAGTTCACAGGGGCACAACGAATACAATAAAAAAATACTTATAACATCAAAAGAAATTCCAGATTTGGAAACACTATACAAGAGGGAAGAAAATGAACCACGGATCATAACATCAACAAATCAAACAACTAAAGATGACAACCACTAAAGAAAAGTTGTAAAGTGATACAACCTTAACAAATGAGTTATACTGTATCAGTTAATTGCTGGAGAATTAGTGTAAGAACTTTTCTACTAAATATTTTTTATCTATCAATTATAATATTCAAAAACGTGCATCTCCCACATTGTGGTATATAAAATATATAAAACAAATAAATAGAAAGATAGAATAAGAAGGAAAAACTCTCTTCCCTACCCCCCCCCCCTTTAACACATTATATAAGACAGTCAACTCCACCGCAAAAGCTCCTTAGTCTACTCTATACACGGTAGTTAACAGTTTTGTTATTATCTGGTCACTTTAGAGCCACAGCAACACATGGGATGTTCAGGCTAGTCATTCATTGATTGTAAGTATATTACAAAATAATGTATAGACTGTGTAAGTATATTCTGACATAATGTATGGATTGTGTGAGTATATTCTGATATAATGTATGGATTGTGTAAGCATATTCTGACATAATGTATGGATTGTGTAAGCATATTCTGACATAATGTATTGATTGTTTAAGTATCTTGTGTAATTTTTTTCTAAGGTAAAGTTGATAAAGTAAACATTTCCTACTATATGTATTTGTCATAGAACTGCACACAACGTGAGATGGATTACAGATCCTTAGAGTGTTCCAAGCACAACAGCATCCTCTATGGTCAGAAGACACACACATGGGTTGCCTACATTAACAGTTAAGTCTGACTAACATACTGAAATCTTTGCGATTGTCCATAAAAACGTGAACAATTAAGAGAGTAGGGTGTCTGCAAAAATTTGATAGTTACTGAAAGTGAGAGGGTGGTTGATAGAAGTTAACGACAACAATACAATTCTTTATCATCATCATGTGACATATTCTTTCCAGAACGTAATCTTCTTTATGGATTCTCTGAATATTGGTTACCAAGTGTTCAAACTGTGTAATTCTAATACATTGATGGAAATATTGTAGTGATAATTCATTTGGTTGATGTTTATAATAAAATATTTTATTTCTATCCTGATACTCTGTGATAAACTAAGTCTTCACTTTGATCGTCAACTGTATCCACATATTCTTTGATGGGTACAGAAACACACTTGAGAAAATGAACGTTGGAGCATAAAAATAAATATCAAAGAGTGTCATAATATTCTCATCCTCCATTCAATCATTTTTGTCACTATTTACAGCAGCTACTATACGTTAATATTCAAGCCCCATGGAGAGATGGGTACTAAATGTTGACATTCTAAGGTACAGTACAAGTAGACGCCACAAGTACAAACATAGCAACAAGTAGACGATACCACATAGTCGATTTATTTCCTGTGTCTATGTTTGTAAATTTCATGTTCATCATTTAATAATTTAAATATTTATTTATTTCACGGTTTAGGTTAGGGTTGGAGCTGTGTTTTACATAACTAACCCGAACCCTAAATAATAAATAAATAAATAATTTATATATTAATTAAATATTGTTTAATAATTATAATTAATATAATTAAATATTTATTTAAAATAAATAAATATTTGCATGAAATTTACAAACATAGACAAGGGAAATAATTACAATTTGGTGGCATCTACTTGTACTGTACCCATTCTAAATTTCGCTGATCTTTCATGCACATCTGAAGAAGATGTTATTGAAGACTGTACTTAGTGTTGCTTACCCCATTATATAGAAAGCCAAAAATAAAGACAGTTCATAGCAAATATTTTTGTTTTCTTGCAATAGATCCTGATCATTTCTACTCCTGCATCATTACAAGTCTGGGAAGTTTAGTTTGTGACATTATTTCATACACATTTCTTATATACAAGCTGAAAAATAAATGGGGTTTTTGTTACCTCTAATATTTTATGGTAGTGTGTCCTGATATAACCTAATTGGACTTTGTTGTCCGCTGGTTGAAAGGGGCACGCTTCTCGAAAAGAGAGGCAAACTCATTAACTACCTACCTACCTACACATTTCTTAAAGAAATTATTCCACCTAATAAACGTAACTATGTTTTTATATTCTGCAGATGCAAATCCGTGTGAACTGTCTTGTAAGACAGTAGCTTCTGAGTACTACGCACGCATTCAGAAGACTGTAGATGACTTCGTTACCTGTAATGACGAGAATACGGCAGTCTGTATCAAAGGACAGTGTATAGTGAGTTATCTCAGAATAATGTAATACCTACTGAAGTACGACTCTCTGATGCTTTATCTCAGAATACTTTCCCCAACTTTCCCCACACACCTTACCACACATTTTTTTAGGAGAAAATGTACTAATAAACAACATTTTTCGTTTCACATTTTTACACAACGTTTTTCCAACATAAGCAATTATTTTAATTGGTCTATTAAAAAATGAAATTGTTCAAGTTAACATTTGTCAACCACCCCCCCCCCCTTTTCGTCAACAACTGTCAAAATTGTTCATACTTCCTCCAATTGCTGACGTAATTTATGGACAACTCCTAATGAAATATAACTGGTGCGTTTTCTAAGTATATTACGGTATGTATCAAAGCAGTGGCTAGAAGGTTGTTTATTTCATTCAACTTACTGCAATCGTATTGCACGGGTAACTGTTGGGTTTTCTCACTCAGTACATTGCATATGTTGTTTTTTCTCCACACATAATTCTTAGTGGGGCATATATCAAATATTGAAATAAATATTAATTTATGAAAGATGTATATGGAATAGTGAATTTCTGGAAAATTTTTATGAAAAAATGAGTATATGAAATAGTGAATTTCTCGAAAATGACTATTAAAAATGAGTATATGAAATAGTGAATTTCTGGACACTTAGAGAAGCTTCATGACACGTCATCTATACTTATTTTTAAATTATGCTTTTATTTTTGCTGTTGAAATGTGTTTCATGTTTACCTGAATATATATGTATGTCCGTGGTTGGGAGGGAGCCAGAGATGTACTGTGCAGCACTGGAGAGGAGGAAACTGACAGCACTATTTTTTTCCTATGGCTGAAACCCATCATAGAGGCACAGTGACTCAGGGCGTGACTATCCTTTTGACTTGAACATTTGGTTACATGCCTGGAGCAATAGAGAAGTTCGGCCATAACCAGTAGTCAATTGGTGGTGGAGAATGAGCACAGTCAACCCTATCTTGGCTACAGTGGCTAGGAGCAGTACATAGGTTGAAACCTATCTTCCTGGAGGTGTGATAGTTATTCTCTGGCTCTGTCCCGGGTGGGGTCGAAAATCCACAGACTTCCCAGCAATATAATGTCATTTAGTGACATTAGTTCGAAGGGCATGAGTCCATGTACCGTTGGATCAGCTACCAACCAAACAACAAAAGATTAGTATATGGAATAGTGAATTTCTGGAAACAAGTCTATATTTGTATAATATCTCAATGAGGTGTAGAAGTAAATAAGGATCAGGAAAATACGTTAAGTAAGTATAATAGAAAGATAAATGGTGGAACATTTTATTTAAACATAAATGGTATCCTTAAAGAATGAAGGAACAAAGAAGGGAATTTCGCTACTAAATGATTCATGAGAAAATCATGTGACTGTTTTAATAGTTTGCCTTTTTATCTATGTTTCGTAATAAATGATATCGTTTGTGCATGAAATATGTCTATACACCATCATGTTAAACGTCTTCAGTTTGAATCGCTATTTTCGTTTGTTGATGTTTATGAACTACCAGTATCCATATTCTAGCTTTTATATGCTTCTTTCTATCTTTTTTTCATTCGTGCTTTGCTCAATATAGATATCCGCCGAGAACGAATACTTTAGGCCATTGGCGCGAATAAAAAGGCGACGCATTGCATTTCTGTTCTCTGTACTCTGCATTTTACTGGAAATCTAGTAGGACCGCTTTCACCTACATCAGAGATCCAACAGGAGTTTGAGAATGAACTCTGAAGAAGAAGAAGAAGAAGAAGAAGAGGAAGTATATAGAGCTATAAATGAATAATATTGCACCTGGAACAGGAGACGAAATTAGGAGCGAGTACCTACTGCCGACTATTGGGGACAATGTGTCAACAGCTTACTTTTACAGACTCTAGATTTGGGATAAATAACTAAACTGATAGCAGAATACGAAGCAGAAGACGGAAAAAACAGGTATTGTACTATACATAAATGGAGACAAAAGTTTTGTAGTTCTTGATAAAGCTTACAGTTTGCGAGATGAATTTCTACTACAGTTGATAACGGTATCTTGAATGTTCTTGGTCATCTATCCAAGTCAATCATGTAATGTAAGATTGTTAACAGATGCATCTTCCTCATTTCACATTATGTTTATGTGTCCAATGATTGTTTCAAGGATTGTATATTTGCTTTATGTGAATAATGTGATTGTAGTACTTTGTGCAGTCTGATTGTATGTTTTATCGCAGTCTGATTGTAGTATTATATGCAGTCTGATTGTATATTTTGGTGCAATCTGATTGTAGTTTTATGTACGAGTAGAAACATGTATCTGTAACTACTTTTAACTGGTGTTTTTGGATCTCCCTACAGCAGTCAGGATGTGACGGAATTCTGGATTCAGGCACCACACTCGATAAATGTGGCATGTGTGGTGGAAATGGAACCACTTGCCGAGTTATTCGTGGGATTTTCACCCTTTCATACCTGACACATCACGGCTATAACATCATCACCACTATTCCTGAAGGTGCTCGCAGTATCAACATAACTGAAATGGGCCGCAGTAACAATCATTTAGGTAGGTTTAGTCTTGTATATATGATTTATTCTCTTCTTGATCATCAAAAAAATGAGCAGCACGAAGAAGATTTGATGATTGATTTCTTGCATTCGGTTGTACAGTCTGTTTTTATAGCGCTTATTCTCATTCTCCCGTTGCATCTCTCAGCAGGACAATGATCCAACTTGATTTTCGGCAAGATGTAGTCCAGAGAACGAGGATGCGTTGTATTGTTGCTTTATTTACATTGATGGCACGACACATCCGGATTTGGCTGTAGTGAACTAATTCGTTCAGTTTTTTTTACAAATTCCATTGAACGATGGCCGTCTATAACCACATTGCTAGTAGACCTGCCGTACGTTGCAATCTGTTTATTATAATTTATCCCGAACTGCAGACAGGTTAGGTCACAAATCTAAAAGCTAAATAAGGTCAAACTTGCTTGAAACTTTGCTTCTGTGCCATTATGGACTTGACCGAAGACGGCCAAGCAACCTGCTGAAATAAGTATAATATTATTGTCATTGCCAATAGTGGTGATGGTCCTCATTCACTAGCGAAGATGTTCATAGCGTAGAACAAAAGATAATTAGGTTTTATGTTTGTGAGTCGGAAGATGAGTTCGAACTTCCTACAGTTTTCTACTCTGTTTAGTGTGTTTAATACCTGTACTAGCCTTACAGGCCAGGTTGATTAAAGAAACTCCGTGTCAGGAATATGATTATGTCATTGCATACCACATCACTTTCTTGGACATCTGTCATAAACTGTCCTGAAATCTGCTGTATATAGCAAGGAAGGCAGAATAACTGCACGGTAGACCTTAAATGAATTGGTAACTGCAGTAAAACTGTGTACCATATTGTGAAGAAATATAACAAATTATAAAATTAGTTAAATAAAGCTTACGTACAGCCTACAACAATGAACAAATCAGCGTTTCAACCAAAACCTCTCTTTCAAAAACAATGCAAACAACCACAGAGTTTAAGGAAAAATAATATGAAACTCAAATTGACATTTTAAAGTCACTGTACAATGGTTGACGTATTTTTATCAAATAATACCATAGGAAAGTTCTTTAAAACAAATGTGGGAGTCCGACAGGGATACATCATGTCTCCAATATATTGCAACATATATCTTAAGGACATTATACAAAATATCCTTCAGAACTATATCAGGCCTTTATCAATTTAAGCTTCCCCCCCACACACACACACACAATCTGCAATTTGCGCTTTGCTGTTTATATTGTTTATGGTTGGCTAAACAAAAAATTACTAGAGCTAACAATACTGTTGGAAAAATGTACTGGTAAGTACGAAACGAAAGTCAACACCGAAAAGATCTTGGTTAATACCAGAGACATTGTGACACAGACCAACATTATGATGAATGACCATAAAATTGAAGAAGTGAATACTGTCAAGTACCTAAGGCCATGTATATGCAGTGTTGGATAATCAAAAAATAATTAAAGATACGGCTACCTTAGCTGTCGTGTCAAGACTAAATCTAATATGGAAAACCAACATCAGTGTAGGAATGACGACCATCATTTATAACTCGCTAGTGCTAACAGACAGAGTGGAAAATTAGAGGCAAAAGAGATCTGGTTCTACAGAAGAATGCTGAGAATACCATGGACTGCCAGCGAAACTAATATGGAAGTGTTGAAAGAGTCAAATGTAAAAAAGGGACCTTAATCAATAATATTTTAAAAAAACAATCTTCATTTTTTGGTCACTTTATGAGACAACGAGGTTTGGAGTACATAGTCACAAAAGGCAAGATTCAAGGCAACAGAGACAGAGGGCGACAACGTGAGAAAATATTAGACAGTTTAAAAACTAAGCATGGCAGGGAAACAACAACGATCATGATACATAATACTGGAGATAGAGATCTGTAGAGAACCATGATCGCCTCCGGCATGGCAAATGATGATGATGGTGAGTGATATTTATTTTGTTGTGAGAGTTGGACACTCACTGCAGAAATGGAGAGACTAGTACAGGCTTTCGATTGTAAATGTTATAAACAAATTCTGCGTATTTCCCACAGAGACCTTATGAAAAATGTTTAATGAAGAAACAAAGTAGAGAATTTCGCAGCTTCGCATGAATCAATATTTTCAACAGTAAAACGAGTTAAACTTGCATAGTTTGAAAATGTATGCTGATATGATTCCCTGTCGAAAACGATCATGCAAACAGATGAGGAAAAAGAAAACTATGGACAATCGATATCAAAGACTTGACAGGTAAAGATTTTTCCACACCTATCCACACAGAAATTGCTGGAGGATTCTGTGTGTTTAACATCCAATGTAATACCCCTACGACCCTAACAGGTTAAAGATTTTTGAATGGATGGAATATGGAATTCCATGCAGTTTTCATCTATATTATTGTTTATACAAATATGTGTTTTTCATTATGTGTTAGCCGAAACGTCGATATGTTCTTTATTGTAGGATTCACGTAAAACTTATTTACCCCATTTTATTTATAATTAATTTTTTTTTACATTTAATACACATTAAACCCATGTTTTTTTTCCAAAATGAGACAGCGTCAGATCTAGACATGTGCATACTGACCAAAAAAGCTGCACTATGCGTAATACTCGTTTCTTTAGCTACTATATAGAAAAAAGGCCTACCATCACCAAATCTTTATGTATAACTACTTTGTTTTCACAGTTTCCCAATAATTTTCATTACTCTGGTTTATCGTGTTAAACTAACATTTTCTTATTTATTTCCCTGTCGCCATTAACAGCGTTGTCAGTTGAGACTGGTTATTTCCTGAATGGAGATATGCGTCTGCAATCTGAGGGTCAAGTTAAAGCTGCAGGAACTACTTTCAGTTACGTTAGAGGTACCGGACAGGGATGTCCTGGAGGATGTCTTACTGCGTCTGGACCTTTAAATACGTCGGTCAAAGTGGAGGTATTTTCATAATTCAAACATCACATACAAGCACATTTTATTGCTGTATTGTAATTATATAAATAATAATTTATCAGAGGATATCCGACAAAGTGGAGAATGTCGCAGTAACGAAAACAAGAAGCCATAACTAGGATAACATACTAGTGTTACTGGTTTAACTAGGATAACATACTAGTGTTACTGGTTTAACTAGGATAACATGGATTAACTAATATCTAACAAATAATAAAACTAATGTAAAAATAAAAAATAACAGAAATCAATGGAAAAGGGATTTTTTCTACGTTACGTTCCATCATCATCATCAAGTGCCGTCTCTACAATGAAGGTTAGCTGCAACAGATCCCGACATCCCCATTCTCTTGTTTTGGTGGTGCACTCTGCTAAACTGTAACCTGTCCATCTTGTGATATTATTATCCCACTCGTATCTCTGTTTACCTCTTGATCGCTTCCCTTTTACTTTACCCTCAAGTAAGGTCTTCAATAGGGTGTCTTTTAATATGTCCAAAATATTTTATTTGCCTGATCTTTATTTCTCTTAGTAATTATTTCTTCACATTAAGTGTTTTTAGAACCTCGTTATTTATTTTCTTCTCTTTCCATGATGTTCTCCCTATTCTTCTATATACCCACATCTCAAATGTATCAATTATGTCTTCTAAATTTTTATTTAGTATCCATGTTTCTGAGCCATACATTAATATAGAACAGATGTAGCATTTTATAATTCTCGTTTTAATTTGTGTGTAATTTGTGTAGATGTTAATATTTTTCTCATGTCATTGAAGGTACTTTTAGCCATTCTTGTTCTCCATTTAACTTCTGTTTCACATCTGCCATCATTTGTGACTATGTGTCCAAGATATTGATAATGTTTTACTTTTTGTAGTTTCTCTCCCTGTATGTTTATGTTTAGCTCTTGTTTTTCTGTGTCTGTGCTGATTATCATAGTTTTTGTTTTTTTGGATATTTATATCCAGCCCATATTCATTACTTGATTTATTGACTTGATCTATTAGTCTTTGTAGTCCATGTTCACTTTCTGCTAAAAGAACAATGTCATCTGCGTATCTAAGGTTGTTTATCATTTTTCCATTGATCTTGCGTTCTGGTATTTCTTCTGTATTTTTAAAGATTCTCTCTGTGTAGATATTAAACAGGCTTGGTGAAAAAATGCATCCTTGTCTTACCCCTCTTCTTATTTCTATGTGTGGTGAGTAGCTGTTTTCACAACTTATTGATACGTTCCAACGGGGACCTTTATTAAGAAACAAACACAAACGAAATAAACACATGAAATTAAATATCACCATCTCTATCTCGCTGTATTAAAAACAGCAACAAGTAAAGAAAGATATGCAGTCATGTTGAGTGTGGCAATATCGGTGCGCCCCAGGACACACGCACTATTGATAGATTAATATATATATATAGAATAAGGTTAAAGAAATTCCATAAGTAAAGACATTATGTGTGTCAAATTAGATCAATTGAAAGCCTCGTATCAAGGATGACGTCAGTTAAATATAAGTATTTTGTGTAACAATACACATAATTTTCTATCAAAAGGTATTAATCAAGATATAGAAAAAAAAACATCGAATGCAAACACAAAATCAAGCGGAGATTATTTGAGTAAAACATAAACAATACATTATATGTAGCATATGTACAACAACTGAACAATAAAAATACATCTATACGATTGATATATATATTAAAATGTTCAACAATCGCGAACTTGTTGATTTCTTTCACATACTGCACACGTCATGATGTATGCATGTCGGCTTTACTGATTAGAATAAGATCATAGAGTGGAGTACATTTGAATCACATGAGCTTCATTGATGAAATGTAACAAACTATAGGCCCCTACATTTCAAATAAGCTACTTGTCATTTACCCTGATGATGGGCAGAAAGAAGATTTAAATAAACAAATTAATGTTGGTTTGTTCAGGAACGACAAGAGACAAAAAATACAGTGTCGACAAAAATAGAATGGCAGTCTTGGAACAGAGAACTCAATACTCTCATTATGTGCGCCGTATGAGTGTAAGGTTAATTACTCTACTGGTTAATGAAGGTTAATTAATCTACTGGTTAATGAAGGTTAATGAATCTACTGGTTAATGAAGGTTAATGAAGGTTAATGAATCTACTGGTTAATGAAGTTTAATGAATCTACTGGTTAATGAAGGTTAATGAAGGTTAATGAATCTACTGGTTAATGAAGGTTAATGAATCTACTGGTTAATGAAGGTTAATGAATCTACTGGTTAATGAAGGTTAATGAATCTACTGGTTAATGAAGGTTAATGAATCTGGTTAATGAAGGTTAATGAATCTGGTTAATGAAGGTTAACGAATCTACTGGTTAATGAAGGTTAATGACTCTACTGGTTAATGAAGGTTAATGAATCTACTGGTTAATGAAGGTTAATGAATCTGGTTAATGAAGGTTAATGAATCTACTGGTTAATGAAGGTTAATGAATCTGGTTAATGAAGGTTAATGAATCTACTGGTTAATGAAGGTTAATGAATCTGGTTAATGAAGGTTAATGAATCTACTGGTTAATGAAGGTTAATGAATCTGGTTAATGAAGGTTAATGAATCTACTGGTTAATGAAGGTTAATGAATCTACTGGTTAATAAAGGTTAATGAATCTACTGGTTAATGAAGGTTAATGAATCTACTGGTTAATGAAGGTTAATGAATCTACTGGTTAATGAAGGTTAATGAATCTGGTTAATGAAGGTTAATGAATCTACTGGTTAATGAAGGTTAATGAATCTGGTTAATGAAGGTTAATGAATCTACTGGTTAATGAAGGTTAATGAATCTGGTTAATGAAGGTTAATGAATCTACTGGTTAATGAAGGTTAATGAATCTGGTTAATGAAGGTTAATGAATCTACTGGTTAATGAAGGTTAATGAATCTACTGGTTAATGAAGGTTAACGAATCTACTGGTTAATGAAGTTTAATGAATCTACTGGTTAATGAAGGTTAATAAAGAGCAAGCTTGAGTGTTATCTCTCTTTCTATTCTTAAACGGGTTATAAAGGCGTGTGTCGCACATGTTCTGCTGCACGGCTGAAATTTGGATACTTACCAAATATAGCAACATGTCACAAGATGAAAACTATCCTATGTAATATATATTTGTTAGTTGAGATAAGAAAGAGTTATTAGAAATTATATAGAACCAATTGTGATTTATAGAAGTGAATCTGCATACTTAAGTCTAAAGATTAAGCAAATAAGTATTTGTTTTTTTTGCCTGTGATAAACCAATCTTATAAATGACTGTCTACTCATTTTCATCGTAACACATAATCAAAACATGTATATTCTATCATTATTTTTTTCTGGCGGATGTCCAAATCGATATTATTGTTTGCAAAGATTGTGCACGATTATACAAAAAAAAACCTAGTAATGTAGCAATGAATGCAAAAATATAGACCAGAATCATATAATATACTAATTAACATTATATTTCAATTAATCTATTCATGTACAAATTAATCAGCTAACATATAAATTAATTCAAAAACATGCCAATTAATATCCTAAAGTACCATGCAATACATGATAAAACAAACTAATCTACTAATACACTGATCACTCCATTAGCATACGAATCAATTCATTAATATATCAGTTCATCCACTAATATTCAAAATAATCTACATCTATGTTAATTAATTCAGAAATATACTAATTATTCCAATAGCATACCAAATAATATCTGATATATAAATTACTCCATTAACATACTAATTATTTCGATAAAGCACCACTCTATCCACTAATATGCCAATAATTCACTAATATACGTATTAATCCACTAATATACCAGTTAATCTACTAATATACCACTTAATCTACTAATACACCAATTAATCTACTAATATGCCAATTAATCTACTACTATGCCAACTAATCTACTAATATGCCAATTAATCTACTAATATGCCAATTAATCTACTAATATGCCAATTAATCTACTAATATGCCAATTAATCTACTAATATGCCAATTAATCTACTAATATGCCAATTAATCTACTAATATGCCAATTTATCTACTAATATGCCAATTAATCTACTAATATGCCAATTAATCTACTAATATGCCAATTTATCTACTAATATGCCAATTAATCTACTAATATGCCAATTAATCTACTAATATGCCAATTAATCTACTAATATGCCAATTAATCTACTAATATGCCAATTAATCTACTAATATGCCAATTAATCTACTAATATGCCAGTTAATCTACTAATATGCTAATTAATTTACTAATATGCCAATTAATCTACTAATATGCCAATTAATCTACTAATATGCCAATTAATCTACTAATATGCCAATTAATCTACTAATATGCCAATTAATCTACTAATACGCCAATTAATCTACTAATATGCCAATTAATCTACTAATATGCCCATTAATCTACTAATATGCCAATTAATCTACTAATATGCCAATTAATCTACTAATATGCCAATTAATCTACTAATACGCCAATTAATCTACTAATATGCCAATTAATCTACTAATATGCCAATTAATCTACTAATATGCCAATTAATCTACTAATATGCCAATTAATCTACTAATAGATCATCTACTGTTACATTGTTGTTTCAGTTGATTTATTTTAGCCGCAATCCTGGAATTTACTACCAGTATACCATTCCACGTAAGAAACACAACGATAGCCACAAGTCCATGAAGGATACAGTAGCAGGTTTGTACTTATTTTATGTCTTCAACGGATGTCAGAGATACACAGATTCTCAAACATGGTTAAAATCTTTGTGTGTAGAAACAAGCTTGTGTAATGTATGATTCGACCTCCAACACCATCTGACTCTTGTCTTGTATCAACGAAAGTCCCTATGACTGACCTCCAACACCATCTGTCTCTTGCCTTGGATCAACGAAAGTTGCCTATAACTGATCTCTAACACTATCTGTCTCTTGCCTTGGATCAACGAAAGTTGCCTATAACTGATCTCTAACACTATCTGTCTCTTGCCTTGTATCAACGAAAGTTGCCTATAACTGATCTCTAACACTATCTGTCTCTTGTGTTGTATTAACGAAAGTTGCCTATAACTGACCTCTAACACTATCTGTCTCTTGCCTTGTATCAACGAAAGTTGCCTATAACTGATCTCCAACACTATCTGTCTCTTGTGTTGTATTAACGAAAGTTGCCTATAACTGACCTCTAACACTATCTGTCTCTTGCCTTGTATCAACGAAAGTTCCCTATAACTGATCTCCAACACTATCTGTCTCTTGTGTTGTATTAACGAAAGTTGCCTATAACTGACCTCCAACACCATCTGTTTCTTGCCTTGGATCAACGAAAGTTCCTATAACTGTCCTCCAACACCATTTGTCTCCTGTCTTATGTCAAAAAAGATTTCCTATAACTGACCTCCAACACCATCTGTCTCTTGCCTTGTATCAACAAAAGTTGCCTATAATTGATCTCCAACACTATCTGTCTCTTGTGTTGTATTAGCGAAGGTTGCCTATAGTTGACCCACAACATCATATGTCTCTTGTCATATATCCTCTTCTTCTCATCATGTTTCCTCTCTCTTCTGTTTGTAACTTTGACACACAACACATTCCGTTATCTGGAATACATACTGCTAATCTTCTGACGTTTGAGAACGAAGGCAGAAGAAGATTTTACTCTATCTTTTGCTCGCCTCCCCTCGACAAACATAAGACATGTTAACCTATTGGAAATCATCAATCTAAAGCGATTCATTTGATCTTTTCCTTGGTTGTCATTGTCTATTGACATAAAATAAACTCAATGTGACCAATTAAAATCATGTGAAATGTTCATCGTGTCACTTTAGACGGATGTAGTTCAGTTAGCATTATACTCGTCACTAGATTCACCCTAATTGTACTTTCAATTATGATTCTCACATAAAGTTGTCCTTCCTTTTAATATGTTCAAAATATTTATGTGATTTTTATTTCCGATAGTGGATCATTTTTTCTCATACTCTCCGTGTTGTCAGAATTTCTTTATTTGTTTTCTTCTCTTTCCTTGAAACTCTCCCTATTCTTCTTTATATCCATATCTTAATTGCATCAATTGTGTCTTCTATCTGTTTGTTCATTTATCCGTGTATATGGACAATACATTAGTGAAAGTAGATGTATTCTTTTATTATTCTCATTTTTAGTATGGGATTTGTCTGAATGTTATTAGTTTCCTCTTGTCATTGAAAGCACGTTTAATCGTTCTCTTTATCCTTTTAATTTCGGGTTCACCTCTAACATTATTTGTGATTATCTAGGCTGATCGATACGCCCTGATTAGGATAGGCTACCGCCTTTTTTTAAATCTATGTGTATCAATGTGCGTGCGAGCAGGCATTACTGCTATACACGGGATATTAAAGTGCATAATCGAATGTGCGCGTGTTTGTGATCGGTATGTATTGTTATATATACATACAACGGCAAAACTAGACAGAAGTTGCCAGAACAAAAAGCAATCCCCATGGGTGAGATAACTAAAATAGATTTAGATTAGATAGTGCTGTTACTAAAGCTTGCTGGAGGCGTCATAATGCCTAGTTTCAGCTCCGTATATGCGTGCGAGTATGGGGACGTGATCATAATTGGCACTATGTTAGCCTGTGTGGCAGAGGAGTGATTGAATTAATATTGTAATTCTAAATTGCGAACTATATCGAGGTTCACAGTCGAGAAAGTCAATTCGCTAAGCTGTGTCCGCGAATGCTGACGACTCCTACTGAAATATTTGTGTGCAGTCTTCTACTGTCTGCAATCTTCCATTTTCTGTAATCGTCTACTTTCTGCAATCTTCTACATTGCTTTAAAATCTTACGAAGTATGAATATGGATAAACGTGCTCAGCTACCTTTATTTATTTCGACGAATTTGTCATTTAGTTATTTCTCTATTATGTATGTACTTGATTTATGTCTGTGTTATTTGTGTAGTTCTGGTTTTATTTACACCCAGAAGACCATCTCTCAGCGGTGTATTATTCGAAACACTGAATTCAAAGGGAGTAAAAAGTATGTAAGGCTCAAATGCTAAAAAGCAGAAAGGATTGATTACATTGCACTTGGATTTCCCATATTCTTCTTCTTCTTCTTTCGTATACTTGAAACATGTCTATATCTGTAATTCTGTCTCTTTAATAAAACTCACTGTCTTTTGTAGTTCATACAGTGTCCCATAGAGCTTTGATTCCAGTGTTGTTTCCTCTGGCCAATATGTCTGCCTCAGCGTTTCATGCTCAGAACACTCTTGAAGTATATGTCCTTAGCTAGAACACTGGTTAAATGCTGGTACATTTTCCAGTCTGCCCTCTTATAGTTCCACCTAGTGAGCGTGCTGCTGTCCTTGGTAAATTCATTGTGGATTTCCAGAAATACTGGTCTGTGGTCACTACCCCCAAGCTGCTTTCCAACGACACGTGTGATGTTCCATTCCAGGCCTGGTGAGTGGAATGCCAGATCTGGTGTAGAGATGGTGTGTCATGCTCTCGAGTAGAAGGTTGGTGAGTTTGCTGGCTGGTTAATAAGGATGAGATTATTTTCATCCTGCCAGCTCTCACGTTCCTCACCTCTCTTTTCGATATGGTCGTAGCCCCAGCTCTGAGAGTGGCTGTTGAAGTCATCACACACCATAAGTCTCTCTGGAATTGTGGCTAGTGCCAATGGTTTATCATTTTGGCAGTAGTAGTTCAGGAGATGGAATTCTGCACTGTCTGTTTTTAGGTGGAGCAGCTGGTATTCTGCCCATTCCATATATACTTCCAGTTGACATGCGCTGATATTGTTTTTAACAAGTGTCAGAATTCCACCCCTTTCGCCTGTCCTTTCGGTCGGATCGGTAGCACTGGTAGCCTCTGATTTTGAAGGCTATGTCGCTGCTGAGGTGTGTTTCTTGGATACAGCATACATTAACTTGTTCTTCACTGAGGACATTTTCAAGTTCCAATTTTTTGCTGTATCCATCTCTTTTACTGTTGACACTCTCAGCATTCCAGTGCATTATTTTTATTGCTCGTTTGTTTGTTTGGCCAGTAGCTCTATTCCCTTGCCTCCTGGCTCCTCGAGGCAATTGAGAAGGACTTTCAGTAACTGAGGTTGGGCCCTTTCGAGGTATAGGGCCCGGCACCGTCCTGAACGTCCGCCACATGGCAGGCACCATAACTTTTTATAGATACAGACATGTTTCCATTGTGTTTTGTGCGTGGCATCCTGATAATCTGTGCGCCTTTTTGCTGGATGCCTCCGTCTTCAGCACTCTCCTTATTTGGGCAGGACTATGGTCCTGCTCGAATGGGACTGCCCGAACAGTCTTAGTTTCCAGCCCCTGATGGCTGAACTAAGCCCCATCACCACTGCACGGTGCTGGCCTTGATGGGGGATTTTCCATATGTATCCCATCCTCTCAACACAGCGGCATGCCGCCATTCCAGAGAACCACTCATAGCACGTAACTCCTTAGCTTCAAACAATAATCACCAGGGATTTCTGAAAAAAATCCACTTTGTGAACAAAACGACGATGCTAGATTCGAACATGTGACCTCCTTAGAATACGGCAAACAGTGTGATCACTACGAAGCCTCACTTTATAAGACTGTCATCTACCAGGGTTTGTTGCTGCATGTTTGTTGAACCGCTGATTATGTATTATAAACGAAAGTCATGGTGTTGCAGTGGCTAATCTACTGGCTTGATAGCTCTTTGTTCACTGTTGTATTCTCTGCTATTTTTTTTCCATAGTTTTAACAAAAATAATAAACTCCAGAATCTACCATCCTCAAGAAATTGGAGTAAAAACAGACCTGGGAAGGTAAAGACCATCTTCTTCTTCTTCTTCTTCTTCTTCTGCGGTCGTTCTCAAACTCATGCAGATTAGCAGGATGTAGCTCGGAGAACGGAATGCGTTGTGTCATAGTTTACAGCATTGCTGCGATATCTGTGCATTTTGACCTGACACATCCGACTTCATCGACTTCATAAATACCATCGACGAAAAAGTACCAAGTTATATTTAATCTCCTTGGCCAAAAAATAATAGGGGCATAAGGCTGTACTTCTGAACTAAATGGTGAGGAAAAGAATTTCTTCTTTTATAGTCCCTATATAAGAGTGAAAGTAATTACTTGTAGTTATTGAAGTCTGTTAAATAAATTTAGTTTTAAAAATAAGTTCAGTATGAATGTACACATCAATACATAGTACATGTATATTCTTGTTAATACATATTTATCTGTGATCATAAATATATAAAATATTTTGAACTATTATAATGCAAATCTTCAAATCACAATTCAGGTCAAAAAATTATAAAGAACAGTCTTGTTCCACGAATTGATCGTGGAAAAGTCCCAATATTCTTGACAGAAACAGATTCAGAAACTTCACTTCGGCACAATCGCATGTCCAGTAATTCAGTGACCAGTGATAATGACGATGGTGACGAATCTAGTTATGTCACACAGTCTGGGACTTCAGGTGCAGTAATAACATCAGACAAATCAAATGCTCAGTTAGACCTGGAGCACTCCAAAAGTAGACTTAGAGTATTAGTCGGTCCAGCATCTAAAGTGTTGCATGAATCTGTCACCGACTTCTTTGTGAATGTCAGCAGAGACGGTTTATATACACATTACTACCACACCAACGAACATGACGATATTGGTGATATACCCATGACTGTACCTCTACTTGAAGATAGCCTTGAAATTACTGAGATCAGCAAAGACAGTGGACTCGGCTGGTCTGAACGCAAATCTGTAATCGATAATAGGTAAGCTCGAATACTATTATATTCATAAATAATTTCATTATCTATAACATGAACAGAAATTATTGCAAACATGTACTTAACGTCAGTACGTCACAAACATGTACTTAACGTCAGAAAATACACCAAAACTTGCACTTAACATCAGCAAATGCGTCAAAAACATATTCTTAACGTCAAATACATGGTTGTGACGCATTTACTTTTGTTAAGGGTATGTTTGACGTATTTACTGAAGTTAATTACATGTTTGTGACGGATTTACTGAGGTTAAGAACATGTTTGTGGCGTTTATTACTGATGTTTACATATTTGTGGCGTATTTTCTGAAGTTAGGGACATGTTTGTGACTAATTTACGTAAGTCAGCAAATACGTTATAGACACGTAATTAACGATTACGAACACGTCAGCGACGAATAAAGACATACAGATCAGTTACAGAAATAACAACCACATGGAGAATGTGGTAAAACTGCGTGTTATATGTAGAATAAATAAATTAACGCTAGAAAACAAACATAGGGTTAGAGTGAACTATTACGTTTTACAAACACACACAATTAATGTTTTGACAAGCAGTTCTTTAACACGATATGGGCAAATAAACGCAGAGAGAAACGGAAACTTTTATAACACAACTGTTCTTGTTGTGCTCCCTCTTCTTTGCTAGTCTGTCAAGAACACATTAAGTTAAATAATTTATAATTGGCGACAAGATTGTTTATCTGGAATTTCACCATCGACATGCACACATTGTGGCTAAGTTGATCTTCTACTGTTACTTTTATAGCACATGGGGATCTTCCTAGCGTAGTGGTCAAGCTGTTGTCTTGTGTTCAAAAGGTCATGGGTTCGAATCCGGCTCGTGTCATGTTGTGTACAAGGTGGATTTATTCAGAGATCCCTGTGGATTATCTCTTGAAGCTACGGAGTTACGTGCTATGAGTGATATTCACGGCAGGCAGCTTGTTGCTTCGTTGAAATTGACGAATTACATATGGGAAACCGAGTACGGTGAAGTCATTCCTCTACATCATTTAAACCTTAACCCTTTTTACAGTCACATTTCCTTGTAAACCACATATCATTTTCTTGACTTGTAATCTATCACATTTCCATTGTATTTTTCCTTTGCAATTATATGGCTCTTTTAATACAAATTATAGTAGTATGCATGGTATGTTAGCTCTATGTTTTTGTTTGTACCAATATTGATAAAGGTTTGCTGTTAGAAATGTCATTTAGGTGTATTTATATAATGTAAAACTGCATTTTAGAAATCGTTTTAGCTTAATTTCATCTAACAAAAGAAAGCACCAACATTGTGTTATCAGTGTCAAACTTGGACATTAGATTCGAGAACAATACATAAGATTAACACCACTGAAATGAAATGTGTGAGACGTATGATTGGAGTTAGCTTGAGAGACAAAATCAGGAATGAAGCACTAAGGAAACAATTAGGGATCAAACCAACAAAAGAATGCATACAGAAACAACAAGTTAAATGGTACGGCCACATAACCATACAGAAAGAACAAAGTATTATCCAAAAAACACTTAACAAACGATACGAAAACAGGAGACCTATTGGACGCCCTCGTAAAAGGTGGATAGATAGTGTATTAGAGACACTCGGAAATATAACAGCAGAGGAGGCAAATAGAAGGGCAAAAGACCGTACACTCACTCTCCCTTCAACACCGAAAGGTACATGAGGACAGAAAGAAGAAGAAGAAGACAAAAAAAAAGAAAGCACATTTTCTTCTCTTCCTGTGAAAATAATAATATCATAATAGAAAACTTGCAAATTTAGAGTAAAAGTCATCTGACCACTGTCAATTAAACAATCTTTCAAACGATCCAAAAGACAACATTCCAAAAATAATTATTGCCCACCAATGAATGACATAAAACTCTTAATCAATGCAACACGCACATTCAGTTATATTACACGGTCAGCGTACATGTTCATTGTCTCATAAAATTATAGACAACATCTGATAGAGTTGAGTTCATAACTTAGTAAAGCATGGGAGTCTCTGTAGCATAGTGGTTAGTTCACTGGCTTCCAAGTTGAGTGCTCCAATCTTCTTGTTCCAGTTCAAAAAGAAATATTTTTAAATTACTATGCATATGTTCTCCAAACAAGATGGACACAAGATATCAAAGATCGCCTGAACTCGTAGAAGCAGGAAGTTAGGCTCAAGATCGATAGGAGATTTGAAAGTTTGTGAAGACTGCTACGTACGGTTCAGGATATGCTACCGCTGATGATGATGATGATGTCGACCAAGCTAAAGAATATAAGTACCAGATATTCTTGGAAAGTAGAGGTGTCCCCACATCACTCCTTGGTATTCTGTTAGTTATAAAAAAAATTACAGGTCTATTGAGATACTCTCTGGTATCTCTCAATGGTGTATAGTGGTATCTCTCAGAGGTGTGTACTGGTATATCTCAGAGGTGTGTACTGGTATATCAAAGAGGTGTGTAGTGGTATCTCTCAGAGGTGTGTACTGGTATATCTCAGAGGTGTGTATTGGTATATCAAAGAGGTGTGTACTGGTATATCAAAGAGGTGTGTATTGGTATCTTTCAGAGGTGTGTGGTATATCTCAAATGTGTGTACTAGGATCTGTCAGAGGTATGTATTGGTATATTTCAAAGGTGTGTGCTTGTGGCTCTCAGAGGTGTGTACTGATATCTCTCACAGGTGTGTACTTGTGTGTCTCAGAGGTGTGCACTGGTATATCTCAAAGGTGTGCACTGGTATTTATCAAAGTTGTGCACTGGTATCTCTCAAAGGTGTATAAAAGATACTACTATTACAAACGAAAGATATGTAAACTATCCTCTTAGGCTTTAGAAATATGAAATTTGTGAAAGCTCATTTCTAATGATAATTCTTTTCACAGAGACGAGAATCTTGAGAAGAACATGCAGAACCAACTACCGGATCCATCTACATCTCGCTCTAACGTTTTTGACAAATCCAGGCTGAATCAGCAACCTGCTATCTTGGCATCTCCACGAACAAGCAGCACGATCCAAGAGAAGAAGTACAATGAAATTGACAACCTATTACCTGGTCATGACGTCATCAATCAGTTGTATTCCTGGCGTATCTCAGGCTTCACCCCCTGTTCACATTCTTGTGGTGGAGGTCAGTAAAACGTCCAGACATGTCAGAATGGTATGTCATACTTATATCTGAAAACTTGCAATATTAGATTCTCAGGTTTTCCAGAATATTAAATTATGCAGCTAGAGCATCATTCGCTACAAATCTAGCATATTATTGTAGCTAATTAGCTTGTTGAAGATGGCGTGGTTAACTCTTGCTATTTCTAACCTACGTTTTCTAAGTCTCGTCTCTTGTGAGTCGACAGATTACAATTTAGTGGACTATATGCCTGTATTAGGGACGCGTTAGCGCAGTGGTTAGCGCACTGGCTTCGCATATGAGTGGTCCTGGGTTCATTCCCGAGTTTAGGCGGAAATTTGTTTAAGATCGCAACGGCTCCCGGGTCGACCCAGCCTTAAATGCGTACCGGATTAATCCGGGAAGTAAAGACTGCGAGGGAGAGGAGATGGCTACCGCCCTCATGTGCAGAGCCTCTGAAATTTGAGATCGCTAACATCTCACACCCCTACAGCATTAATATATGCTATGGGTTACTTTACTATGTCTGTATTACGAGTTGTATAGTACATCTGGTGCTCAAGTTTTTCCTGTGGCCCTAATTTTGTGTCACTTTTTCTTCCGATGACTCACAGGTGACCAAAAAATGTCATTGAAAGTCACAAGTCTTATTATGATTCAAGGCACCGCTATATCTATCAATTCGTTATTATTTATTGTTCAGATGAATAACCTTCTTGTGTACCCACCACTCACTGGACGTTTCAGAGTTTCCACAATTTATAAATGTTTCTCTTTTCATGGTAGCACTTGTGTGTGTATATATATATATATATATATATATATATATATATATATATATATATATATATATATATATATATATATATATATATATATATATATATATATATATATATATATATATATATATATATACACTGAAACACATTAAATATGCACCACATGTATGTATAATCCAGGAGAACAGGGTGAAATATAAATATAAGTGTTTAGAAGTTTACATATTCGAAATCTTTATTCAATTTCCTATAAATCCATGCTAATTATTCATTCTTGCATTTGGTTGTTATTCAATACATTGCATGATATGCAGGGAAAGGAGAAAACCAAAATGACAACCAATAATAAAAAATGTTTCACACTAACCTCAATATCTGGTATATCTACCGTATGCTTCCAAAAAAACTTGGCAGCGGCTCCTCAAGGAAAGCACAAGTCTCTGAAGTAAATTCCGAGGAAGCAAGTCCCATTCACGTGTAAGAGCAGCTTCAAGATCTTGCAAATTTGCTGGAGAACTTTGCCTGTAAACTCTGCGTCCAAGCTCGTCCCACAGATGATAGGGAACATGTCTGTTTATAAGGCAGGCCAATCAATCGTCACAATGTTCTACTCCTGTAGATATTGCTGTGTAATGTATGCGAGCTCTTCTGCCCCTGACGCTGCACGGCATAAAGGCAGTCTGCAGAGAACTCGTCTACCATTGATGCTGCAAAGCATAAAGGCAGTCTTCATAGATTATTCTACCCTTAACGATTCAAGGCATAAAGGCAGTCTTCATAGAACTCTTTCTACCCTTAATGCTTCAAGGCATAAAGTGGTATAAAGTCAAAAGAAAATAAGAATTGCTGGTAACATTTTCCAACTTTGCTGTTACTCTTGTAGTTCTTGTACTGACTCAGCTACAAGATCAATATCGTCAGCGGAACACGAGTTTGCAGATACGGTGACCTTCGATCAATACAGACGTTTTGAAATTCTGAAGTTGTCTCCTGTATGATGTACTCTCGGTATATGTTGAAAAGTGTTGGAGACATCATGTATCTCTTCCGAGCTCTCACACTTGTTTTACAGAGCTCACCAATTGCATCATTTGATAAGACAGCAATAATTGCGCTTCTGTAAAGAGATTCAAAAATATCTGTAGTGGCGGTATCAAAATTACATTATATATGTGTATGCCAACGACCTCCATGCCAGACACCACGAAAGGCCTTTGTAATATCAATGAAATTGTAGTATAAATTACGCTGGTGCTGAATATGATTTTCATTTAATATTAGGATGTTATAGATTTACTCTACAAAGATGTTCTGTGGACTAATTCCAGCATGTTCTTGTGCAATTATTTCTTCTGACTTGTGCTTTATACCATTCAGAATTATTTTGAGCATCACTCTACGTCGTTGTGGTCTAACGATGATGTTTCTATAATGTTTGCACAGTTTTAAATTTCCTTTCTTATGAAGGCTATTATTAATAGTTAATTAGTTACTCGTCGGGTCATCATCACTGCAAACTGGACACGCCCATAGTTGCTCTGATCTCTCCTGAGTGTATCCGCCATTACACTTGTACTGACAGTACCGGTTCTATGCTGGTTGACCATCATTCTTCTGCGCCCTCCAAAATGTTCACGTCTAGCAACATTGCATTTCAAACCCTGATCTTTAATCATGGCCATTGAGAAGGAATTACCATCGACACTAGTCTCACTCTTGCGTGCTATATATCTTAAGGAGTTGAACACGTCAGCTCGATCCATTGCGCCATTTCCCTGTGCCACAATCTCGCATGACGCCAGTTGATCTGCTCTTTCATTGCCTCGAATACCCACATGCCACAGCACGAAAATAAATGTAACCACTTTCAGTCTCGCCTTTCTCAAGGCCCCAATCCACTGTTCGCAAACGAGGTCCACTTGTACCTTCCTAATCATATTCATAGAGTCACACAGGATGCAGACCTGCGTTACCTTCTGTGCGCATACCAACTCAAATTCCATGGTCACCGCCATAGTCTCCGTGGTCATGCTACTCGTAGTAACCGCAAAGGCCCCTCTCTCCTCCCTGATCGTTTTACCTG
Source organism: Meghimatium bilineatum (assembly GCA_034231615.1). Lineage (NCBI taxonomy): Eukaryota > Metazoa > Mollusca > Gastropoda > Stylommatophora > Philomycidae > Meghimatium > Meghimatium bilineatum. The sequence goes on from CM067299.1 coordinate 13,924,898, forward strand.
CACACTGAGCTGTGAAATCCCAAGCACTGCTAATATGTCTAATCACAGATACATCAGTGTATATAATCACAACCCCCTCTTTGGTATTCTCACTGACCAAAGCCTGCAGTTCTTTCTCCACAGCTGTGGGACACCATTCTCTGCATTCTCTGCTAAGTAATATTATTACTCTCAAACAAGTTTCGAAATCTGCAGGTAGACTTATCCGATCCGCACCTACTTCTACATCTTGCAATCTGTGCACACTTTGTATGACATCCTCAGCACGTCTCATCCACGACTTTCCTCTCTTAAATCTGCTTCCTTTAACTTTCTATAATTCGGAATGCAACTATTATTAATGATTGTGTCTATTCAGAGGGTCACTGTTATGTATTCCATATTTTGTAGAATATTTTAGTCATAGAATTAGCTAAATTCATTACTTCGCATTTCAGAAGTTCTGCTGAGATTACATCAGGTGATTCCTCTCCTTTCAATGTACGTATTACCTCTATTATTTCACCTGCTAGAAATTATGCATTTCTTCTATCTCTGTTGCCAGGCCCAGAATTCTCTAATATCGTATAATTGGGTTCACATTTGTCCGTAAAACGTTATCTTTCATTTTTTGATGGAATTTAGAGGGCATTATTTTTTTATCTGCAGGTCTTCGTAGAAGTATGTGTTAGTTCGTCTCTGTCCATAATACTCTATAGTATTGCATTTCAAATGCTGTTATATTATTTTCTATTGCCGTTATCATTGCCCAGGTCTCTCAGTCATATGTTCCACTCTCACATCCTTATAAAAGTATTATTAAAGGTATTATTAAAGGTATTATTAAGGGTATTATGTGTGTTTCTATAAAAAAAAATTTACAGCATATTTGAAACAAGTATGCAGAGACTGTAAGAATTATTCACTACATTATACACAGACAAAAACAAAAATTCAGTACACGAAACAGACAACAAATATGAATAACTACCAATTCTCAAAGCCTCTGTATTCGTACCCTTTGCAAACTACTAATACAGATTACGTAACGTATGTGTCTTCTCAAGTACCACGTATAAGTTGCACGTATATATTATTTACACATATAATGCGGCTTCTGTTAAGCATTGAAGATCACAACACAATATTGTTTTGTTTTGTTTTTGTTCCTTTTTTTCTTTTCTTTTTTTTTCAAACTTCTACTGGATCGATCTTTTAGTAGAACAACGGTCCTACTTGATTTCCAGCATGTTGTGGTCCAGAAAACTGAGATGTGTTGTGTCGCCTTTTTAATTAAGCCAATGCCCAACATATCCGACTTTGCTGGTAATAACTGATGCGTTCAGTGTTTTTACTACTTGCACTGAACGGTGGACATCTGCACCATATCGCTAGTGGGTCATCTGTACAAAAGAACTATTTAAACGTTGTTTACTAACATCAAATCTAACCACGGTCCAACATACTTAATCTTTTTACCGCTGTCTTGCATCCTATCTCACTAACACCTCACCTTAATGTATTACTATTTTCCATGTTTAGGATGTAAAATTTCACGGTGCTTGTTAAATAAGCGTTACATCTAGATGATTGAGGAGCCTAATGTAGCCAAAGAACAAAGAATTACATATATGTTAAGAAGGGATATGCATTTTCATACAAACCGCATTTGGAAAACGTACAACCAGAACCATGAGTTATACAGTTAAAGCTCGACAACCGTTGATTAAATGCTTCCGTTAATAAGATTATAAAAAATTATTTGTTTCTGCTTATGTTACAGTCATGCAGGCAGAATTACCATGTTTGCCTGTTTGGAATATGGTATTATGTCTCCTGAAACAACATTATATTCCAACCTACGTTCGTTCTTCGAAGGCGTAAATAAGCATGGCTTAAAAAGAAGGTCCAAAAGATTTGATGTATTTTTTTTAGTCCGCAGGTCGCTGAGAAGTCTAAAAATGCAGGCTCGAAGAAACATGTTACAGTGTGAACAGGAATTTTGACAATTAATTTTTAATTCTCATTATTCTATGTAACCATCTGCTAACACGATCATTATATCCAGTGATGGAAATCAACACTTAAAATATTGTTTTTCTATGAACATACCGCAGGGCTACAAGACACACGTATCGTTTGTGTGAAGCAGGACTCGCAAATTCAAGTTATAGAAGAGAACTGTGAGCAAAACATCAAACCAGAATCGACCACAGTTGTTTGTAACAGCCAACCATGTGATGCCAGGTCAGGATAGATCAATGCTAAATATTTTAAATACGTCTGATGTATGTAACCGTGAACTTTGACTTTACTATAAGACCTTTCAACAGAAAAGGTAACCATTACCTAAAAGGCCCATTTAGATTATTTCTGTGAATTTCGTTAGTCGGCCATAGCTAGTTTTAGCGAGCGACTCCAAGTATATAAATAATTACCAAGGAAAATCAAGACTATAATCAAAAACGTAAGGAATGAAGTCCTGATTAATTATGTACAGAGGTCTTCTAAAAAGCCTACGGTGTAAATTTATTCATAATTGATGTTACTATTGTAAATATTTTAGTTTGAAGAATTCCATCTTCCATATGTCTGTCTGCTATGGTCACCGGAGAGTTATATTCATCTGCATGCAAATAGGACACTATCACAAGAATGACAAACTACGAGCATATAGTCTACTTCAAGGATGCATTTCGCTGGCACCATTTTATTTGTACTAGTGCAGTGCGTTTGCTTCTTCTTCTTCTTCTTCTAAGTTAGTTTTCATATTCCTGAAGGTTACCAGGATGCAATCAAGAGAGCTTACTGAGTTGTGTCATGGTTTATAGCTTGTCTGATATATCTGCACCTTAAATACACATCCAACTTAAGCATGGCTTCTGGATAACTTTGACCCTGTATTCTTCTTCTTCTGCGTTCGTTCTCAAACTCCTGCAGATTAGCAGGATATAGTCCGGAGAACGGAATGCGTTGTGTCATGGTTTACAGCATTGCTGCGATATCTGCGCTTTTACACATCCGACACATCCGACTTATCTTATTTGCTCCATTGACTCGACAAGTTCGACTTTGGTAATTTAATGACAATGAATGGAGAAAAGAAAAACGAAAAAGACTCAAGATATCGAAAGGACCTAAAGTTGTCTTTCTCATATTGAAACCAACTTTTCTGGATCTTTCTAATAGATGATGAATGGAGAATATCACAGTTTTACCTAAGAAACAGATCACCTGGAAGGCAGTAGCATCTACTTTTTCTTCATCTTCTTCAGTCAGATATCAGGTTACAGCACCAATAGCTTCAATGAATTATGTGATTCTCTTCAGGTCATCTATGGTACCACTCAAGTCTGGAAGTAGTGCCGTCACAGTAGGCCATATTTTCTCCCTCTTTTCTTGGTAGAATTGACACGCATAAAGAATTTGTTCTGCAATCTCTGGGCTCAGTCCACAGTTGCACAGGTCTGTCTTGCCAATTTTCAGCTTTTGGAACAGCTTTCTCATTCTGTTGTGGATAGTTCGTAGTCTGAAGATGATGGTTTGTTCAAGGCGTGACATTCATTTGGTTCTGCAGTTGGGTGCATCTGCTTCCACTTTTTCTTAAATTCTGATTTTAACATGGTCTTACATTCATAGTACATATTATCACTTTCTATTTGTTCCAGTGATCCCCCTTTCCTTGCTAGGAGATTAACTTTTTCATTTCCAGGTATGCCACAGTGACCTGGGATCCACTGCAGTACTGTTTCTTTAGTAGTACTGCTGAGGTGTAGTAAGCAGGCCGTAATTTCATTCAAGGCAGTAGCATGACCATCTACATTTTAAGACCTATCGATTGAAAATAGACCTAATGTGTAATTGATCCTCTACAATTACTCATTTGACAATTCCCTTGATTTTCATTGACTGTCGCACAAAGCGTAATAGCAATGACCAATCGAAGGTGTGGGAATTGTCAATTGAATGATTAAGGAGTATTGAATCAGTAGGTCTTATATTTTTGAAGGTCACGATCTATTTATTGATGTGTTTATACTCATATGTGTGAGAGAGAGAGAGAGAGAGAGAGAGAGAGAGAGAGATGAGGTACATGCGATCGCATGGTCTTACTCTTATGTACATTACAGATGGGAAGTTGGCACGTGGGATTCATGCAGCGTGACTTGTGGTCGAGGACTACAAACCCGAGTTGTGGACTGTAGACAGAGAATCTCACCTACTCTGACCATGTTCTCCCCCACGGCCGCCTGCCCACAGCCGCAACCACAAACAAAACAGTACTGTCAGCTGGATCCATGCTTCCTCTGGCAAGCTTCTAACTGGAGCAAGGTTGTTTCTCTTTTCTTATCATATTTTATTCTTCGCATTTTATTCCCACATGACAATACTACTTAACGTTGGCCTTTACTAGTACATTTTATATTGATGTCATCATCTCTATCATAATCTCTACCTTTAGCTGTCTGTCTCTTTTCCCTGTATATTGCCTAACAAGTCATGTTCATCATCTTGAGTCTTCTGTCTCTTTTCCCTGTATATTGCCTATCATGGTCTCTAGCATTCTGTCTCTTTTCCCTTTATATTGCCTATCATGGTCTCTAGCATTCTGTTTCTTTCTCCAGTATACTGCCTAACAAGTCATGTTCCATACCTTCTTGTTACATGATGTGATAAATAATGAGGACATTTTATTTTAAGTGAAAATTGGGGTGCAAAGGGAACGCATTGCTCTAGGTGGACCCAGGGTTAGCAGATAACCAAGATTCCAAATGTACTTCCTCGCGGTGCACCCTGGTAACAGAAAACAGCAGCTTGAGCTGATTCTGGCCAAATCATTTGGGGATCGTGTCCGAGAATGTGGAGGAAGCAGATAGAAAGAGATTTGACTGCAATAGAGACAGACAATATCTCCGACACCATTTGCATCACCACATACAGCAACACTGTCCACATACAGTGACGCCTGTTAGTCCAGTCAGAACATTAGAGGGGCGGTCAATGTAAAAGGCACGTAAAGACAGTTGCATGTAGAGAAACAAATATATGTCATTATGAGTACAATGACATAATGAAAGGGCAGAGCAGCGCCAGAGGGCAGCGCAAACTGCAAATGAAAAGTGAAACGTTCCTAGGGAAGGGGAACTATACGCTCTGTTAGCTCGAGGCGAGCTTCTAGTTACCTGTGATCCTTATAAGCTGAGACCCAGACCCAATCGTGGGCGCTCGGAAAAGCAAGAAGACCTAAACCAAATCTAATGTCGAGCCTTCCTATACCGGAAATATGCTCGCGAAGAGAAAGGGTTCCGAACCCGATGGTCTTAGGCAAGAAGGGACAACGATGGCAGTCCTGGCCCACCTCTATTGTCAAGCTTTCCTATACCGGAATACACTTGAAGAGAGAAAGGGTTCAGTACCTGATGGGCTCAGGCGCTATTGGGACAAGGTCGCTCAGCTCGAGAACGCCTTGCTCTCAAACGCGTGGTGTGAGACTCAAACTTGTGCGATGGGCTCACGATGTCTGTGAACGACGCCTCGGGTAGGAGGGCGAACGAGCCAAGATCGAACTCTTCTGGCGAGTTCTTCCTCATACGGAACCAGGCTCGCGGATGAGAAAAGGTTCAGTAACCGATGGACACAGGCAGAGTTCGTCCAATTGCACGAGATGGGTTTATAGACGGTGGAGCACCTCGTGCCAGATAGATGCGCTCGACAAGCGTCTTGGCGAAGAGGCACTACACACCAGTGTGCCCGGCGACAGATACACAGGCTGTCACGGACTAGGGACCATACCCGAAATAAAGGAATGACGAAAACGGATGTGCTGGACCTCGGACGTCCTGACCACAAGTGGCCAACCTGGGTGCAAATAATCACAGTTCTACTGTGGAACTTGCAGCACAACGTACTTCACGCTCCTGGCGGAAATCACACGACATATTCTTTGTGGTTATTTGAGAGCGAACCCTTGAAGAAGAAGAAGAAGAAGTGAAAATTTACTGATATTAATCTTTCTAAGTGCCAACTTTTTATATTGTTCAGTTGTTCATGAAATTCTCAGCATTCGTCTTTTGAACCTCATAAATACTGACTACTTATCCATTTATTTCTATGACTCTCATTAGGTTAAGACATGACGCGCCTCCATGTTGTAATGATTAACACTTTTTCACATCCAATGATGATTTTTTAAACACGAATGTTTTTTCCCTTTATTATACGTTTATCTGTCTTATTTACGCATTTGGTTGCGTCTGTGGGTCTCACCAATGGCCCACTATACATACCACCCATGCAACAGAAAACCTTAGTGGATGACATGCCGTTATATTGTGGTTATCTTCTTATAGAAGCCTCATGGCATGTCATCTATACAACTATGCTTTTATTTTGTTGTTGAAATGTGTTCCATGTTTACCTGAATATATATGTATGCAACCTCTGTGGTTGGGAGGGAGCCAGAGATGTACTGTGCAGCACTGGGGAGGAGGAAACTGACAGCACTATTTTTTTCCTATGGCTGAAACCCATCATAGAGACACAGTGACTCAGGACGTGACAATCCTTTTGACTTGAACATTTGGTTGCATGCCTGGAGCAATAGACAAGTTCAGCATAACCAGTAGCCAGTTGGTGGCGGGGAATGAGCACAGTGAACCCTATCTTGGGCCAAAAATCCAAAGACTTCCCAGCAATATAATGCCATTTAATGGCATTATGTCAAAAGGCAAGAGCCCATGGACCGCTGGATCAGCAACCATCCAAACAACCATCTATCTTATTTCGTGTTTCCGATTACCTCCCATCTGTCCATAATACCCTAAACCTATTTCTATTCCTTCTTCGTCGTCTCTTTTTCTTCTGCCTTAGCCTGTATCTGTCTTATTTTTTAGGGTCGTAGCAAAAGAACGATATTCTATCATTGACCACTATAAATAATGTTCGTCAAATTTAGTTCATCGACCTCACTTTCTGTCTGATTCATCCTTCATAAGCACTGCTTGATCGTTCATATTTGTGAGTTTCCTTTTGTATGTGCTGGTTCATCTGATAACTGTCTTCTCTGCCTTTCTGTCACATGTAGAGCTCTTCGACCAATCGCTTTCTACTATTATCTCGATCAACAATGCACAAAAGCAATTGTGAGAGGTTTCGTGTAAGTCGTTCCATGTCCTAAATATATGTTTATATATGTCACTCTGTGTTCTCTTTTCTTGCAGATTCCATTTACTTTTTATAAAAGCGTCATTCGTGTGTTTTGCTCTCCTTTATTGCGGACTGCGTCACAAACCTTCTTTTTATATTTATTTTAATATTCCTTTACGTGCTATCTGTGTGGTTGTATATCTATCTATTTATTATTTTTTCTCTGTTTTTGCTGTCCGGCGTAGCAGGATTGAATGTCGATCGTTTTCGGACTATGGCAGGTTGGTTGCTTGATATGTAATGATACTATGATGTCTCCGAACGTTGGTAACTCCTTCAATCCACCTTCTTCTTGATCCTGTGCCTCTTACTTCCACCACTCTCATTCTGTATGCTCTTGCTACTGGTCAATATATGGTCATTCTCATTAAATTGTCCAAACATAACAGTTTCTGCTTTTCGATATATTTTACCACAGACTTTGTTTCAATAGTTCGTGTAATCTCTTCACTTCTTGCATGTTCTCCTCTTATTTCTATCTATCTATCTATCTATCTATCTATCTATCTATCTATCTATCTATCTATTTATCTATCTATCTATCTATATATATATATATATATATATATATTATATATATATATATATATATATATATATATATATATATATTACGGTCATTGTTTAGCGTTTGCCCTTCAATATTGGTGATCCTATACTACCATATTAAACCATCTATCCTACGATAGCACTCAATCGTCATGAGTAGCTCTTGTTCACCATCTCTTCTGTAAATAGTTCTCGTTAACTATTTAACACTAATTCTATGACTGTATTATCCCCCTTCTATGTGTTTCAGTGTTCTTCTGAATGTGGATTTGGTCAGCGAACCAGGACAATTACATGCTTGGATGGTACAGGACAAAGCGTCAATGAAACTTTTTGTACTAACGACAAACCTTCTATAGAGGAAATCTGTGATATGGGTTCATGTGCGCAGGGATGGTTCTATAGTAAATGGTCACAGCAGGTTGGTGCAGGACCTGTAGTTGCTGATTAACATTAACTATTTACATATTATATATAAATATATTGTATATTTCTAACCCCAGATGAGTGATGGTTGATCGTGTTTACACTTGTAGTTCAGCGTAGTGGTGGGCGCTTAAGCTGTCACTCCAATGCCAGATGTGTCGCCGTGGTTGCATTTAGTCCATGCTTATTCAAAGCATGTATATATATATATAATCATATATATATATATATATATATATATATATATATATATAAGCCTCCTATATATGTGTTTCTGTTGGCTCGCTTGTCTGTTTGTTATTCCTCTGTGTTAGGTAATTACATTGATCTGGTTTTAAATTTAAGGCTTGCGAAGATGTGGTTTTCGAGTTAATGATGGCAATAAATAGAGAGTTTGTTGTGCTAACTAATGTAACAACTTCTTCTTCTTCTGCGTTCGTTCTCAAACTCCTGCAGATTAGCAGGATGTAGTCCGGAGAACGGAATGCGTTGTTTCATGGTTTACAGCATTGCTGTGATATCTGCACCTTTCGGCCAGACACATCCGACTTCAGCATAGCGTTGGGTCACTGACCCTATATGGGATGACAGACATTTCCATCCCATAACCTCCTTAGTCGCCTTTTACGACATGCATGAAAGGTAAACAGTGTTGCTATTCTTTGCTCCCCTTTCGGGCCCCGGCAACACACAGGCGATGTAAAAAAGTAAAGTAAAGTAACCCATAGTATTTATTAATGCCGTAGGGGTGTGAGATGTTAGCGATCTCACATTTCACAGGCTCTGCAAATGAGGGCGGTAGCCATCTCCTCTCCCTCGCAGTCTTTACCTCCCGGATTAATCCGGTACCCATTAAGGCTGGGTCGACCTGGGAGCCGTTGCGATCTGAAAACATTTCCGCCTCAGCTGGACCTGCTCATATGGACCACTCATATGCGAAGCCAGTGTAAAAAACAATTAATGTAGATGTATCCGGAGATGTTGTAGCACAGAGGAAAATTATAGCAGAATGTAGATGCAGACAATCAAAATGTATAAGAAGAGAAAACCTTAAACATTTAGCAACCACGGGAAAGAACGGATTAAGAGAAGAGACAGAGGAAAACAAAGAAATACGTTTCTGTGTGGCTTATCATTTTGACATGAGAGAATGTCACTAACTGAACTTATTAACAAAACAAGAGACATAGAGTTGGGACATAACACATCGAACTCCTATGCAACTCGGCGTGACGCTTGATTGATTGGTTTTAAATAATTTTCTCATGAATGTCATTATTTTAAGAATTTTAAACAATATTAAAACTGCAACTTATAATAATATGTTCGCTAACAGTGTTCGTCCGAATGTGGAAGAGGCCACTATACGAGACAAGTGTATTGCTCAGCTGCTGACGGTTCCATACTCAATGAAAAGAAGTGCAAGAGCCAGGAGAGAAAGCCCAGTAAACGAAAAATATGTCGAGGAACACAACCATGTGGGGGACAGTGGTTCAGCGGACCTTGGACTCAGGTATTGTGATTAAAATTTCCCGAAATATTCAATTATTTTGGGAAACGTTTTTCCTTTGCATATACCAAATAAATTTTATAATACAAAGTTTATCGCAAATTTCATATCAATTGTTACATACCAAACCATAAGATCATAACCCGTTCCCGGTGATTGAGACACCATGTCGGTCCAGAATAGTCCTCCATCGATATCTATCTACAGCAATGCGGGTGAGTGAGAGGACAAATCCCGAACATGTAGTCTTTTATGTTGTCTGTCCATGCGTTTCTTAGTCCTCCTCTGCAGGACTGATAAGTCATTGTTTCGGTCTTTGGTATCACTTTACAGTTTTTTAATGCTCTCTCTCTCTCAGATTGCCAAATGTTGTAGATTATGTTTCTATGCGTTATTTGATCTCATCAAATGATACAGTATATTGTTTCTATGCGTTATTTGATCTCGTCATCAAATCATATGGTACTTGTTAGTGCTGTGTATAAATTACGTTAACAATTTTTGGTCAAATTTGATCCCTTCTCCTTGTCAATAAATGTCAAGGATTCCTGCTTAATTATGTTAAAAATTAATGAACCCCAGTCCCCACTCTTTAAAAAATGTTTACAGAAAAAAGTATGAAAATTCTACATGATAATTTCAGATTTTTATAAACATTGTTCAAATTCAAACAGTTTGATTGGTGTATACAAACAATTTTAAGGTCAAATTTTGTTGTAAACAGAGCCCTTTAGATGAGTAAACAGACTCTTAGACCAGTTAACAGAGCCCTTTAGATGAGTAAACAGACTCTTAGACCAGTTAACAGAGCCCTTTAGATGAGTATACAGACTCTTAGACCAGTTAACAGAGCCCTTTAGATGAGTAAACAGACTCTTAGACCAGTTAACAGAGCCCTTTAGATGAGTAAACAGACTCTTAGACGAGTTAACAGAACACATTACATTAAACTGAGCAGCAATCGCTGTGCACATTTTTCGGAGTTTGGGTAAAGTACACGAAACGTTGTGGTACGCATGAGTAATTATTTTATCCCTTGTACCTTGGACTTCAGCGCCCTGCGCATGCGGTTGCGTCTGTGGGTCTCATCAATGGCTCACTAGACAAACCAACCATGCAACAGAAAAACTTAGTAGATGACATGCCTTAATATTGAGGTCATCTTCTTATAGAAGCTTCATGGCACGTCATCTATACAATCCTGTAGTCGTAACCTTCGATAACAGTTACCATGTTGTTCTGACAGGGCCGACGTTAGGCTTGAACTAGCTATGAGCACGACGTGGGTGGGCGGAACAACAAAGAAACCTGTCGTAGGGGCCAGAGTTGTGCCCTGATGTCGACGTCTGCTTCGGCGGCATTGGACTCCAATACCATTACGTCGAATGGCTGCTGGATCAGAGGGCAGAGCACTTATGGGAAATGCCCCACGTGCTGTGAGGCCAGTTTCTAACCAAAAATCAAGAATCAAGAAGAACTTCAGCGCCTGTTCTTGTCAGTACAAAACTATTCCTGCTCGCTGTAAAAGCTGACCCAAGTATAGTCCCATTACTAATTTATAAACATGGCTTGGAAACGATTTTGTTTAAAGTTACTAGAGAATTTGTACATGTATATTTTTTGCTCTTACAAAATATATATATAGTTAGTTTTATTTTTTTAAATTCCTCCATAGGTTATAGAACTTACAACCTCATTAAATTGCACACAATATAACAGTGTCTACAGTAAACTGCCGTCTTGTTATAAAAAATAGTTTTTATCAGTGAAATACCCCTACGATATTGCAATTCTCGGTTTCCAAATCGAACCAGTAGAGATTCGAAGAAAATAATAGTCAAAGTAAAAAATTGTCATTTAATTCACAGTTAATTTTCAATGTTAAACTGATTGACTACGTCACTTCTGTAAGTATGAATAATTTTTGTATTTTTCATTAGTGCCTGCTATATGCTGTCAACGCAGCAACCGATGAGAAGTTCAGAAATACGTATGTGTGCCAACAAGAGTAACTATGAATAAAATATAGAAAAATCACGTTCTTAATGTAAAATCTAAAACTTAACTACACTTTTTTGTAATGATTCTACAAAAAATATCAAAAGTATCGTAATTGTGAAAAATCGGTAGAACCTATGGAATAATTAATAGCGATACTTTTACTTCATTGATATTCTAAAGTTGCATGCCAAAGATCTCTACTATCTATAAAGTAGTTGCGGAGAAATTGCTTCCAATCATGTTTATGCATTAGTAAAATATAAATAACCAAATGGTCAGAGGGTGTCCGACAAAGTGGATGGTGCCGCAGTAACCTGTTTTAGTAACAGTAACCTGTTTTAGTAAAGTGTTTTAGTAACCTGTTTACCTCATTTTGCGTTACTATTATGAATTAGTAAACAGACTATAATCTTGGTTTATTAGTAAACAGATTATAATCTTGGTTTTTTTAATTTTTATTTTAAGCATCTGTTGGCCAAATTAAGTCACATCACCTCAAGGAGCTAGCCTCGATTGAAAAAAAGTCAGATTATTCCAATTATTACAATCACCAAACCAAAATCAGAAAAACTGGAGATATGCAGAAATAAATCCTACTAGAAATGTACAGACGACATAAAACTCAACTAAGTAAAGTTATTTAACTAGGCAGAGTGTTCTCGAAAGACGGGAGACTGGATAGAGAAATAGAGACAAGATGTCAGAAAGCAAACGCAGTTTTATATCAATTGCTGAAACACCAGAACATCGACATTATCACCAAAATAACATTAACAAGCAGTTTTAATGTCGACAATGTGCCACCAATGCCAGACCTTAACCCTGACAGAGAAACTGGAACACAAACTCGTTGTATGCGAAATGAAGTGCCTGAGAACAGTACTGTGAGTAACAAAAAGGGATAAAATAAGCAATGGCACTATAAGAAATCTGATTAAAACAATATCGTGCAAAGAATACATAGACACACAAAAGATAAAATGCTTCGGACATCTAATCAGAATTGAACCAGATCGCATTCCATCGATAACCCCCAATAAAAGATCATCTGAAAAGAGAAACAGAGGTAGACCCAGACGAAGATTGATAGATGAAATCAGAGAAATGATGATGATGATGATGTTCCTCGCAAGCGATATGAACATGGCATGAAAAACAATAAATGTGATGAAAAGTAGAAAAACAACAAAAACATTTGTGATTGTCTAATTTGGTTTGTGAGTTCGTAGATGCCCGATGAGTCCGATTCGTACCAGGAAAGTTAAGAAACTTCTATCAGAGAAAACTATAACACCAAGTCTGCACTACGGCAGCATGGCGTCTAGCGACACACATGGAATAGGACAAGACAAGACATTCGAATATTTAGCTGGGGGGGGGGAATTATTGAATAAAGTGATAAAGTGTTGAACAAACACAGCGGTGGTATTTCTGCCACATCAGCATGCCAAATGTCATGAAAGCTCAAAGTGCCGTATCTCGCTGCTTGTGCACAAACTAATCATGACTCGAAAATTGTAATACTTTCTCGTGCATCTTCGTGCCTGGTCCTATTTTTCAAAATATTAGTACTGATCAGTCGCTGGATGAATCAAAACTTTACATATAATACTGACTTGAATATCGATAAATCAAAACTTTACATATAATACGGACTTGAATATTGATAATTGAATTGTGATTTGCTTTTCCAGTGTAACATTACATGCGGACCGGATGCATATCGACACCGTGACGTAACTGTGTGTGAAAAGACATGGGAAGAAACTTAACCAAGTTGTTAAGGAAGATAATTGTCATCAGGAAGATAGACCATCTCATTCAGAACCGTGTGGTCCATTTCCTGCATGTAAAACCCAGTGGTTTGTAATGTCTTGGACTCAGGTGAGAGAATCCACGTTTTTTTTCTTTCTATCTCTCTCGCCCCCCCTCTCTCTCTCTCTCGCTCTTTATCTCTCTTTCTCTCTTTATCTCTCTCTCTCTCTCTCTCGCAGTGTTTGCATTCGCGTTTAAAAGACTGTGTAGATACTTAGTTGACTTTGTCCATTGTTGCTCGTGTCCTTCGCGTTGGGTCTCACATGAGAGTTGCCTCATTAATAAATACACTATTTGTTGCAAGACATTGATGTTGCGGAGCCTCAAGGGGCGAATCACTCATTTAGTCCACCATTTTCTTAGTCTTTCTATCTCTCTTTCGCTCTCTATCTCTCGCTCTCTCTTTATCTCTCTCCTCTCTCTCTCTCTCTCTCTCTCTCTGCTGATTTCCAGTTTCATTGTGGTAAAACTTCATAAGCTGAAAATGTTGAATTAATTCTCATGATGACAAAATCGTTTATTCTATTCTTTACTTTTTTAGAACTGATAATGTCCACAGCAAAACTTCTGATTTCTTTATTTCATATACACTATTTCCTTGTTTTCTTTACTTTTTATCTTGGACATCTCATTGCACAAATCACAGCTAACTTTCATGCTTTTGTGTCTATGTTTGACATTGGTAACCGAGTGTTGGTATAAACTATAGTGTTTATATCATCTGGCTGTGCTTTTAAACTGAACTATCATAAGCAAATAAGAATGCAGCAGACGGGATTTGAACTAAATCCGTCCAGCTGGCACCTATTCTCCTCGAAACTTTAATGAACACATTTTCCCAAATTTGGACCAATCTGCTTCTTTAAATAAAAATATGCAATTTTAGTAAGGACTTCAATGTACATACACTCAAACTACTATGGATTATAACCGGTCGAATGAGCACACAGACAACAACAGCACACATTGAACTATCCCTGAAACA
>CM067299.1:15413833-15663833 GCA_034231615.1 Meghimatium bilineatum
AGCCATTCCTATTCTCCTTTTAACTTCTGTTTCACATCTGCCATCATTTGTGACTATGTGTCCAAGATATTGATACTGTTTTACTTGTTGTAGTTTCTCTCCCTGTATGTTTATGTTTACCTCCTGTTCTTCTGTCTTTTTGCTGATTATCATGGTTTTTGTTTTTTGAATGTTTATATCCAGTCCATATTCATTACTTGATTTATTGACTTGATCTATTAGTCTTTGTAGTTCATGTTCACTTTCTGCTAAAAGAAAGTGAACATGAACTACAAAGACTAATAGATATGAAATGGGAAGTGATAGCTGTCTTTTATTTCATTGACATAGCTAAGGACAGACGTTTTAAAAAATCTGTAGTTTGGTTGCCAGTTTTCTACAAGTTGTTTATTTGGGTGGTATTTGTTTATTCTTTTGCTTCTTTCATAAGCTTCCATTGCAGCCATATATCTCCGCTTCTCATTGGATTCTACATTTGTATGTATTTCACATGCAGCTGTTGGTTTATATCCCATTGCTCCACTAATAAGGCGTAGGGAATTGTTCTGCATTCTGTCTAGAGATTCTACATTTGTCTTCGAACATGTTGTGAGGTGTGCACTGTTGTATTCTAAAGCAGAACGTATGTAACCAAGGTATAGTCCTCTAAGGGTATCCTTGTCTGATCCCCAAGATGTGGCTGTCTTTTCAGTAGCTGTAACCGTTTAAGTGCTTTATTTTTGATATTTTTTACATGCTTCTTGAGGGTGAGCTGCCGATCAAGCATGATTCCAAGATATGTGGGATGTTCTTCTCTTGGCAATTTCTGTGTGTCCAACCATAGATTGATACTTTCTTTGGCTACTTTATGACTTTTTGTAAAGATAGTATAGGTAGTTTTCCCACAGTTTACTTTCAGTTCCCATGTTTGACAATACTCATGTAGTCTTCTTAAATCTCTATTTAGTCTTTTGGTTGCACTTTCAACATTCTCATGGCTCTGCCATATTGTTAGGTCTATTGTATGTTATATTGTTAGCATAGAAGGCTTATAATAATCAGTCAAACATATCTTCACCAGTTTGGTTCAAAACGTATAAGGAAATGCATACTGTACTCCCAGCAATGTTTGATGCTTACATACAACCCATACTGTGACGTACGTCAAAAACTCCGTACAATGCTATTGTATTTAGAAATCCGCAATCGAAAACTTTTGATCCATTTTTGTATTAACCTTTCTAGACAGTGGGCGTCTGTACTGAAAATGTTTACCAACGCACTTTATGTTTACAAACAGAGATATTTTCAGCAGCGGTTTGATTTATGCTGAAACTTTTCTGGTTCATTCACAACCTTAATGGAATATTGAGACTATTTTCAGTAGAAAATGATAGTACAATCTTAGATTGTGCAGTGTCACTGAAGTTTTGCAGCAAACTGAGCATTGAAAATACACGAAACTACCGGTATTTTATTATACGTTTCTTGGTCTCATACCTCAGATTTCAATAACTGGTTGTTTGTGTCGCGACAGATCTAGCATCCTGTTATTTTCGTATGTGTTATATTCATGGAAAAGAGATAACTAGGTCTTGTGAAGCCCAAGTGTAAAAACGTAGCACACCGTAACTGAATGGGAATTCCCGTTCTCGGGGATTATTTGTGACCTGTCGACAGTGACAGACCACAAACTGCCCCGTCTTAGCACCATTGCGCGTCGCTGTGCTAGAAACTCACGTGTCGACAGTAACAGACTACACAACTGCACAATCACGCGTCACTGTGTTAGAAACTATCGTGTCGACAGTAACAGATCAGAAAACTGTGTCATTAAGCGTCACTGTGTTAGAAACTATCGTGTCGATAGTAACCGATCAGAAAAATGTGTCATTAAGCGTCACTGTGTTAGAAACTATCGTGTCGACAGTAACCGATCAGAAAAATGTGTCATTAAGCGTCACTGTGTTAGAAACTATCGTGTCGACAGTAACAGATCAGAAAACTGTGCCATTAAGCGTCACTGTGTGAGAAACTCACATGTCGACAGTAACAGATCAGAAAACTGTGCCATTAAGCGTCACTGTGTGAGAAACTCACATGTCGACAGTAACAGATCAGAAAACTATGCCATTACGCGTCACTGTGTTAGAAACTATCGTGTCGAAAGGCAATGAAAGTCAATGTTCAGAGTCGCGAATAAAGAAAATCTTGATGACATCAAGGAGTGGTCTGAATGTCATTGTTGTACACTGTTCAGAATGGCTGGAAACAGAATTGTGTGTATGTCTGTTTACGTGTCAATGATGAAAGTTTCCAAAGAAAGAGTAAGCAGGAATTTGTACTTGGATCGACTACGTCTATCCCGTACGAGGAGTTTCTTTATCAGTGAACTTGTCGTGTGTAATTAAACAACACAATGCCACATGCGTTCTCCTGTACTGAACCTTTTTTCGTCTATGAGATTGGTTCCGGTAAAGGAAACACTGGATAGTTGAGTTGATGTAAGGATAGTGCACCTTCGTATCCGAACTTTCGTTTACCGGCATCGTGAACACATTGTTCAATTCTGAACATTTACACTCATTGTTTAACGGTCAGCAATTATATGAATTCCTATTTTACCAATTCACAACTGACAATCAAATAAATGTCACTAAAGTTGTCACAGTTATCTATAACTGTCTTTATTGTGCGTACACTAAGATCACTATAAACCCCATGTTACTCACAGCTTTATAAACACTTGAAAGACGGAATACCATATTTTAGCAAGTACATATGTCTTCCGAATGTTGTCTTTCTGCAAACAATTTCTCGTCTTGCCGTATATGTCTATCTTGTGACAATATATACTACTTTGAAGACTTCTTTGACATGAAAATCTGTAAGAACACACTGGTTAGCAGAAAGAGAGGGAAATTAAAGTGTTCTTCCTCTGAATGAATAGCTCAGTAGGATCTCGAATTCCCGCAGTCTTGTTGACAGTTCGTTACGCTGGAAAGGTGTACATCGTATAATAGTTTCAAAATGAATGACACTCACTGCGTAGTTACAAATATGATCCACTATTTGGAGAGGCGACTTGTGGAGTTTATAGAAGTTAAGTTACATCTACCTCAGTTGGTTTAACATGCATATTAGCAATGGTGAGTTTTGCTATGTCTAAACATATGAAATGTCTTGTTTTTGAAAGCATATAGCTTTACAAAGGATACATTTTCTGCGATCAGTTTCCTATGCGCATAAGTCTACACAGGAAGCAGGGGAGTCTCCATTAATTCAGTCGTCAGCAGGAGGTCCTCACGATTGTCCAACAGCTTTGGCTTCAGATCTGTCTTTTGAGGCCATATGTTAGTTCTCATGTCACCAAAGAATGGGCGTATCTGCAAAATGTTTTCTGGAGTCTGGGAACCATGTTGACATGTACATTGCTCAGTTTTGACAGCCTTCGTTTTTGTGGAGATATGCTTGTAGTCTATAGTGTTCTGTGCGGAGCTTAAAAATTGTGGTTTGCTGTGATCTGCTTAGCATTCGAATGGGGTATTGTAGACAGTTGCTGCCTGTTCTCTGACTTCATGTATGTTTGTAATATGACGATTCGCGACGGTACGTTAAAAACTGTTTTACAGAATTAGCAAACATTATTTAAAAGAAGTCTAAAATAGTGTCATCAAACCAGAAAAGACAGAGGAGCAGAGGTGGGACTATATAATGTATTCCCACCATAGGAAAATAGAACATAACATAAGTTCTAGGAAACAAGCCAAAACACAACAAGATAAACCGTCCGAACGCAAAGTACAATGCCTCTCTAATTTATTCGTTATTTTATTTTTTATTTAGGATCACTTTTTCCTTTAATATCAAAATCGCATCAACTGCCCAGAGTCGAGAAAATTGCATCAACTGCCCAGAGTCGAGAAAATCGCATCAACTGCCCAGAGTCGAGAAAATCGCATCAACTGCCCAGAGTCGAGAAAATCGCATCAACTGCCCAGAGTCGAGAAAATCGCATCAACTGCCCAGAGTCGAGAAAATCGCATCAACTGCCCAGAGTCGAGAAAATCGCATCAACTGCCCAGAGTCGAGAAAATCGCATCAACTGCCCAGAGTCGAGAAAATCGCATCAACTGCCCAGAGTCGAGAAAATCCATCAATTGCACAGAGTCGAGAAAATCGCATCAACTGCCCAGAGTCGAGAAAATCGCTTCAACTGCCCAGAGTCGAGAAAATCGCATCGACTGCCCAGAGTCGAGAAAATCGCATCAACTGCCCAGAGTCGAGAAAATCCATCAACTGCCCAGAGTCGAGAAAATCGCATCAACTGCCCAGAGTCGAGAAAATCCATCAACTGTTCCGAGTCAAGAAAATTGCATAACTGACTGGAGTCGAGAAAAACATGTGAGAACATCTGATGTTTCTTTACATCACTGTGCACTTCGTGAGATTTTTTTGGCAAGCTCAAAAAGACACGAAAAGACTAAGTAGGCTATACTTTTCTATGATTCAGTTTATAGTACCATAATATAAGCCTACATCTCACAAGTTTTCCCATTTAAGTATTAAGTTTTCACATATAGATTCTTATGTTTTCCTATATAGATTATTAAGTTTTCCCATATAGATTCTTAAGGTTACCAATATAGTCTCTTAAGTTTTGCTGTATAGATTCTTCCATTTTTCCATATAGATTATTACGTTTTCCCATATAAATTCTTATGTATTCCCATATAATTTCTTAAATTTTCCGTGTAGTTTCTTAAGTTTTTTTAATAACTTTTTAAAGCTTCCCATATAGTTTATTAAATTTCCAACACAAAAAAAATTGTACCTTATTGTATATCTTCGAAGAACATCCAATTCCCTTCTCAGAGTTTCTGAAATCTAAACAATTCTGACTCACATTGGAGTGTTGAAAAAATGGGAATGTAACAGATATGTATATATCTCGTTTACATATATCTTAATTAACACTAGTTTGATTCATTCGATATTTTTCTAATTAATTAGGTGACAGATCATCTTCACTGCATATCGAATGTGGTTAGAACGCCGTTCTCAGACCCTACAGATCCCGGGTTCAATCCACGGTTGGGAATGGATTTTTTTCTGTCGGAGGTACAATCAAAATCCTTCTTGTACATGTCGCGACGTCTGCTATAGCAAAGCGGCCTTTATTTCCATAGCCCATAGAAAGTCTCCCTGCATTCCTTCACAGGAAAACATGCAATAACGAAAGATCCATAAGTGCTTGGATCTCCTCCTTAAGATATTCCTTCGCGTACGAGTGACAATCCCAAATATGTGTTGGTTTATCACTCTCCTTATCAACGAAAAACTCTTCATTAGCCACATCCTCTGTCCTTGACATTATAGGTTCTTATAGTTTGCTCAAGATTGCAAATTCACAAGCACTTTTTAGATTGATCGCTCGTTCCCAATCCCAAAAGTGATTTACGGACATCATCTCCTCCCATTGCTTGTCCTATGTTGTTTGTTTGTCAAAAACCCCAGGTATTGCGAGTGATTAGCTCTTCCTTCCTATGTGCAGTGGAGTAGTTTTTCTAACTTTTCTTTCATACCCATACGTCAGCATTGGGTTTAATGCAATGCCTATTGAAGGATTCTTTTATTCAGAAGGGTTTTTTAATGTTGTCTTTTATTATGTACTTTTATTATGTCACGGGATGAGCTGATAGTTTTCCTGGGTCACACATTGTATGCCTTTACCCTGACGAGGCTCTTCGCAGCCAGCGAGCTATTCATCGTGTAGGAAGACCATTCCATTCCCATCGTTTGTGTCCCTAGGTCATCATCATCAGGTGACCTTTTTCCGAAATCAACGTGTACTCATAAGATCACCATATCTTAGTGGGTTCTACCCATATAGAGACATGACATTGGCTGCCCCTCTACGTTTCTGCATTCCTGGCTAACCAAGATGGAGTGCACAGATGACTTACGTTACTGTGTTTTGACAGTGCTGGCTGGATGTATTGTGGTAGAGGTCTTGGAAATATTGCCTGTCTCTTTGTCAGTAATTATGATTCCATCTATAACTTCCACATCCACGGATACGAGCCTAAAAGTGTTGGCTGAAAGACAGCAAGTACAGCTGTCTTTCTGTTTTCAGTGTGCACTACGGGGAGGTACTTTTAGGATCTTGGTTATATACTAGCCCTGGGTCCGCACGAGAGCAATGAGAAACCCGTCGCACCCCTGCTTATCCTATCAAAATATGTGTCTATGCACTTTCTCTTTCCTTACTAGCAAATAAATATTCCAAATATATCACTAGCGTCTACAGTATTTGTAACTGGTCGCAAATCTAAATATATTCTTCAACTTCAGAAACGTTTAGTATAATTTATTAATCAGTATCCAGTGTTGCCATATCCAACTGGTAATAACACATTATTTATCAACAGAGTTTACCATTACAGCACGAACAATTTTATAAATGTGGCTACATTTAGCCTGTTTCTTAATGCACAGTTTAATTGAACCTAAATTTAAATAACCATCATGTACATTTTTTAAAAGTCAGACCTCGTGAATAATAAAGGGTTGACTGACCTAATTTAGTAAACAGCAAAACAACTTTACACAACAAGTAGTTTTACAATAAATATGTGCGATCATGCATTATAAAGCAAATATTGGCACAGAGGATAATGCAGGTCTGGATACCATGAAAGAAATAAGAGCTCTTCAAAGCTGAGACTATGAAATTACATATGATAAGAATGTAAGGAGAAAGTCGGGGTTGATAAAGGGGCAGAACGTGAGGATATCACAACAATGCGGATGATAACCTTGGTGAAAAGACATTCCATGCGTGCTCTCTTGGAAACTGTATCTCTTCAAATTTCTGTCCTGGTAATAAAGGTAAGCACACAGCGTATCATGCGGAAGGAGTACAAGACACCACATTGTTACAGGGTCTTAATACTTTGAAAAAACGTAACCTATTACATACGGTGCTTAAGTTTATATTAATCTGTTTTTTTTGTAGCCCTATCATCAACACGTGAATACGCCATTAACTTTTACTATAAGCATTCTGTCCCGCTCTGTGGCTGCGTCGTACAGGGTATGTGTGCGCATGTGACGGCCAAGGTACCATGTTCGAACCTTGCCGCAGGCAATTGAGCATCCGGATCGTTGAGAAAGCAATGGCAAACTAACATAGGTATTTATTTTGCCTAGAAAATCACAAAAGTCAAATAATACTGGGTTGATGGCTACCCCTGAATATGATATTCTACCAATTTTGTTAATAAACAGTCAAACTGTCTATTTACGATTGCATATAATGTAAAGAGAGTAAAAAAACTATTCAGTAGACGAACGGTAGAATAAAATCAACTTGTTGCGATGTTGTAGGCTTGTGACCTGAAAGGAGTTAATAAGACGACTTTTAGCGCCTTATACTGTTGTCTTCTGCGCTTATATTATATTCTTTCAGCAGTGAGTTTGCTTCCATACCCGTAAAAGGAACAAAGGATACCATCGCTGTCATCTGTCATGCATTTCCTGAGTCGAATAAGAAGACTGAGTGTTGGATTAGACACCAGTAGCATTCCATGATCTTCAATGTAGTGATCAGTGCTCAAGAATTGAGCACGGTGCAGCAAAAATTGAGTGACACAATCTACCGCGTGTTACCGGTGCAAGAAATGAAAGCAAAGAATAGCAAGAGAGAGAGAGAGATGTCAAGACCTAAAGTGAAAATCCATCCCCAGGTAGTGATGTGACAGACAGTCACCTGTGTCGGAAATCCCCCCCCCCCTCTTGAGTCCTACCGTAATTATAGACCAGAGCGTCTCAGACATTCCTTTGAGGAATAGAAAAGTGGTCCGGCAAACATTAAGACTACTGAAAAAGCGGACCATAGCAATTAACGGGAACTGCTATCAGACACTGTTCTCGACCCGCCTGACAAGAAATGTTAATGGCACAGGTATTACAAAAGGGTCAAACCGTGATAATTGTAGAACACGGTCATCATACCCGGCTTTGAGAAGGCTTTGAAGTAGGGAGCGGGACAGTCAGTCTTTGGATTCGAGAGAGTAAGGAGCTCGGAACTCTGTCCGAGCTGGACGGAGAGAGTTTTTGGACAGTTAGCTTTGGATTCGAGGGAGCAAGGAGGTCTGCTCGAAAACTGGGGGTCCAGAGTGGACCAGTGGTGCTATAGGTTAGAATCCAAGCATATTGGACATAGGTCCTTCTACACCGAAGCGCTGAGTATATGCTTTGTGTGCATTTTTCATATAAGAATATTGGACATAGGTCCTTCTGCACCGAAGCGCTGAGTATATGCTTTGTGTGCCTTTTGTCATATAAGAATATTGGATAGTTCCTTCTGCACCGAAGCGCTGAGTATATGCTTTGTGTGCCTTTGTCATATAAGAATATCGGATAGTTCATACTGCATGGAAACGTTGAGTTTATGCCTTACGTATCTTTTATATTGGATAAGTCCAATTGTATAAAATAAAGTTACCACATATGGAAACCAAGTCAAGATATTGTTTCATTATATGATATCCCTAGAGCTAAGAGAGAGAGAGCGGTAATTGATGTACTTCTTAACATATGGTGGATATAATACTGTTATATATAACCACCTCATCATCGCTATACTGATACACTGTTGCAAGTGACCAAGGATCACCGAGTTCGACAATTCACAACGCGGATTACTGGCCACAATACGATCGACGGATAATACAAGATTTTCAGAATATTCGAAATTGTGTATTAAGTTTTAGAGCATTGTGTTAGTATTATTGGAAAATTCGAAGGACAAGAAGAGCCACACGAGTGAGTAGGATTACCTTTGACATTTTACAACACAATCAATTGTGTATTAAGTTAGAACATTGCGTTAGTATTATTAAAAAATTCGAAAGACAAGAAGATTCACACGACGGAGTAGGATTACTTGGATATTATTGCCCTACATAAAACATTGTGTTGCGAAAAAAATTAAGACGGAACAATGTATGATGAAAATTGTGAAGAACTGTGTGACGAGCAATAGTTATTCCGTACAAGATATGTGACTTATGTGACCACATGAACAATTGCGTTTTAAGTTAAAATATCAACATTTATGTATTTTTTTTGTTTCTCCTCTCGTTCTTCTTATAATTGTGTTTAAGACATACGTGTATCTGTCGCAGAATCAAGTACGTTATTTAGAATAGTAACCGACTCCATGTTTATAGTCAGTTAAATACACACATGCGTTCACATGCTTGATAGAGATTGTATTAAGCATAGGAACCTGATAAAATAATATAAATAATTGTTTAAAATGGAACAAAAGATAGAAGATGAGATTGAAAATAGGAAGATGATGATGTATAGAGAAATAAAAATGTCGCCCGTACGGGACATAAGTATGTGTATATTGTTAGGCATTACATATATATTCCAAAGGGCAAACGAGATGTTTTGGCTGCACGAATTGAAAGGCAGATTAGGAAAGAAGAAGGAGGAAAAGTTAGTGATAGGAGTCGAACCTGACGTACAAACGTCAAATCGCAATAATGTTCACACAGAAGGCGCGGTAGAAAGAGTGCACCCGAACAGGGACGAACAAACGTTACTGATTCAAGCAGTAGCCTGTTATTTAGGACAAGCCTGGAGGACGTCTCGTTTAAATACGTTACAGCAAACGTAGAAACTAAGTGAAGGAAGATACGATAATAATGAGGATAGCGTTAGGAGAGGAGGTTGGATACAGGAAATAGACCAAACGTCTACTGAAGAAACTGTTAGAGGGCATGATATTCGGAGTAGAAATACTTACAAATACAAGACAAAGGTTAGGTATAGTGTCTGTTTCAGATGTCGTCAGAAGGGACATTATGCCAGAAATTGTTACCAGCCTCAAGACAGATTTCAAGAGAGACAGACAGGTTACACCAACGATAAACGTGTGTTCGTAGGAGGGTTAAACCCAAGCGTAACTAGAGACAGAATCAAAGAATATTTCGAATTCTTCGATCGCGTAACACACATATTTCTAGCACAAGACAAATACGGGTACCGGAGGAACTTTGCGTTCGTGGAGTTTAGTACAAGAGAAGGAAGGGATAGATGTTTGGGAAATGCTAGACTTATTCGCGTGCAGAAAGGAGTTAAAATAGACAAAGCAAGAGAGAAAACTCGGACTGCATTGCCTAATCCACTTCAAATCAAGAAATGTAGAGGCACGGACACAAACGAGTACAAGAGGGTACCGGTAACGGACAGAGCACAGAGAAATAGAACTAGAATACACACCATCGAAGCGAATAGGAGGATCAGACGGGAAGCAGGAACTGACACAGAATATAGAGACGTGGGAACGGGGACGATCCCTAGAGACAATATAGATACCGGTATGATGACGGAGCCACATAGGCCTATAGAGACTAGTGAGGTTGCGGTGATGACAGAAGTCAACGAAAACGGAGAGGTGACAGAGAAAAAGTCAAAACAATTAAGACAGAGGTTAAAGGTCAGTGAAGAGAAAGTAGATAAACTTCAGGCAGAATTAGCCCAGCGCAATGCCAACCACGGAGAGATAGAGAAGAAAGATATAGAACTAGTCGACGTGAAACGACAAATGGTGTCGTTGCAGCAGGAGCTAACTCAGGGGTCAGAACAGAGAGACATAGAAGTGGAAAAACGCCTCACAGTGGAACAGGAGTTGTTAAAGTCAAGAGAAGAATTACGCGACACCAAAGTAGGGTACGACCAAATGATGAAGGATTATAGACGCATGCTCGAACAAGTAGATGCAAGGCGTACCGAAATAACAGAAATGAGAGACAAACTAACGGACAGGAATAAAGAAATCAAGCGTTTGAAGGAGGAGGCCCGTAGCAGAGTTAAGTCGGTTCAAGAGGAGAAAGCTCAAGAGAGAAAAAGTGGGAGCACTTGTCCACAAGATTCCAGCAGACCAACGCATGTCTCAGAGTCGAGTATAGCGAAAGCAGATCACGAGAAGACAAAGATGCAGAAACCGAAAGACATAATCTCAGGTCCGCCGACTCACAAGATGACGTTAGGAAAAGCGGGTGGAGAGTATGATCTCACAAGTGAAGTTGTAAGGACAAAAGGTGGAGGAGAAACTTATACATACACTAGGACAAATAAACCACTGAATAGAAGAAAAGGCAACACTCGCCCACAGGAGTCTCGCAGTCCGAAACCAGGTGAAACAATCCTAGATATGATCAGGGCAGACCCAAGAACGATATGGATAAGTCCTGAGGAGCATAGGGAGGCTGTAAATAATTATCGACAGGGGCTGAGATGGGTTACTGCAGACGAATTGCAGGCCCATAAAAATTAGAGGACGGCTGGTATCACACACAAATATTAGAAGGAGTTGCACAACGTGCAAGAAAAAAACTCCGGACGTCCCAACAGGAAAGCGAAATACTCGCCCAAGCCTTTTTGGGAAGTCCCAGTACAAGCAGATGATGCGAAATTATGTGTAGTGAAAATAGAAAACGCTAGAGTGGACGCTTTAGCGCTAGAACAGTGCCTACTGATTGCATTATTGTTCTTACAAATAGTGCCTACTTGATGTATTATTGTCCTTACATCATATATATTACTGTCCTTGCAAATAGTGCCTACGGAGATATTAGTGTTCCACTGATAGTAATTATTTGATGTATATGGTTCGTTTGGTTGGTGTCGCATACTATCGTGATGAGAATTTGTTTTTCCTTTCTCCTTTCTTGCATATAATTGGTTTTATGTAGTTAAGATTGTATAAGATATTTCTTGGTTTTAAAATGTTGGTCCATAATTGAGATGAAAGAAGTCACCTATAAGATAATTTTTCATTGTTTAAAAATGTTGGTCCATAATGGATATGAATGAAGTCACCTTCTCTACCGTAAAATGAGGAGGAGACAGAAGCACAGGAGAAGGAAGATTTTACCAGATTAAAATCTTGAAGTGGGAAATGGAGGGGACGGACCCAGGTGTCACCAGGTGTCACAGATCAAAGGAAAGTCCCAGGATATAACCAGAAGTGATCAAGGGAATTGTCCGGATATGACCACACCAGGTCCAAACAATCACAGTGGAAATTGTCAACCACTGTCCGAAAAGTTAGGGGTTGAGAGGCATGGGTAAATGGAATCAGTTGTGGTAACCTTGAGTTACCAATGACATGTTGTCGTTAAAATATTTTGAACCTTGATTTACAGGTTAGATAGAATGAATAATATAACTATAAATTTGTATGAGTGTGTATGAAGCAGGCGAGATAAGATGTATAAAAATGACGAAATATTGGTATGAATGGCGTGAGTAAGTAAGCAAAGAAAATACTACGTATATTTCTGTCATAAGGAGGGGAAGAGTGTGACAGACAGTCACCTGTGTCGGAAATCCCCCCCCCCCTCTTGAGTCCTACCGTAATTATAGACCAGAGCGTCTCAGACATTCCTTTGAGGAATAGAAAAGTGGTCCGGCAAACATTAAGACTACTGAAAAAGCGGACCATAGCAATTAACGGGAACTGCTATCAGACACTGTTCTCGACCCGCCTGACAAGAAATGTTAATGGCACAGGTATTACAAAAGGGTCAAACCGTGATAATTGTAGAACACGGTCATCATACCCGGCTTTGAGAAGGCTTTGAAGTAGGGAGCGGGACAGTCAGTCTTTGGATTCGAGAGAGTAAGGAGCTCGGAACTCTGTCCGAGCTGGACGGAGAGAGTTTTTGGACAGTTAGCTTTGGATTCGAGGGAGCAAGGAGGTCTGCTCGAAAACTGGGGGTCCAGAGTGGACCAGTGGTGCTATAGGTTAGAATCCAAGCATATTGGACATAGGTCCTTCTACACCGAAGCGCTGAGTATATGCTTTGTGTGCATTTTTCATATAAGAATATTGGACATAGGTCCTTCTGCACCGAAGCGCTGAGTATATGCTTTGTGTGCCTTTTGTCATATAAGAATATTGGATAGTTCCTTCTGCACCGAAGCGCTGAGTATATGCTTTGTGTGCCTTT
This sequence comes from Meghimatium bilineatum, assembly GCA_034231615.1. Lineage (NCBI taxonomy): Eukaryota > Metazoa > Mollusca > Gastropoda > Stylommatophora > Philomycidae > Meghimatium > Meghimatium bilineatum. Next base: position 15,426,847 of record CM067299.1, read on the forward strand.
GTCATATAAGAATATCGGATAGTTCATACTGCATGGAAACGTTGAGTTTATGCCTTACGTATCTTTTATATTGGATAAGTCCAATTGTATAAAATAAAGTTACCACATATGGAAACCAAGTCAAGATATTGTTTCATTATATGATATCCCTAGAGCTAAGAGAGAGAGAGCGGTAATTGATGTACTTCTTAACATATGGTGGATATAATACTGTTATATATAACCACCTCATCATCGCTATACTGATACAGTGAGAGCTAAACTCCATCACTTAGTAGAGAGAGAGAGAGACCTAAAGCTAAACTCCATACCTGGTAGAGAGAGTGAGAGCTAGGACTAGAGTGAAACTCTATCACCTGGCAGAGAGAGAGAGAGAGCTAGACCTAGAGTGAAACTGGCAGAGAGAGAGAGAGTGAGAGCTACGCCATCACGCGGTAGAGAGAGAGAGAGCAACTCCATCACCTGGCAGAGAGAGAGCCAGAGCTACTCCATCACTTTGCAGAGAGAGAGAGGGAGCTAGAGCTACTCCATCACATGACAGAGAGAGAACTACAGCTATTCCATCACCTGCAGAGAAAGTGAATTACAGCTAGAGCTACTCCATCACCTGGCAGCGAGAGAGAGAGAGAGGGCTGGAGCTCCTCCATAACCTGGCTTTTTTGTTTGTTAAATGGGGGATTAAGCCTCTTAGCCGAGGCACGACCCTTTCAACCTAAGACAGAAGTCTATTTTGGTTATATCAGGCCGTATTAGCTTTTATCTAAATGTGTGCATAACCTGGCAGTGAGTGAGAGAACTAGATATACTCTATTACCTGGCAGTGAGAGAGAGAACTAGATATTCTCCATCGCCTGGAAGTGAGAGAGAGAACTAGTTCTACTCCATCACCTGGAAGTGAGAGAGAGAACTAGTTCTACTCCATCACCTGGAGATGGAGAGCTAGAGCTAGAACTACTTCATCGCCTGGTAGATAGAGAACGAGCGAGAGCTACTCCATAACCTGACAGTGAGTGAGAGAACTATATCTACTCTATTACCTGGCAGAGACAGCTAGAGCTAGAACTACTTCATCGCCTGGTAGAGAGAGAAAGAGCTAGAGCTACTCCATAACCTGACAGTGTGAGAGAACTAGATATTCTCCATCACCTGGAGATAGAGAGAGCTAGAGCTACTCCATCACCTAACAGATATAGATAGCTAGAGCTAGAACTACTCCATCACCTAGCAGAGATAGATAGCTAGAGCTAGAACTACTCCATCACCTAGCAGAGATAGATAGCTAGAGCTAGAACTACTGCATCGCCTAGCAGAGAGAGAAAGAGCTAGAGCTACTCCATAACTTGACAGTGAGTGAGAGAACTAGATCTACTAAAATTACCTGGGAGTAAGAGAGAGAACTATATCTACTCCATTACCTGGCAGAGACAGCAAGAGCTAGATCTACTCCATCACCTGACAGTGAGAGTGAGATTTAGAGCTAGAGCTACTCCATCACCTGGTAGAGAGAACTAGAGCTACTCCATCACCTGGTATAGAGAGTTAGAGCTAGAGCTACTCCATCACCTGGTAGAGAGAGCTAGATCTAGAGCTACTCCATCACCTGGTAGAGAGAGCTAGAGCTAGAGCTACTCCATCACCTGGTAGAGAGAGCTAGATCTAGAGCTACTCCATCACCTGACAGTGAGAGTGAGAGAAAGAGAGCTAAAGCTAGAGCTACTCCATCAACTGGTAGAGAGAACTACAGCTACTCCATCACCTGGTCGAGAGAGCTAGAGCTACTCCATCAGCTGGTAGAGAGAACTAGAGCTACTCCATCATCTGGTATAGAGAGCTAGAGCTACTCCATCACATGGCAGAGAGAGAGCTAGAGCTATTCCATCACCTGGCACAAAGATAGCTGGAGCTACTCCATAACTGGCGGTGAGAGACAGCTAGAGATACTCCATCACCTGGCAGTGAGAGAGAGAACTAGATCTACTCTATTACCTGGCAGTGAGAAAAAGATCTAGATCTACTCCATCACCTGGTCGAGAGCTAGAGAGCTAGAAACTTCCCAGTTTCCGACCCATTCATCACCATTTCCTTTCCTAGAATTTTCATTTTTGTGCGACACGATCCTATTCTTTGTGACAACCACATTTTTTCCAACGCTTTAAATCAGTTTTTATATATGTAATTTCTATTCTGAGAGAAATTCGACAAGTGTACATTGAAACAGAAAGTCCCTGATCTGCCTGATAAATCTCATCATTTCATTTTCATGCTTTCCTGTATTTGTCATACCATTATTATTCGACTTCAGTCTCGCACTTTAAAAAAAAATTCACCCTATTCTGTTTTCACTTCTGAATTCAATTGTCAAAATTCAAATGTCACACCCATGACCAGATGCACCAAAAATTAATCTTGAGTGAACATTTCGTTCTGGTTGTCTGAGCTCAGATCTCTATAGAAGCCATTTGGATGTTTGAAATGATAGTTCAGGACTAGTGTTGTTAAAACGTCATTAAAATCCTGTCAACTTTATATCTGATGTTTCAGGAAAAACTGACGTACCTTTCATTTCAGTTTAAGAATAATTTGGCTATTTGTCGCGCACTTGTTTTGGTAAATATAGCAATTTAGTCTGTTTCAAAACATCTGCTGATAGGACATGCACTCGTTAACATCAAAGAAGTCAGCAAAACTAATGATCCATATGTGTTCTCCTGTGAACATTGTAATTAATTCCTGATGGTATTTTTCATTCATTCTTATATTTCATCTCCTGTGTTTTAGTCTTAATGTAAAAATTATAAAATATAAATGAAGGGAAGACTACAGTAAAATTGTTTACCATATGATAAATGAGGGACGCGTCTTTGTTGTTGCTGGAACAGAGGGTGGAGCACTTATGGGAATGTCCCACGTGCTGTGAGGCCAGTTTCTAATCAAGAAGAAGGAAATCTAGTAAGACACCCCTCCCCCCCCCCAAGAAAATACTAAAGAGGCGTCCAACTCTACCAATGGCCAATGCTCTGGGAAGAAGTCCCATACTCAGTGTAGTCACATGTGAGATATATTGTTTGAATTTAGCTTTCACAAATAAAGCGAATGAACATAAAAGACGTTTGCTCTATAACAGCTTTCAAGTTCAAGAAATATAAACATACAAATTTAAGATATAATAATGATGCTTTTGTACAATTATATGTCCCATTTTTATGATTGTTTGTTCTTATGACGACAAAATTATTGTTGTGGAAACGTCTATCAGTTCATTTATTTTATCTGTTAAACGGAACTTTATCATTATTTTCAATGTATTTATTCTTTATTTAAAAAATATACGACACTTTTGAAGCATTCACTGTACATGATTATTTGACACTCAACTTCTACTTCTGTGTTGTATCTCACAATCCTGCAGGTTAGCAGGGTTTAATCCAGAACGGTATGTGGTGTAATGATTTACAGCTTTGATGCCTCATTCAATTTGACACATTCCATTTCAGCATGGCTTCTGGGTTCATTATGATCCTAAATGATTTGGAACAGTAAACACCCCCCCCCCTTTTTCCACACAAAAAAACACAACCTCGTAAAAACCTCTTTCAACATGCCGGAAAGGTAACAGTGGTACTATTCTCTGCTTTTCATTCCTCAGAAAAACAAGGACGGCTATTCAGCTATTATTAGACTTTTAGGTGCAGTAATGTATCCAGTTGTTTCGCATATGCAAAAATGGACCAGCAAATTTTGTGGACTGATGTATCCAGTTGGTTCGCATATGCACTATAATCCAGCAGATTGTGTGGAATGATGTATCCAGTTGTATCGCATATGCACTATAGACCAGCAAATTCTGGATGAAGAGCTGATTTGACGCTCTGTTCTAGTCTATTTGTAATCTCTTACAGACGTATTAAAGTCATGTAGTCATATATTAAAGTCATGTAGTCATATATTAGTCATGTAGTCCTATATTGAAGTCATGTAGTCCTATATTGAAGTCATGTAGTCCTATATTGGTCATGTAGTCATATATTGAAGTCATCTAGTCAAATATTGAAGTCATGTAGTCATATATTGAAGTCATGTAGTCATATATTCAAATCATGTAGTCATATATTGAAGTCATGTAGTCATATATTGAAGTCATGTAGTCATATATTGAAGTCATGTAGTCATATATTCAAATCATGTAGTCATATATTGAAGTCATGTAGTCATATATTGAAGTCATGTAGTCATATATTCAAATCATGTAGTCATATATTGAAGTCATGTAGTCATATATTGAAGTCATGTAGTCATATATTCAAATCATGTAGTCATATATTGAAGTCATGTAGTTATGTATTGAAGTCATGTAGTCATATATTGAAGTCATGTAGTCATATATTCAAATCATGTAGTCATATATTGAAGTCATGTAGTCATATATTGAAGTCATGTAGTCATATATTCAAATCATGTAGTCATATATTGAAGTCATATAGTCATATATTGAAGTCATGTAGTCATATATTGAAGTCATGTAGTCATATATTGAAGTCATGTAGTCATATATTGAAGTCATGTAGTCATATATTGAAGTCATGTAGTCATATATTGAAGTCATGTAGTCATATATTCAAATCATGTAGTCATATATTGAAGTCATATAGTCATATTGTGACTGTAATTAAAAGAAACCAACATTAATATCATCACACGATTGCTGATTTTCATGCGATTCTATACGTGCATACAATATAGAGGTACAAGCTTCCTACATACAAAATGGAGGTACAATCTTCCTACATACAAAATGGAGGTACAATCTTCCTACATACAAAATGGAGGTACAAGGTTCCTACATACAATATAGAGGTACAAGCTTCCTACATACTATATGAAGGTACAAGCTTCCTACATACTCTATGGTGGTACAATCCTTCTGCACACAATATGGTTGTACAATCTTCCTAGATACAATATAGAGGTGCAAGCTTCCTACATACAATATGGAAGTACAATCCTTCTGCTTACAATATGGTGGTACATTTTTCCTGCATACAATATGGTGGTACATGCTTCCTGCATACAATATGGTGATACAAGCTTTCTTCATACTCACATATACTATATCTTGTGTGTTAGTTTAAAAAACCTGTAGATACCAGGATGTAGTCAGGAGAATGGAATTCGATGTGTCGTAATTTACAGCTTGGCTATGATATCTGCCATATTTGTAACTTTGTAACTAAGCCAGCTCACAATGTTGCATGACAACTTAACCAACTCACTAATATTACATTACAACATAACTAGTTTAAAATGTTACATGAAAATTACTCAGCTCACAATGTTACATGGCAACTTAACCTGCTCAAAATATTACATCGCAATTTGGCTAGCATAAAATATATGATAACCAACTTACAACGTTACATGATAACTAAACCATCTCGAAATTTGTTACATGACAACTTAACCAGCTGAAAATACATATATATATATATATAAAACAGTTTATCTAGCTCACATTGTTGCATGGTAATTAAACCTCAAAATACAATTCTTTAGCTTAACCAGATCATAATTTTATATAACAACTTAACCAGTTCAAAATATAGCATTGCAATTTAACCAGCTCAAATTATAGTATGTCACGTTTAGCCAACTCAAATTATCGTACAATTTTTTAGATATTAAATTGCAACAAACAGAACAATGAAATTGGCAACCCCGAACTAAATTATAAAAAATGTGTAATACACAAGTAATAATAATAAAACTCTAGGGTAAAAGTTGTAAACATCATATCTACACACACAAATGTCAATAATCATAGCCTCTGTAAACGAAAAATTAGTATCACATATAAGATTGTTTTCAACATTAGGTAACTACGATCATACAAGCATATTCCATGATAATATCTGAAAACATCTTCATATACAAAATAACCTACTGCACACTCACACAAAACAGCGATAACAACCGAACCAGATGTATTAAAGAAATGATAAAATCATAACATATCAGTAGGGTTCAGATCGGAATCATAATTTCTTTATTGATGTTCTGCTCAGTTTTTTGCGCATTTTCCCAAATTCTCATTTAACATATTTAGAATGTGTTTTGCTGTTATCTGCTGAATGAAAACATACCATACTCCCACCCCCCCCCTACTTTAAGAAAAAAAATAAAAATAGTCTAAAACAGACAGCAGCCTACATCATAGAATCTAGAGTCTCAACCTGACTGAATGATGATCTATATCATAGAATCTAGAGTCTCAACCTGACTGAATGATGATCTATATCATAGAATCTAGAGTCCCAACCTGACTGAGTGATGATCTATATCATAGAATCTAGAGTCCCAACCTGACTGAGTGATGATCTATATCATAGAATCTAGAGTCACAACCTGACTGAATGATGATCTATATCATAGAATCTAGAGTCCCAACCTGAATGATGATCTATATCATAGAATCTAGAGTCACAACCTGACTGAATGATGATCTATATCATAGAATCTAGAGTCCCAACCTGACTGAATGATGATCTATATCATAGAATCTAGAGTCTCAACCTGACTGAGTGATGATCTATATCATAGAATCTGGAGTCTCAACCTGACTGAATGATAGCCGAAGAAATATATTAAATAAGTATTAATGTTGGTATTTCGTTATTGTAATTCTAAGACAGCCTAAAGAAACTTCATGTGCATGAACAACAGAATTATAATATGAAAAACTAACAAGTTCATCTCATCTATTTGTGGTCAGTTAATGCAGAGAACCGGCTAACTAATAAGAAACATACGGCAGCACAGCTCCTAGAAACGTATTATGGATACATTGAACAGTGGTGTAATTAATATTAAGAAACCTACGGGAATAGGTCTAGTAGAGTCTTGTCTTATCCTATCCATGTGTGCTACTAGGCGTCATGCGGAGCCGTATTTTCTTTCTTTAGCTAACTGTGATGCCGCTGACATAGTGCAGCTTGGTGTTCTAGTATTTATCTGATACCATCTATCCATCTTCGTCTGGGTCTTCTCCTATTTCTCTTTTCATATATGTTCTGTTATTGAATTCTGTCGATGGAATACGATCTTTAATGTTTCTGATTGAACGGTGGAGTAACTAATATTAATAAAACTACGGGAGTAAAGAACTTAGAAACACAGAGTGGATACACTGAACTCGGATGTAACTAATAATAACAGTGAAAGTAATGTTTCAGAGTGCTAAAAGAGGATACGGGGACAGCAGTGCGTGTGTTACAGAGTGCTGGGTGAGAGAAGAAAAGGAAGACCAAAAAGACGACGGAAAAGCAACATGAAAGTCTATTTGCACGGGAAGAAAGGTGTTAAGAACATCCACGACGAAGACAAAGTTCTGGAAAGATTCTCAACATTTTAAATATACACACACACACAATGCTGAGAATCCTACATGTTTAGATAAAATAGCCTCGTATTAACACAACTGGAACACGCAAAAAAATAATACCGAAACAACTCACGTCTTCCTTCTATAAGACAATTGGGAAGGTGATCTAGATCACACTAAAATATCGAATATTCATTTGTGTATATTCCTTACTCGCACCTCACCCCGAACCTGTGTTTCTAAGGAAAAAGACATTGATTAAAAGCACAGTTTAAATACATAAACAAATACATACAGTTGATGTTGTGTACCCAGGTATTTCGCACAGGTAAACAAATCATGAATACAAAATATTAAACCCCGCCCAACATGCTTGAAAGTTCATAAAAAATGTAGATTTTCGGAGAATTTTATATATATCTTAAAAGTTCTATTCGACACGTATGTGTCATCTTTCAGTTTATTATAAAATACTAATATACCTGTTCTGGAAGCTGTGATAAAAACATTTTTATTTTGGATGCAGTGATTTTCTCGGAAATATAAATACGTTCAGTAGCTTGTCATTGTCTTCTGAATAGTTCGTTATTTTTAACGTTACACATCCATACATTGTTTTTGTGGGAAATTGTATTGTTTGCTTATTTATTTTGGGTAGCAGGATTCATGAGCGATATAGCTCGTGTTTTGTGTTTGAAACGGGGGAAATTATTTCCCGGAGATTCCCTTCATATTCAGAACTCTTAGCGGTTAACTTGAGAAAAAGCCTCACAAACAGACGTTAACGTGTGTATGTAGAGGCTGTCCTCCTGATTACTTTGATTTTCCGATAACTCCTTTTTCTACTGGGAACTTTTTTCCCCTAAACAATAAAAAATACGGAAAACTTTGGAACTGCAAAGAGAATTCTCGCTGTGTTGGATCAGCGCATGACATATCTTGAACAAATTTTGTGCGAAATATCAGCCCGCTTGTGGAAGCTCGTCATATAGTAGGTAAGAACCGAGCCAATTATCTGAACGTTAAAGCAAACACATAACTACGGAATTGTTGATGATTCTCCAAATACCAGGATTGCCTAGTAGTTTGAAATGTTGATATGGTCCACATACCAGACTTTCCATGTAATTTGAAGTGTTGTGCTCCAAATATAACAATGCATACGCCAGTTCGGGTGCTTGCGATAGAATGTTATATTGAGCCAATATTTTTTATGGATTTTAAGCGTGGACAAAAAACAAAAGTACCCAAGGCAAGCTGGAGGCAATTGAGATATGATTTTTAAGAAATTTGGTAGCATATCCTATTCAGGACGTGGCTATCAATCAACCCAGTATTTTTTTGGTGTAGTGATTTTCCAGACAATTTAAATACGTTTAGTAGTTTGCCAGTACTTTCTGATCGGTCCGAATACACAATTTCGTGTGGCAGGGATCGAACTCGGTATCTTGGCCGTCACAGGCAGGCTCTGCACCACTCCGCCACAGAGCCGGAATTGTGAAAGAAAATGAAGAAAGTTCCATGGACAACCAAGAAAATTAATGTAGAAGTCCTCTGAGATGCTGGAGTAAAACGACAAATTATAGCAAAAATTAGAAACAGACAATCAAGATTTTTACGGTATGTGATGATAAAGTAAAGATTGAACATTTAGTAACCACCAGAAAGATCATGAGAAGTGGCAGAGGAAGATAGATAAATTTCTGGATGGGATGTCACTTTGGCACAAAAGAAAGGCACCAACTGAACGTATTGACAACACGAGAGACAGAGAGGCGCGGAGAAGCATTATCGTATACGCTACTCAGCATGGCACTTGATTGATTTATTACTCCAAATATCAGACGTGCGGAGTAATTTGAATTGTCAGTGGGGATTCACATATCAGACTTATCAGGTCATGTGTGCTGTTATGCAGTTCTGGAGGTCTCGATTCCTATCCAATAAAGACCAAGAGATATTACATAATCTATTCTTCAATAAAAAAAAATACTGCCTTGTCCTGTAATATTCTGTTTTTTATCGCTGTTGAACGTCTTCGATATGCAGTCATCATTGTTCCTAAATCCAGTTCTGGAATTGATAGGCTGAACATGTTTGAGTAGAGAGTCATTCTCTGTGATCTGTCATGTGATCTATCATGTGAACTATCATGTGATCTATCATGATAGGCTGAAAATGTTTGAGTAGAGAGTCATTCTCTGTGATCTATCATGTGATCTATCATGTGAACTATCATGTGATCTATCATGATAGGCTGAACATGTTTGAGTAGAGAGTCATTCTCTGTGATCTATCATGTGATCTATCATGTGATCTATCATGTGATCTATCATGTGATCTATCATGTGATCTATCATGTGATCTATCATGTGATCTATCATGATAGGCTGAACATATTTGAGTAGAGAGTCATTCTATGTGATCTATCATGTGATCTATCATGTGATCTATCATGTGATCTATCATGTAATCTATCATGATAGGCTGAACATGTTTGAGTAGAGAGTCATTCTATGTGATCTATCATGTGATCTATCATGTGATCTATCATGTGATCTATCATGTGATCTATCATGATAGGCTGAACATGTTTGAGTAGAGAGTCATTCTATGTGATCTATCATGTGATCTATCATGTGATCTATCATGTGATCTATCATGTGATCTATCATGTGATCTATCATGTGATCTATCATGTAATCTATCATGATAGGCTGAACATGTTTGAGTAGAGAGTCATTCTATGTGATCTATCATGTGATCTATCATGTGATCTATCATGTGATCTATCATGATAGGCTGAACATGTTTGAGTAGAGAGTCATTCTCTGTGATCTATCATGTGATCTATCATGTGATCTATCATGTAATCTATCATATGATCTATCATGTAATCTATCATGATAGGCTGAACATGTTTGAGTAGAGAGTCATTCTTTGTGATCTATCATGTTAAGCGTGAAACGGGGTAATGAAATTTTGCTAATAATACACAACACATAGGACATGCAAATACACTGGTCTAGAGAAACAACCGCGGCACGAAAACTATAGGGACTTCTGTAGGAGCTACAAAACAATCGTCTATAATAGAGGGGAAAAAACAGATGTAAGTAGATTCTATGCGAACTTTCGTTACTGCATGTTTTCCTGTTAAGGAGTGCAGGGTGGCTTTTTATGGGCTATCCAAGCAAACGACGCAAGAAAATCCCAGTTGAGCTCAAATAATCGTGGACTACGAGGGACAACCTATATTGTTTCATTTCTTGGTGCTAATTCCGCTTTGAAGAACAGTGGTTAGTCACTCTTTACGGCACGGTAAATCGACCGTCTCGCAGTTCAGGGACGAACATTTGATTGCAATCTCTAACCCACTGAATAAGGATTGCTTGCCGCCACATTAAATCATTTCACGGCGTTCGTGGGCGGTTTCCGAATATCAGATTTCGATATCACGATTGCAATATGGTATTCTGGAACGTTTAAAAAGATACTCATTCAGTTACTCCAGATATTCACATTGTGAATATCCTTTGAATTCTTTCAAAGCGTTGGAGGTCATGTTCTAGCCAAAGACAAATCATATAAGTGTTACTTTGCACTTTAGCGGATTTGTATCATTTTCGAAAATATGTACTCACTGTGCAAAACTGAAATCCAACAGGTAAAGATATGAACTGGGTAATGACGTTTTGTTAATCACTGGAAAAATTAATTGTGAAATTTAGCTTGGCGAGGGAACGTCAACTGTGTCGTTCTTGCTTAACGTTTTTTGTTGTGTATGTAGTCTTGAAAAATGCGTTTTGGTCGAAACGACGATTTTTATGTGTTACTATGTGTGTTTGCAGTGATTAGCAAAATTTAATTAGCCTGTTCCTAGCTTTACATTTAGAATTATTTTCGTTGTATGTTTTTGTGTTTCATAGATATATCACTATATTTTCGGTTTATTTCGGTATTTACTACTATTCGCACATATAACACATAAGAAAAGAAATGGGGAAATCAGAAGTAGAAGAGATGTACTTCTACAGAAGAATGCTAAGAATACCATGGAGTGCTAGAAAAACTAATGCGGAGTCAAATTCGAGACGGGGTTTAATCAATAACATAAGAAAAAGACAAACTTCATTTTTTGGCAACGTTGTGAGACAAGGAGGTTTGGAGAATATAGTCATAACAGACAAGATTGAGGGCAACATAGATAGAGAGTGGCAACGCCAAAATATTAGTTTAACCACCTGGCACGGCAGGGAAACAACAACGATTCTGATATATAAATATGGAGACAGAGAGCTGTGGAAAGCCATGATTGGGTTACACCAGCCGGCGTGACAGCTGATGATGATGATCACTATCCATTTTATTTTAAATCATTTCTTTGCTATATGTGCAGATATATACTTGCGGAAACTGGGTATTTCTTATAGACGTTGCAAGATTCTTGCAGAAACTGGGTTTTGCTGATAGGCATTGCAAGATTCTTGCAGTAACAGGGTTTTCCTTGATAGGAGTTGCAAGTTAGGTTTGCGGGTTATGGCACGTTTGGTCGCTTGATATGCAGTAATATTGTGATATCTGAGAACCTATACATCCGCCTTCTTCTTAGTCTTTCTCTGCCTCATTTCCATTCTCCTGTAATATGCTCTTGCCGATGGACAATATGGGTTAATTCTCAATAACTGGCCCAACCATTCCGTTTTTCAATATATTTGACCACATAGGCCCTACGTTGTTCTATCACTTTCTATAATCTGATTTTTTTCTCACTCATCCGCATCGTTGAAGATAGAGATCGCTGGAGGACTCTGTATACTGAAGTATCCAATATGGTACCCACTACAACCCTGACGGGTTACGTGTATATGGATAATCTCTTCACTACTTATATAATCTTTTCTAGTTGCGTTTTCTTCTTTTCTTATACATTTTTAGCCATATCTACAGCAACATGGAATATATATATATCAGTTCAGTCTTTTCACTTTTAACTCCGTACGGCGGTCTAGAGAAGAATTCCCCTTATCAAATCTCTTCTACCTTTACCAATTCTTAGCCATTGCTTTGATTTCTTTCCAAGTTCTACCCTCTTACCCATCCTTTGATGTATCTATCTATCTAGCTTTCTCCCATATGTGATAGTCATCTTCTGTCCACTTGTGTACCAGAACAATGCATGGAAATTGAATTTTTGTTATATTCGTTTCTAGCGTGAATACATGATACTTTTTTGTAGTTGTTTTTCTAGATATTGTTACCATATTTGTTTCAGCGTTAGTCTCACAAACACATTCGAACTATCTTGTGGTTCGAAAGCCGCACGAAGATGTTTCAGTGCGGCCTATTTTATCTTATTTATAGAATTAGTGTCTCGAGATCCCATTTATAGAAGTAAACGTGTCTCAAGATCCCAATTTATAGAAGCAAAATGTCATAAAATCCACATGTATGGAAGTATAGCGTGCAGAGATCCTATTTTATAGAATTAAAGTGCCTATAGATAACATTTTATAGAATTAAAGTGCCTATAGATAACATTTTATAGAATTAAAGTGCCTATAGATAACATTTTATAGACGTAAAGTCTCCAGAGATCCAATTTATAGAAGTAAAATGTTTATAGCTCTAATTTATAGAAACAAAGTGTCTAGAGATCCAATTTATAGAAGCAAAGTGCCCCGAGATTCTATTTATAGACGAAAAGTGTCCAGCGATCCAATTCTATAGAAGGAATGTATCACAAGATCCACATTTATAGAAGTAAAGATCCCAAATTACAGAAGTAAAAATCCCAATATTCCATTTTTAATAAGCCAAATTCCCGAGACCACTATATGTTTAGAAATTACTTCTTTTATGTTTTTATTTAAAATCATTTTTTTAAAAAAACAAATGAAAATTGCATTAAAAACAATATTTTAAAGTTTACTGTTTGAATCGAAGACCCATAGAAAAGTCTTCACGATCCCATTTGGCAGAGCCGTTGATATGACTACGGTATGACTATGAGGGTTGTACCTAAAAAAAAAAGTAATTTGCTTGTTTTAGTATGAATAATTTACTACTTGATAGGAAATTTCAAGACGTTTTTATGAAAAATAGCTAAGGAATTGATTTTTACAGACCTTTTTGTTAAATTCCTAGTGCTAAACAACATGCTGAGATTTACTAAGGATGGCGTTTGAACATGCCAAACCCTCCACTTACCTACCAGACTGTCATTTTGGTTTCGTGATACATGGGTAAGAAAGCGTGTTTTAGATCAGTTATTTTTAATACTTTTTGGCCCGATGTTTCCTTTCGCATACATTTTTTTCCACGCCACCCCATGGAGAAATAAATATCAGTGACTCTCTCGCGGGTGACTAAATAGTTTTACTCTATTTTTAAAAATCTTGTTTATTGTCTGAATCGTATTCTTCCTCTGCCTACTCCTCTCCCTTCGTTACCCATTTTCAAACTCTATGTAGCTTCCTTCATTATGTCTCCAGGGAAGGAGGACCATATGGCTAATACTAAGAACCACATCTTTAGCTGAAACAGTTTGGATTTGTTTTCGACTTTGTCACTGCTTCGGAAAGTACAAAACAGCCGATGTTGGAGTGAGTGAATGGCGTATGTAGAGATTTTTGCCTGCAGCATCTTACATATTTACTGTTAAAAGCATTCATGCGTACAGTTCAAGGGTCAGCCAGCAAGAACAAAATTATGGGAGTGTAAATCTAGGAGTGTACATATAATTTATAAAACGGTCATTCGTAATACAGCGATTAATAGAAGTTGACAATATTGAAGGAATAGAACTGGCATTGATTCCCAGTCGTAGCAGATACAACCACATTCTACCGCTACATATGCACGCAGACAAATCTAATGAACTGTACATAACAGTTCACAATCACAAGTAAATAAATTGTATACAAGAATGAGACAGTATTAAGATTTGTAAACAGGTTAATGAGGTAATGTCAGATTTTCCACATAAATTGTCATGTGACATTCACTCCAGAACGTTGTCTTCCTAAATGAACTCCCTAAACTTCACTGTTTGGGGCCATGCCGCTTGAATTTTCTAACTAGTATTTCAAGTTATCTTTAATGTCAGTCCATTTTCTTACATTCATATACATTTAGTAACCAACATTCTGTCACCGTCAAAGTGTTTATAACATCTGAGTTTCACCTTCATTCCTTCCATGAGATTATAAGTATCTTTCTGTAGCATTGTATCTCAAACACCGCCGAAGACGAATGTGTTGGGCCATTGGCTCAAATAAGACGGCAACACAACGCATTTCCATTCTCTGGACTATATTCAACTGGAAATCTTGTAGGACCATTGTCCTGTTACAAGAGAAATCCAGTGGGAGTTTGAGAATGAACGCTGAAGAAGAAGAAGTATCTCAAAGAAGTTGAACTCTTTCCCGCTATTTTACTAAGAGTCTATGTTTACAGCCGTATGTTGAAACCGTAAAAATAAATTCTCTTAGAATTAGCAGTTTCGCAAATATACATTGTGTTTATACAAAATATTTCTAGTATGCTAAATACATATTTGTTTCTGCAGACTTTCTAGCCATAAGTACACTTTTTTACAAGATCTTTCTAGTCAAATTTAAACATTTTTTTTACAAGATCCTTCTAGTCTTCTTATTCTTTTCGTTCGCAGTTTGACTTGTCTAAACAGTAAGTCCTGTTTTCTTAAAAATTGCTGCTGTATTTGAAAGTTCCTTAGTGCTCCCATATATCTTTCTGTGGATATCTATCTCTGTGGGCCAGTGTTCTTCCCGTAACTGGTTTAGTGTATTGCGGTCGTGCAGGATATGTTCAGCGGTCTGTCCTGCCTGCCCACAAGAGAACCGTGGTGATGGGACCAGTCTTAATCTATTAAAATGACCGTTTAATCTGTTGTGTCCTGTTCTGAGGCAGAAGATAATAACCTGCTCTGCTCTGTTGAGATAGTGGTTATTGTCTTTTGGGTGTCGACTTTCCTGAGGTTCCTCTTTTCTTGGTGCTTTCTTGGTCTTTTTGTTCCTATGTTGTTCAATTCTTTGCCAGCCTATCTGCCTCTTCATTTCCTGGTGTGCCACAGTGGGATGGTATCCACTGAAGGATGGTATCCTTCTTTGGATGCTCACTTCTCGTATGGCTTCCTTCAGGTCTGGCAGTTTATCGATCAAAAGGGCCTGTAGGACAGACATAGCATCAGTAAGAAATACCACCTGTTGACATTGACTTGTGGTTTCAATTATTTCTGCAGCAATTCTTAGAGCCTGTACTTCTGCAGAGTAGTTGAAGCAGAATAGTCCAGTTGGTGAACATGTGGATGCATTCTCTACCTTTTTCTATTCAAATGTAAACTGTGTACAAGCTTTTCCTAGTCAGATGTAAACTGTGTACAAGCTTTTCCTAGTCAGATGTAAACTGTGTACAAGCTTTTCCTAGTCAGATGTAAAATGTGTACAAACAAGCTTTTCCTAGTCAGATGTAAACTGTTTACAAGCTTTTCCTAGTCAGATGTAAACTGTTTACAAGCTTTTCCTAGTCAGATGTAAACTGTTTACAAGCTTTTTCTAATCGGATGTTTCATAAATACAAATTCGTTCTTGCAGGATTTTTAACGTTTTTTGCAATCGTTTTTAGTCAGATATAATCATTTGTTCTTGCATGCTTTCCTAAAGTCAGATGTTTCACATATCGATTTGCTCTTGTTGACTTTGCTGGAAATCATATTTTATTCATGTATTTTTTTCTTGCAGATGTCTACAGTCAGTTGTATCGCATGTATATGTTCTTGCAGATGTCTGCAGTCAGTTGTATCGCATGTATATGTTCTTGCAGATGTCTACAGTCAGTTGTATCGCATGTGCATTTGTTCTTGCATGCTTTTCTAGCACATTTTTCATAGATACCTTTTTTCTGTCTTGCAGACTCATATTTGTTACACAATCTATCTATCTGTTCCTTATGATCCGAACTTTGTCGATGTAGAGACTAGAGCTCTCTACTAGAGTGTAATTCCTGTATGTTATTGAGACCCGTAGCCATACCCTCCTTGATTATCTTTCTTTTTCTCTTACCATCTGGTACCAATTTTAATGTTTGTAGTGGTAGTCTGTTTTTATTCATTCAAAGCACGTGGTAGTCTTTATTCATTCGAAGCACATGTGCGATATACAAGTCTAAGACTTTCTTCTAATCGTTGTAGAAACATATTGCTGTTTGGTGTCTTCTCTTACTTACATGTTTGACTTGAATTCTTCCCAACCAATATTTAAGATTCTTCTAAGACATTTTCAAATGAGTTCAATTTCATCTCCAGCGAATTCATTACAAGATGTCAGTAATAAGGACACTTCCCAAACATGCATCCACAAAAGAAATGAGTCACGGAAACGGAAGGTGGAGTAGGGTAGAACGCAAGTAACAAAATAATCTAACTACTTATCTCTAGTCAACCGACAGAATCAACCAACAGCATCAACAACCAATAGCATAAAAAAAACAACTGTGATCCCCCCCCCCAAAAAAAATCTAACAAAAACAGTTAAAGAAATTATTCAATAGTATATTTATTTGAATCTTGTTCTCAAAGCAAACGATAATTTGTCTAGGTGGAAACTATTTCTTGGAATTGCGGGCCACTTTCTTTCCGATATCTTTGTCCTGTGGAAAAAAGATGAACAGATTAAAATTTACTAATATTCTCTCATTCTCTCTCTCTCTCTCTCTCTCCATATATAAAACAAACAAGAACACACATTCTGGATGTCTCTGCGTATGCGTGCGTGAACATGAGTATATTTAAGACTGTGTTCGTCCATCACAAGTGAAGATGACCATTTGTTAGATCCGCTTTTGAAGATTCAGTTCGAATTATATTCATGCCTAATAGTTCGTAGATGGCTAATACGCCCTATTCTAGCTGTAAATGTCATTGGACAGTTCGGGCGTGGAATAACCATTGTAGATGGATTGTTTTATTCATGACTTTCTAATTACTCTCCGCTGTTGAAATGCTGCATTTCTCGCCTTTTCACAAGATTATGCGCCTCTTTTTGAAAGTAGAGCACCATGGAGATCTATTTTGGTCAATTTCAAACGAGTGTACGAGTGCTTCTTTTGGCGACCTAGAGATCGTGTACCCTTCTCCAGGTCACCATAGAGAAGTATCGTTGGCAGGCGATGTTCAGTGTGCTTACATTCAATTCTTCTAGAAATCAGTGGGGAAAAATATTTCCCTTCGGGTGAATTTTCGTGGATGTGAAAGTGACATGCACTTTCAGACTATATACCGTAGGGGTCGGGTGTCTCAGGTCATTGACGTAAATAAAAAAGGGCGCCACAACGCATTTTCGCTCTCTGGACTACATCCTGCTGGAAATTTAGTGTGGCAGTTGTTCTACTGCAAGAGAGTTTCGGTGGGTGTTGAAGAATGAAAACCAGAACAAGCAGTATATGTTTGATCTATAAATTGATCTCGTTGATAACCAATATTTTACGATTTTGACGCCTTCACGTTTTCTATTTAGAATATGATCAGTGTACATTGTCATGTTGATGGCGATGAAGTACTCTCACGAAGCAGTGAGCAGGTAGCTCTTGACGCCACAGACTTTCTGGCAATAACATTTCTTGTCTCAAAGCCTTGGCGGTGTAAGGAGAATCAAAAGATGCACATAATGCATAATTATTCCCCGAAGTAAGGCATTCCAGTCAGGCACGAAGATAAAGGGGGGTGGGGGTCGGTTTGTGGTTTAAAACCCCGCCCGTAGCGAATCTTAACATTCCTTTTTTTTTTTTTTTACAAGGATAGTACCCGAAAGGTGGGTAAACAAAACCTCTCACGTCGATTTTTCACACACGGTCTTCAAATTTTTCGTCAAATAGCTATTTATTTATTTTTAAATGTAAAACCCCATTCTTATAGTAACCCTTATTCCAATACAGCAGCATCCAGTTAACACCACCTGTCAGAACAGTACGGCAGTATCCAGTGATTGACACTTTCTGTCAGAACAGTACGGCAGTCACCCGTGTGTTGTCGAGGCCCAAAGGGGATCAAAGAATAACAATGTTTACCTTCCATGCATGTCCTACGAGGCGAATAAGGAGGTTATGGGACGGAGTTGGCTGTCCCATCCCATATATGGTCAGTGACCCAAAGCCATGCTGAAGTTGGATGTGTCAGGCCGAAAGGCGCAGATATCGCAGCAATGCTGTAAACCATGACACAACGCATTCCGTTCTCCGGACTACATCCTGCTGATCTGCAGGAGTTTGAGAACGAACGCAGAAGTAGTACGGCAGTATCCAGTGATTGACACCTTCTGTCAGGACAGTGCATCAGTATCCTATGATTGAGTCGTCAGGACATTACATCAAAATCCAATAATTTACACTCAGGACAGTATAGCAGTATCTAGTGATTTGACACTCAGGACAGTACAGCCGCATCCCGCGATTGACACTTTCTATCAGGACAGTACAGCTGTCACACAGGCTTCACACTGACACCATTAGACTTGTTCACACTAATACCCTTAGACTTGTTCACACTAACACCCTTAGACTTGTTCACACTAACACCCTTGGACTTGTTCACACTAACATCCTAGGACTTGTTCACACTAACATCCTAGGACTTGTTCACACTAACATCCTAGGACTTGTCCTTCACATAACACCCTTAGACTTGTTCACACTAACATCCTAGGACTTGTCCTTCACACTAACACCCTTAGACTTGTTCACAGTAACATCCTAGGACCTGTCCTTCACACTCTTGGACTTGTTCACAATAACATCCTAGGACTTGTCCTTCACACTAATAGCCAAACTGGGCCTTGAACACACCAAAATAAACCTGCATAATAAATGTTGGACAATTCACATTCTTTGGGATTATATTAGTTATATCTCAGCTTAGCTGCCGGGAGTCGGTGTTGAAATTTTTAGACATTTATTCTATCGGATAGCGTCTCCCGTGTATGCGGCAGATATCATGATACAAAAACACCCCAAGAGGTATTCACACAAAGAAGATTTATAACGGAAGGGATTCTCAAAGTTCACTCTTCGTACTCTTTAGAAAACTGAACTGTTGATGACAAATATGGGGCAATTGAATACTTGTGAAACTTGAGTGGATTGTTAACCCGTTCACTTTGTGTGAAAGAGGTCCAAGGTTCGAATCCACTCAACTTATTTTGTGTGAAGTAGTGTTTCTGAAGATCCGTGGGGGATTATCGTTTGAAGCTACGGAATGCATGCTATGAGTTTTCTCTCAGCAGGCGGTGTACAGCTTTGAGAGGGACGGAGTAAATATGGAGTAACTCATTCACAATAAAGGCAATCTTCTACACATCAACAAGGGCAGGCATACCATATGTTCACAACACGCAAATAATTCTATGTATTTTTGGTGAACAGTTGAAGTGGGACTGTTCTTGAAAAATTTATATATTTTATGAATTTATGATAATTCCAAATAACATCTGTGACATTGATGTAATTTTGAATGTCATCTTTGACTTCACAACATCACAAATACTTATATTGGATGACGTATTTGACATTAACATCACAAATGATAATCTTTATAGAATGACATCATTGATACTGACATCAAATACTGATAATCTTAGCATGGCATCCTTGAAATTGACATCACAAATAATTATAATTTTAGAATGCCATTCTGGACATTGACATCATAGAGGCTGATAATTTTAGAATAACATCCTTGAAATTAACATAAATACTGATTGTTTTAAAATTACACCAGTAATATTGACAATATTATTCAGTTTGGCATCTAACAAACTTTAGAACATGTACTTGTGTATCAGTTGTGAGGTGTCAGTGTAAACATTTCTTCTAAATTTTAAAAAATGATTATATTTCTAACAGAGTTAACAACCTGTGTACGATTATGTCAACCTGCAGTCATTTTAAAAGTGCATAAAACGTGTCAATATTAATATTTGAGTAACAACTGAAATACACGAAAAAACTCAAAGTTTTTCATTGCATTTTGTGTAACCAGCTGTCAGCAAACAATGAATGGGCTTGGAATTTCTCCCAAGGCAGAGCTCACACGTTAAAGACTTGAACGGCTGCAAGCAATTGTCCAGGCATTTAGTAGTAGTTCTTTCGTTCACTTAAAACATGTCTATATCTGTAATTCTGTCTCCTTAATAAAACAGTCTTTTATAGTTCATACTGTGGTCCATAGAGCTTAGATTCTAGTGTTGTTTCCTTTGACCAATATGTCTGTCTCTGCGTTTCATACTCAGAACAATCTTGAGTATATGCGTGGTACTCTGTGCTGCCTGCCCACATGTGCACATGGCTGTGTTGACAATCTTGAACTTTGTGTACATGTGACTGCGGAGTCGGCTGTGTCCTGTTCTGAGACGTAGAATTATAACTTGTTCTGATCTGTTCATAATGTGATAGTCATCTTGTGTTGGTGTTTGTGGCTTTCTTATTGACTTGATCATCTATTTTTTCTGATGGTAGGTGATTGGTATATCTGGTTGGTCTTCGGCAGTACCTTACTTAGCCAGTTGGTCTGCTTTTTCATTTCCTGGTATTCCACAGTGAGAGGGTATCCACTGTATAGTTACCCTATACTGGTAAGACAGTTCATTAAGTAGTTTTTGCAAGTCCATTAGTTTTCCAGACTGGAGAGCTTGAAGCACTGACCTTGCATTTGTCAGGATTACAACAGACTGTGGGCCAGGATTGGAGTTCAGTTTTTCAGTTACTGCCCTAATTGCTTGAATTTCTGCATCATAATTATTTCAGAATTTCTCTGCTGGTGTTCTGATCGTATCTCTAGGCTTGTATGGATATTCTCTATATACACCTGCACCTCCATTTCTCACTGCATTCTGTGCTGACCCATCTGTCTTGTGTAGTAGTAAATATCTTTGACCTTTTCATCCTGAATTCAAGATTTTGTAAACAGTAATGGACACACTTCAGTTATACCACATACCATAGCGTTGGACATAGAATGTAATTATTTTTATTTTATGGATTTGTTATTTGTATAAATCTTTCGGTGTTAAGAATTTCAGATAAATTGATCTAAACTTGATTAAATTATATATTATATTCACATATATAGACACATATATATATATGTTATATATATAAACAATATCTGTGCTTTGAAGAAGTGTGAGGCATGGTCGAAATGTTAGATTTGTGTCTCAGAACCATGAGATCCAGGGTTGCACTCCCGGTTTGGAGTTTTATGATCTGTGTTGATATCACTCAGAATATGCCTTACATAAGATTTGTGTAGGTAAAATATCACGTTGTTATACAGGTAACATGGATGATGTGTTCCTATTATTGCTTACAGATCTGAGAATGTCACGACTCATCTCTGATGTGCATATGGTATGGTTGATCATGATCTGAAACTTACCGATTTAGATTTTCCCTTGTCAACCTTTTTGCCAGTTACCTGGAGTAGATAAACAATTAACAATTATTGAGACGTAAGCAGAGTAATCAAACAAGTGCAACAACGTACAGCGCAGATAAATAAAGCATCTAGTATTGAGGAAAATAAGCACAAAACGGGCATGTGCTATCCTAAGTCATTGGGTCAATAAGAATGAACCCACGAACCGTGGTATAATTAATCATCTACTTACAAAACCAGTAATTACATTATCAGTAAATTTGTAAAGGAAAATAATGTAAGTGTTAATAAGTTACAAATTTTATAGTTAAAAGTTAATGCGTACAATGAGAAGTAAAAAAAAACAAAAAAACGTTCATTTACTGCGTGGTGTCCTGTTAAGCAGAGCAGTGAGGCTTTTTGGCTATGGAAATAAAGGCCGATTTGTCATAGCTGTCGCTGCGACGTGTACCTTCGAAAGACAAAAATCATATCCTAACCGCTCCACAATGAAGAGTGCATGAGGGGAAAATGCTGACGTTCAATTTCTTACAGTGGAGAATTAACAGGAAACACTAGCCAATAGAGAGATACATGAGGAAAATGTTTCTAACAATTGAAAATTAACAAGAAATTTTTTTTATCCTAGGGAGGAATTTTCTTTACATTGGAAAATTAACAAACTCCGGACGGAAAGTTAATTGGGGGGGGGGGGAAGAAGTGTTTCCTGTATTAGATGATTAACGGAAATGTTTAACATTTAAAAGTGTCAAATTCTTTCTTGCATTGAATAATTGACACAAAAATGGCTGAATTTCGCTACTGCATGTTTTCCAGTGAAGGAATGCAGGGAAACTTTTTATGAGCTGTGAAAATAAAGGCCGCTTTGTCATAGCAGACGCCACGACATGTGCAGAAGAGATTTTGATTGTACCTCCCAAAGAAAAAATCCTCACCCTACCACGGATTGAACTAGATACCTCAAGGGCCTGATAACTGCGTTCTAGCCACACGGTCATAATTAACGGTGGAAAACTTTATAGAATTGGAGAATTAACATGAAACTCAAGGGAGGTGAGGGCTTTAAATTGTAAAATATGTTGAGGGCAACAGTAACAGCCTCGACGTGTATTCTCATATTGGGTGTAGCTATTCTTTATATATTAATGACTTTTCTACCATATATTTAAGCCATAATTACTTAAGATTTCTCATTTCGATGCACACACGATGAAGGCTATGACGACACATCATCTCCAGTGTAATAATAAATCAGCTGATCGATTAAATAAGCATATAATTACCCACGTACCAGAAGATATCCGACCACGTGAAGAATACCGCAGTAATACAAATATGGAGTGATAACATGATAAGATGAAACATGATAAGATGACACATGATAAGATGACATGATAAGATGACATGATAAGATGACATGATAAGATGACATGATAAGATGACATAAGATGACATAAGATGACAAGATGACACATGACAAGATGACACATGACAAGATGACATGATAAGATGACACATGATAAGATGACATGATTACACATAAGATGACACATGATAAGATGACATGATGACACATAAGATGGCACATGATAAGAGGTACACATGATAAGAGGTACACATGATACGATGACATGATAAGATGACACATGATAAGATGACACATGATAAGATGACACATGATAAGATGACACATGATAAGATGACACATGATAAGAGGTACACATGATAAGAGGTACACATGATAAGAGGTACACATGATAAGAGGTACACATGATAAGAGGTACACATGATAAGAGGTACACATAAGATGACATGATAAGAGGTACACATGATAAGATGACATGATGACACATAAGATGACACATAAGATGACAGTATAAGATGACATAACACATAAGATGACATGATAAGAGGTACACATGATAAGATGACATGATAAGAGGTACACATGATAAGAGGTACACATGATAAGAGGTACACATGATAAGAGGTACACATGATAAGATGACATGATAAGAGGTACATATGATAAAATGACACATAAGATGACATGATGACACATAAGATGGCACATGATAAGTGGTACACATAAGTGGTACACATAAGATGACATGATAAGATGACACATGATAAGATGACACATGATAAGAGGTACACATGATAAGAGGTACACATGATAAGAGGTACACATGATATGATAAGAGGTACACATGATAATAGGTACACATGATAATAGGTACACATGATAAGAGGTACACATGATAAGAGGATAAGAGGTACACATGATAAGAGGATAAGAGGTACACATGATAAGATGACATGATAAGAGGTACACATGATAAGATGACCACATGATAAGATGACCACATGATAAGATGACCACATGATAAGATGACCACATGATAAGATGACCACATGATAAGATGACCACATAAGATGACCACATGATAAGATGACCACATGATAAGATGACCACATGATAAGATGACCACATGATAAGATGACCACATGATAAGAGGTACACATGATAAGATGACATGATAAGATGACATGATAAGATGACATGATAAGATGACATGATAAGATGACATGATAAGATGACATGATAAGATGACATGATAAGATGACACATGATAAGATGACACATGATAAGAGGTACACATGATAAGAGGTACACATGATAAGAGGTACACATAAGATGACATGATAAGAGGTACACATGATAAGATGACACATAAGATGACATGATGACACATAAGATGACACATGCTAAGATGACATGATAAGATGACATGATAAGATGACATGATAAGATGACATGATAAGATGACATGATAAGATGACATGATAAGATGTCATGATAAGAGGTGCACATGATAAGAGGTACACATGATAAGATGACAATATAAGAGGTACACACGATAAGAGGTGCACATGATAAGATGACATGATAAGAGGTACACATGATAAGATGACAATATAAGAGGTACACACGATAAGAGGTACACATGATAAGAGGTACACATGATAAGAGGTACACATGAAAAGAGGTACACATGAAAAGAGGTACACATGATAAGAGGTACACATGATAAGAGGTACACATGATAAGAGGTACACATAATCAATGTGAAATAGATGTAGAGGTGCATGAACAAGAAAAACAAGAACAAAGACGGGTCCAATCCTTGGAGCAGGACGTTCATGTTAAACGAATCAAAATTGACGTGAAACGAACAAAATGTTTATTACATTGTTACATTTTGCTTTTCTTTTTTCACTAATGTCTGCATCTCCGCCCAATAATGATTATTACATTGTGAAAGCGTGTCAATGTCTTATCGATAAACAGAACAAAGACGGGTCCAATCCTTGGAACAGGACTTATGTTTAACGAAACAAAATTGACGTGAAACGAAATAAATGTTGCGTTTAAATATAGTATAAATACTTATAAATGTATTGACTTGAATAACAAAAGGTGTGGAAACTTCACAGGAGAAGAAACGCCAAGATTAGTTTCATACAATCACATCTGTGATGCTAATTTCTAATCAATAATCAAAAAACGTTTTATATTTTGTGCTTCAATGGGGTCTATACCAAGAAACGAAAAAAGCACATTAAATATTGAGTTACGGATAATATATAAACTAGAGCACCTCGAACTAGAGTCATATTAATAGAGATGTTTTGCTTTTCTATTTCAATAATGTCTGCATTCCCGCCCAATAATGATTACATTGAGAAAGCGTGTCAACTGTTGATTAATATCAAAATTGATGTCATCTGTAATGCTGTATATTGTAGCTGTGCCATCAATGACATGCCACGTTCATTTGTTTCTGCATTGTGCGTCTTGGATGTGAAGTGACGCTCATGTATGCTATTGTTTCGTAACATTATGTTTGAGAACTTTGTGATAGAAGTCTTAGCATTCTCATGTTTACAGTGTAGGTGCCTGGGATGCAACAGAGAAGTACCGGCATTTCTACATTCTGTCCATGTTCCAGACACACACACTTTCGTTACTGCATGTTCTCCTGTGAAGGACTGCAGGGAGGCTTTCTATGGGCGTTGGAAATAAAAGCCACTTTGCTATAGCATACGCCGCGATATGTCTTCTTTCTGTCCTCATGTACCTTTCGGTGTTGAGGGGAGAGTGAGTGTACGGTCTTTTGCCCTTCTATTTGCCTCCTCTGCTGTTATATTTCCGAGTGTCTCTAATACACTATCTATCCACCTTTTACGAGGGCGTCCAATAGGTCTCCTGTTTTCGTATCGTTTGTTAAGTGTTCTTTGGATAATACTTTGCTCTTTCTGTCTGGTTATGTGGCCGTACCATTTAACTTGTTGTTTATGTATGTATTATATTGTTGGCTTGATTCCTAATTGTTTCCTTAGTGCTTCATTCCTGATTTTGTCTCTCAAGCTAACTCCAAACATACGTCTCACACATTTCATTTCATTTCAGCCGCGATATGTACAGGAAGGATTTTGATTGCACCACGGAGAGAAAAAAATCCTGACCTAACCGTGTCTGAGAACGGCGTTCTACCCACACGGACATCTAACGGGAAAGTGTTAGATTTCCGAATCAAGTCAACAACGTACATGACCGAATGATGAAACAGTAATGATAAACAGAAATGATCTATTATCAGCTGCTCATGCCGCGAAGAAACTCAATGATTGCCGCAACACCTAACCTGCACCTGTTATTCAATGTATTGACTTGAATAACAAAAGGTTTGGAAACTTCACAGGCGAAGAAACGCCAAGATTGGTTTCATACAATCGCAGCTTTGCATTAAGAAAATATTAACTTGTGCGTGTCTGTTAAAACTGTATCGTTGTACATATATTGCAGGGTTTACACAATTTGGTCATCTCATGATTAAATTTCACAAATTTTGACATTTTATGTGTCCGCAGCAATGAAATTTATGATGCTAATTTTTTTTCTCTATAATTAGTCAATGTGAAAAAGTACTAAAAGTTACGAGTGTGGTCATTTTTGGCACTATTTTACCTGAAATTGTATAAGTCAAATTCAATTAAAAAAATTTGGCAACCCTGAATATTACCTACTAATCTTTATGTGAATACAACAAAACGAACGTGCCCGTATTTCTCATGAGCATGGCACATTCAATAGGACGCGTGCTTCCAAATAATGACTGTGTCTTTAAGCGGTGATGAGGTTCGGTGGTGTGAAACGTCTTATTTTCCTTCATACAAGGGATTTAACATCTGTGAAAATGAATGGGAACACAAACTTTTATAATCAAAGATTGTACGCTATATGTTTTCACGTATGGTACATTTCTGACAGAAAAAAAGGCGTCGGAATATGGTTTCACTGGATATGATCTATGTATACAACCTTCTTCCAATGCCCAAATATGTAATCTTGTGCACTGTTATTGGATATTTATACGAACCACTATTGTAGGCAGTTTCAGTTACAGTGTCCATAATCTTTTATTTACATCACGTAAATAATTAAACAAGTGTTATAGCGGTATAACTTATTTTAGTTAATAAAATATGTCGATGGGGTTGGATAATGAGCAAGTGTGACAGTTGACAAAGCGGAGAGGGATGGGGTGATAAGCAAGTTTGACAGTTGACAAAGCGGAGAGGGATGGGGTGATAAGCAAGTTTGACAGTTGACAAAGCGGAGAGGGATGGGGTGATAAACAAGTTTGACAGTTGACAAAGCGGAGAGGGATTGGGTGATAAGCAAGTTTGACAGTTGACAAAGCGGAGAGGGATGGGGTGATAAACAAGTTTGACAGTTGACAAAGCGGAGAGGAATGGGGTGATAAGCAAGTTTGACAGTTGACAAAGCGTAAAGAGGGATGGGGTGATAAGCAAGTTTGACAGTTCTTGACAAAGGGTCGCGGGGTGTTTGAAAAAAATTGACGTCAACAATACGGTTTTTATACATCAATTACATTTTTTGTATTTGAAATATTTTTCCTAAATATCTTTTTTTTAAATATTATGTAATAATTTATTTTATACTAAATAATTATGAATGGGAGATATGTTGTTATTGTTGCATGATTATGATTAAAGAAAAGGGAGATTTTGACAATTCTTGACAAGGGAGTAAGAGGTCATAAATTGGCAATAAATAGTTTGACGTATTGTAAGAGAGTTCCAAGGATAACGTTACCATAACGATAACTCGGCGTTCTGCGAATATATTACAGGAAATGCATTATAACCCTTTTCAAATGAACAAAAAAAAGTAATTCTTTGTTCAGTATAAGGAGCTACCACGATCAACACAAATTATTCATGGTAGATTTTCCAGGTAAACCATGTTTCTTGTATAATACATCCAAACACTGCGTTAAACCTGTTATTACCGGTGCAACGTCACATTTTCCACCCAAACACAATTACGACTAAAAACTACATAAAATAAGATTGCTAATCGCAGCTACGATTGGAGTTAATAGCAGTGATAATGGAACTGTTTTAATCAACAATAAGAGTGCAATCGGAAACATCAGCAAGCACTTCTGTTATACTACTTGTATATATAAAATAATAGTGTTTAACAACTTCTAGCACTTAACTTCGCGAGCTATTCATTTGACTATTAGTTATTGATATTCATTTCTTGCAGGACACACCACATTTCTGAGTATTTTTAACATGCATGACGATAGGGGACATTTTTGCTATTTCTGGGTTCTCGTGAGAAATTTGCCAAATAATGCAAATAATTTGTCTTTCAACTAGTAAACTTACTTATGTATTTTGGCAGGTACTCAAGCGGACAAATATCTGTCCAGAGTTTTCTTTTAACATGTCTCACTGTATACAGTGGAATTCCGATATAACAACGTGGTCTGGATCAACACATTATGTAGGCATATGTTGTAGCAAAAATTCGGTATACGCAGTAGAAACAATAAAGAATAAATATAATTGGGGGATTTCATATGTTAAGTAGGCAAATTTGTTATAAAAGAGTTGGCTACACAGGGATTCCACTGTGTATTTGGTTGTTATTTAGTTTTATCGAGAATGCGCTATAGAAGGATTCAACTGTATATTTGGTTATTGAGTTTTATCGAGAATGCGCTATAGACGGATTCCACTGTACATTTGGTTATTGTTTTAATTTTATCGAGAATGCGCTATAGAGGGCTTCCACTGTATATTTGGTTATTGTTTTAGTTTTGAGAATGCGCTATAGAGGGATTCCACTGTATATTTGGTTGTTCTTTAGTTTTATCCAGAATGCGCTATAGAGGGATTCTACTGTATATTTGGTTGTTTCTTAGTTTTATCCATAATGATGTGTTTCCCAAGGCAGAGAAAAAGAGGGAAGGTTTGACGTATAATTTGGACACGCAATACAAGCCGGAGTAAAAGTCAGAAGTGAGTTTCTCTACCAGCCTCACAAAATCTCTGACATAAAGAGCAAATAGATTGGCGTATTATCATCATGTGACTTTTTCCAGAACGGGGGTCTCCATTATGGATTCTCTACACACTTCGTGATTCTAGGCGAGTTGACCAGCCACAGCTTGAGACATATTTGAAAATCGGATATATCACTGTACCGTCGCCGTCCTGGACGATCTCTTCCCAGATAGATTGACGTATGATTACAGAAATTAATGCAAGGGATCAAATATTCAGTATAGAACTCAACATTCACCGGAGAACCGATTACATATAAAGTGGGGGGGGGGGAATAAGGTCGCTGATCAACTCTGGCCAGCCCAGTCATTTGACCCCAGGAATATCATATATATATATATATATATATATATATATATATATAAATCACCACAGCTAACAAATGCTGGGCTGATAGCTACGTCCTGAATAGGATATGCTACCAATATATACTCACTAAGGGATTGTGAATACCTTACATCTACAATTAGTTTCAACAGCTGCTGAGAAAGGGGAGGGGATCTGAGAGTGCTGGCAGTTGATGACAAGAGGGAGGGGGGATTTTTAAAAAGCTGATGTCAACAAAACTGTTTTTATATATGAATAACATTAATTTGATTCATTTTCATTTTTTTCCTAGATTTTTATGCTTTTTTTTTAATTAAAGGAGGAATATATTTGATAGAAATGATTAGGAATTATCTCTTGAATT
Organism: Meghimatium bilineatum; assembly: GCA_034231615.1. Classification (NCBI taxonomy): domain Eukaryota; kingdom Metazoa; phylum Mollusca; class Gastropoda; order Stylommatophora; family Philomycidae; genus Meghimatium; species Meghimatium bilineatum. The sequence continues at coordinate 15,456,808 of CM067299.1, forward strand.
CTTGACAGTTATTAACAAATAGAAGGATGGGGATCAGAAGTTGTCCAAAAAAATGTGCAATTTATGGGTAGCCCTATTTACGACAGTGCTACTTCGCTTTTGCGATAGTGCTACTTCGTTTAGCGACAGTACTAATTCACTATCGTGACAGTGCTAGTTCGCTTTGTGACAGTACTGCTTCGCTTTTGGGAAAGTGCTACGCTTTATCAATCATTATAGGATTAATTAAGTGTGTTTGGCCCCCCACCACAAGAAAATAGCTTGTTCTGAAGTGCAAGCGACAGATCACTTATGAAAAAAAGCTCCAGCAATAACTTGAATCATCTAAGAATGTCGTGTACACAGTTATAAGTGGGTGGAATATGGAATCTACCAACAGGGCGGAACCATTCTATTTTAATGATTGATTCCATTGCACTAACCGTTACGATAGGTATAAAACCCAAACTCGACTATGTCTAAGCCGCGACCTAGTCTAGATACATACAGTTCAGGTCGCGCCTGCATACTTACACAAACAAGGTCAAACAAGGTCAGTTTAGACAATGCAACCACAAGGTTATTACATTAAGCAATGCTAAACCGGAAGCAAAAATACAGAGCTACATAGTGATTTATTTAGCTACATTTCGCCCAAGGCTGACGCAAGACGTATGCTACTTATACAATCCTGTGGACTCATCGGTTTTTGCTTCAGAAGTTACAATTTTAATTTTCCCGTGAATTCTATTAGCTGTTGACACAAAGTATACACATAACGACCAATGAAAATCACTTAAAAAGTCAAATGGCGTCATTTTTTAAGTATGAAAAAAACAACCAATCCACGGATTTATAAAACTGCGTAAAGACAGAATTAAAGTCTGCCACATCGCCTCACACCAATACGCATCTCCATTCACTGATTAAGTAAAATGTTCATATTATGGTGATGCACCATTCTTTCAACATCGAGCGTTAATCTAATTTACACACCAAAATTTAGTATTTTATAGAATATAATTCCATATACAATACAATCCCATATACAATGCAATCCCATATACAATACAATCCCAGATACAATGCAATCACATATACAATACAATCTCAGATGTGCGTGTAGGTACTATTCTATGCTACATCACGTAACTACGCTATGTTTACGGTGAAGCCATCAGTTGGATTTCTAGGTAAATTCTTTACCATAATTAGTTCCGTTTGGTAAGATTCTCTTCCATAGAGAATTTTTTTTTTTAAATTATATCTTCAATAAGGACATTTTAAAAAAAGTAGGATTCTCTTCCGTAAGGATTATTTCTGTTTAGTAAGATTATCTTACTAAATAGGGCGATGAACAAGAAAATGGGTGCAAGACGACAAAGACCACCAGAACATAACAGAAGCAGAAAGACTGGTTCAAGATACACGTTTCGAATGGCTGTGATGACTGCTGCATCCTGTTCAAGATATGCTACATGATGATGATGATTATCTTTCATATGGGCTAATTCTGCTTATCAAAATCCTTTATATAAGTACTAGTTGTTTAGTAAGATTCTCTTCCATAATGTCTAGTTCTGTTTGGTAAGATTCTCTTCCATAATGTCTAGTTCTGTTTGGTAAGATTCTCTTCCATAATGTCTAGTTCTGTTTGGTAAGATTCTCTTCCATAATGTCTAGTTTTGTTTAGTAAGATTCTCTTCCATAGGACTAGTTCCCCATTTAGTAACATCTTTTATAAGGACTTGTTCAGTTAAGAGTCTCTTCGTAACAGAATAATTTCTGTTTAGTAAAAGAATCTTCGCAAGCAGAATAAGATCTGTTTAGCAAGAATCTCTTCGTAAACAGAATGCATTTGTATTGATGCATATTATGTGCATATTATTTACCTTTAGTGTTTTTCCCAAACTTCCTCTACACCTCTTGCAAGAGGACAATGCTTCTACTAGATTTCAGCCAGTATGTACTCCAGATAACAGAGATGCGATGTGTCGCGGCATAGTTTGAAATAATGACCCCTGGCGTAATAAAGGACCCGGTTACCATGGGGGAGTGTGTCACAAATAATACTTTGGAAATATATGGGTACGAATTTTGCTAGAATATTCTTTTCAGGAATAGCCATCAACGAAATATCTTTTGGCTTTTGTGTTTTGCTAGGCAGTATTTACGTTTAATAGTTTGTCATTGCTTTTCGAACAGTCCGTATGTACAATTGCTAGCTGCGGCATTTGCACCGGGTACCTTGGCAGTCATGCACGCTTTATACCTCAGCATCATAGAGCAGGACATATGGGCGGAGTGGAAATTAAATAATACGTGTAACAATAAAGAGTAAAGGAAATATTTTCATAGAAATCTAACGCAGGTTTAATGCAGAAAATTTAAAGCAGACATTTCAGCATAGGTGGAAATATAGCCGATACGTAAGTGCTTTGGTCTCACATCCGTGAGGTCTAGAGTTCGATCCCCGATAAGGACTTTTTTATTTTTGTTTGATGGAGTTTACAAGAGAGTTTACAGGAACTGTTGGTACAATGTCTGTGGTCAAATATATTGAAAATCAAAGACTGAAATGGTTCTTCCACTTAATGAGAAGGATGTCTTCATTATCAAGCGATAAGATATTGGAGAATGACAATTGAAATAGCAATATGTAGAATGGATTGAAGGATTTACCAACTGAGACGTCACAGTAGTAGTGCATATCAAAAGACCACAGTACCATAGCCCGAAAACCGATCGCCATTCAATCATGCGACACCTTAAAGCACAAGCAGAGAAAAGACAATAGATAGAGAAGCCGAGATACAACTACAGTTTAAATAAATAAATGTTGCATATTTCGGTACTATGATCGCAGACCTTTTTTCGTTCTTGTTTCCCATTAGTGCCTACATACGTATTTTGCGGTTAATTTATCTCAATATTATATCAATAAGCTTAACCCTAAATATAAGTATATTTAAATTAATAAATGATAAACATAAACTGATAAATACAGGCAAGGGAAATAATCACACAGATAGGCACTAATAGGCATAACTGGGTTGGACTTCTATCACTGTACCGACATTTCTAAAAATATTTGCAATAGTTCAATTATTTCCAATGTTGTTGATGAGCAATGAAAGACGATTAAATGTTTCCCTTAACAGATCAGTTCTAACGATAAATAGTTTCCATAACTGTTCTAGAAATGAGCAAATCATAACAGAAATTAAAATAATAAATAAATGCTGCTAACAAATTTAAACGATGGATAAATTTGGCTCATAATAGTACATAAGTCGAAGAATTATTGTATATAACAGTTCCTTTTACATGATGAGCAAATGACAATGTAAGCTCTAATGATGAAAGATAACATCTCAGACGGATCAATGCTGGTAATGAAAGCTTAGATGGTGAAAAATTGATATCGATAACAACTCAAATGACGAATGAATGATTTCAATAACAGTTGAAATGATGAATAAATGATATCAATATTAGTTCAAATGATGAATGAATGTTTTCAATAACAGTTCAAATGATGAATGAATGATATCAATAACCGCTCAAATGATGAATGAATGATTTCAGTAACAGTTCAAATGATGAATGATTTCAATAACAGCTCAAATGATGAATGAATTATTTCAATATTAGTTCAAATTATGAATGAATGATTTCAATAACAGTTCAAATGATGAATGAATGATTTCAATATTAGTTCAAATGATGAATGTTTTCAATAACAGCTCAAATGGTGAATGAATGTTTTCAAGAACAGCTCAAATGATAAATGAATGATGCCAATAGCAACTCAACAAATGTTGCCCATAACATCACACTTGTTGAAATATTGTTATAGAATAAACAATGCAGTATGTTTTTGAGAAAAGATGTCTCGCTATGAAATCTGAACCAGTCGTGCACTGCCACGTCTTATACTTGAGGAAACTAAACGATATATCAACAAGTTTAAAACGCTTTTCTCCTAGTTCGTAATGTGTGCCCAGTGTTGACATTCGAATGGTGGTTGCCGAATATGAATGTTATCAGGATATGCGAACTACAGTTTCCTGTCAACTTTGCCAAGCCACTACAAATGGTACAATACGATGAAGTGCATTTTTAGACAAGTCCCGCACTTCGCACTGAAAAGGATACAATAACTTGGCTCTTTTTCTGATACGACACCGCATGGTCTTTTATATAAGACACCGCTTAAAAACTCAAATGGACATTCTTTCTAAAAAGAAAATTGACGTTTTATGACATTATGGAAATGCACGCATTGTCAATCACGTTCTGCAGGCTTCAGTGAATAAAGTAAAATAAAAATGCACATATGAAAGATTTATGATAAACTTAGGAACAAATAAGTTTGTGCAAATAGAAAAAAAACCGTTCCATTATGTTTCAACCAGTGAATAACATTTCATCCTATAACTCTCTACTACAAGATGTTCTGTTCCTTGTTTGAAATCTTCACCTTTTGTATTTTGTATTTTGTCGGAGCCCGAAAGAGGAGTAAAAAATGGCAACACTGTTTACGTTCCATGTTGGAAGAAGCGACTAAGGAGGTTATGGAGTGGAGTTTGCTGTCCTATCCCATATCGAGTTAAAGTGACCCAGAAACCATGTTGAAGTCGGAAGTGTCTGACGAAAGCTGCATATATCTCAACAGTGCTGTAAACTATGAAACAAAGCAGTCGTTTCCGGATTACATCATGCTAATCTGCATAGTTTGAGAACCTACGCAGGATAGTAGCTCAGATGTTAGTGCACCGTCTTCAGAGTACGGTGAATCAATGTTCAATTTCCAATTCAACAGGAAATATTTTTAAATCACCCACGGTTCCTATGTCGACCCGGCTGCTACAATGGTTACCAAACCTTGTGGGACAGTAAGGGCAGAGGTCGTGATACCGATTACATTATCCGTTGGTAAGACGTTGCTCAATGAAAAATGCATGCCTAACAGTCTTTCACAATACCCTTCAAGTGTGAATAAGGGAAACTGACCATTGCGGTCATGTACACTATTTAACTTAGTACATGAGCTCTCAAAATGATTGCATGTACACTGTTTCACTTAGTGCAAGAGACAACACACTGATACGCGTACTATTATACTTAGTACATGAGACATCAAACTGATTGCATGTACACTATTCTACTTAGTACATGAGACATCAAACTGATTGCATGTACACTATTCTACTTAGTACATGAGACAAACTGACTGCATGTACACTACTTCGGACAATCAATAAAAGGTAATACTGCTAGTAAAACCGCACACTACTAAATTATATTGTTATAAAATAAACATTGCAGTACGTTTTTGAAAAAAAAAAGACTCATAAGAGGAGTATCAGAAAAGATGGGTCTATCACTGCAACTACATGTTGTTCTTTATTCTGAAAACCTTCATAAACTTCATATGCTAGAACTTCTGTATTTGTGACTCTCTTCTGGGTCACTACTTCGGACAGAAGACTTTAAACTTATTACAGGCACAGCTCTCTAGATACAAGTGTATGCTGATCTGTTTATGTAAGAATTATAGTAAACAAAGACCAGCGGTGACGTTTCTCAGTGGGGACTATGTTACTTTTATTATGAACTATTTGATTAAAATAGAAATAGTCAAAGATTTGGGTGACAGGATTGAGTGTAATGTAATCATTATTTTGTATGGCATTGATATTGCCAAACTGGACGTGGTCCGCGGTTGAAAAGCAGGTTCTTACCAAAATAGCCTCATGTTTAAGAACTTATAAACAGCAAGCTCCTAGATAAGCCGTATCGAACTGATAATCTAGAAGGAAATTGTGGAACTAGGAGATTGACTTTTCGGCTACCAAGATTTAATTGGCGAGTTTTAGTTGACAAGAAATATCACAATGTTTTGAAATGTATATCTTCTTCTTGTTTAACTTTCTTCCAAATTTAACATGTCTAAGTGCACAGCTGCATAGTCAGTGGTTGGCTAAAACCTAAGTGCACAGCTGCATAGTCAGTGGTTGGCTAAAACCTAAGTGCACAGCTCATAGTCAGTGGTTGGCTAAAACCTAAGTGCACAGCTGCATAGTCAGTGGTTGGCTAAAACCTACTTTCACAGCTGCATAGTCAGTGGTTGGCTAAAACCTAAGTGCATAGCTGCATAGTCAGTGTTTGGATAAAACCTAAGTGCTCAGCTCATAGTCAGTGGTTGGCTAAAACCTAAGTGTACAGCTGCATAGTCAGTGGTTGGCTAAAACCTACATTCACAGCTGCATAGTCAGTGGTTGGCTAAAACCTAAGTTCACAGCTGCATAGTCAGTGGTTGGCTAAAACCTAAGTGCACAGCTGCATAGTCAGTGGTTGCTAAAACCTAAGTGCACAGCTGCATAGTCAGTGGTTGTCAAAAACCTAAGTGCACAGATGCATAGTCAGTGGTTGGCTAAAACCTACTTTCACAGCTGCATAGTCAGTGGTTGGCTAAAACCTAAGTGCACAGCTGCATAGTCAGTGGTTGGCTAAAACCTAAGTTGCGCAGCTGCATAGTCAGTGGTTGGCTAAAACCTAAGTGCACAGCTGCATAGTCAGTGGTTGGCTAAAACCTAAGTGCACAGCTGCATAGTCAGTGGTTGGCTAAAACCTAAGTGCACAGCTGCATAGTCAGTGGTTGGCTAAAACGTACTTTCACAGCTGCATAGTCAGTGGTTGGCTAAAACCTAAGTGCACAGCAGCATAGTCAGTGGTTGGCTAAAACCTAAGTGCACAGCTGCATAGTCAGTGGTTGGCTAAAACCTACTTTCACAGCTGCATAGTCAGTGGTTGGCTAAAACCTAAGTGCACAGCTGCATAGTCAGTGGTTGGCTAAAACCTAAGTACACACCTGCATAGTCAGTGGTTGGCTAAAACCTAAGTGCACAGCTGCATAGCCAGTAGTTGGCTACAACCTAAGTGCACAGCTGCATAGTCTGTGGTTGGCTAAAAACGTCCTGATTACTATTACCTTTGCACTTGTTCAGAAGCGATGTCAACATTCCTCGACCTACCCAGAGCAGGAGATCATAGACTACTAGGTGGCTGGGAAAGGTATTTTCTTTATTTGAAAGTCGAATAACTCGAAACCCATGTCTGCTGGTTGCCGGGTGCGTTTACTCTACACTACCCCGTCTCGGCTCTCTATTATAGAGGAGAGAGTGGAAGGTTTATAGAATTTAGGGGGGTTAGCAAGGTGGGTGGGGATTTGAGCCCTTTAGTAAGTTTGCGATAAGTATCTAATTTTGAAATCAAGACAATAACTTTAGCACTAGATGCCAGGGAACTGATGATGGTTAGATGTCAGGGAACTGATGATGGTTAGATGTCAGGGAACTGATGATGGTTAGATGTCAGGGAACTGATGATGGTTAGATGTCAGGGAACTGATGATGGTTAGATGTCAGGGAACTGATGATGGTTAGATGTCAGGGAACTGATGATGGTTAGATGTCAGGGAACTGATGATGGTTAGATGTCAGGGAACTGATGATGGTTAGATGTCAGGGAACTGATGATGGTTAGATGTCAGGGAACTGATGATGGTTAGATGTCAGGGAACTGATGATGGTTAGATGTCAGGGAACTGATGATGGTTAGATGTCAGGGAACTTATGATGGTTAGATGTCAGGGAATTTATGATGGTTTGATGTCAGGGAACTGAAAATGGTTAGTTCTATGTATCAGTTTCAGAAATAAAACTTACATTACATTTATAAGGTATTATTGAAAAATAGGTTATACTTAAATCACAGATCTGGTGTCGATCCAATTGAAAAAAGAAATATAGGGATATGATTGAGTGTAGACGTCATTTGTGGGGAAAAGCGTATCGTTGTCTGAATGAGAATTGAACTTCGGTTCATCGTTGTCTTTATTACACTAAAGGGGAAAGATTATTGCCAGAGGAACAGATGAAATGAAAACAGTCAATATGAAATTACGGAGGATTGAAGAAGGAATGTGAGAGTAAATAAGACGATACAGGAGGAGGAAACATATGTAGACTTGACAGATGAAATACCAGGAGATTTACAGAAAATCATATGTAGACTTGACAGATGAAATACCAAGAAATTTACGGAAATTAATATGTACACTTTACAGATGAAATACCAGGAGATTTACAGAATGCATATGTAGAATTGACACGAAATACCAGGGGATTTACAGAAATTCATATGTAGATTTGATGAGTGGTCCTGGGTTCATTCCCCGGTTGAAGAGGAAATGTTTCTCAGATCGCAACGGCTCCCGGGTCGACCCAGCCTTCAATGGGTACCGGATTAATCCGGAAAGTAAAGACTGCGAGGGAGAGGAGATGGCTACCGCCCTCATTTGCAGAGCTCTGAATTGTGAGATCGCTAACATCTCACACCCCTACGGTATTAATAAATGCTGTCAGTTACTTTACTTTTTACTTTACTATATGTAGATTTGACAGATAAAATACCAGAAGATTCACAGAAATTCTCATGTAGACTTGGAATTTATGAGCAATGATGAGGTAGAAAGGGATGTGATACACAAAATCACGGACAATTTCGAGCGAATAGACTTTTTTTAAACGAGTTTGAGAAAGCGTGCAGGATTGACTTAATTGAATTCGGGTTGCTCTATATTTACTTTATGGAGACTTTCTACTGAGAGTATTACTCATAATATGTACTCCCTCGCATCAGACGTGGACCCCCAGGGATCTCCACAAAATCATTACGTTACTTGATCTTTCAGGGAGGCGAACAAAAGTTACGCGCTTTAAGTCAAACTACTTGAGCTTTAGAACCAATAAAAACAAAACAGGACGATTGTTCGACACAAAATTAACACTTAACATGAGCAGGAGTAGACAAAGCGTATATTGATAGAAACGAGTAGAAGAATTGTGAGATTAGACAACCTAAGATAGGAATTAACATTCTTGGAAAATGAGACGAACAGACACGGCAGAATTACAACAGAAAGGTCGCAGGTTTGCTGCTCCTTTCAAATACGACACTTAGAGATGATAACTGAATAGCTTAGATATAAGAGGTAGTGAAAACTGAGGGGAAAAAGTAGGACCTGGTTGCACTTGTAGACGTGTCGTCATCAAAGAACATTCCACGAAAATGTACATGATAGTATTGTAGTGGTTAAGCTGTTCGTCTTGTGTTCAAAAGATCATAAGTTCAAATCCGGCTTGTGTCGTCTTGTTGACAAGGCGGATTTTTTCGGAGATCCCTGGGGTTTATCACTTGAAGGTACGTGCTATGAGTGGTACTCTTGGCAGGCGGCGTGCAGCTTCGTTGAGTGACAGAGTACATATGGGAAACCGAGTACAGTGAAGTCAATCCTCTACGACTTAAAAACCCTTTGAATTTTTTTGTACATGATAGTTAAAGAAAGATTTGAATAAAACAAAAGAATCAGCGCCCTTACTACCAATTTTGGTGTCTTGGGATGCACACCTCCCCCTCCCATCTTTACACGATCTAACCTCATTTCGCTTGGGATGCACACCTCCCCCTCCCATCTTTACACGATCTAACCTCATTTCGCTTGGGATGCACACCTCCACCTCCCATCTTTACACGATCTAACCTCATTTCGATTGTGATGCTCCTGAATATTGTTTTTAGCTCTTCCGCCCAGATAGGACATCGTGGTTGACAGATTTACATTCGCATAATAGATCGAACTTTACAAAAAGAAACGCCAGGAAACAAAAGTCAAAATTGAATACTATTTTTCTTACAGAATGAGATGCCTACAGAAATGTCCAGCTTTACTATATACTACTTATACTCGATCGTTAACTCGACGCATTGCCACATTTAATTTTCTTGCTATTGTTATAGAATTTTCGTCCTGTGTACGCATGAAATTTTCTATGTTAGATGTCGCGAATTTTAATAGTGCTATGTAATACTATCAAAGTATCTGCGAATTGGAGTTCAAAGATATTATATCATACCGAACAAATCTATTTCTTCGGATGGACTGCAAACAAAAAAAGCTCAAAGTCAACTGGGGTCTTATTTATCTTTCTTTAAATTTTGACTTGTTACGTCAAAAGCCAGTTCTATACAACTACATTTAAAAATCAATGAAAGGCACAAAGGTTAAACTAAATGTCCGAAGCTAAACTAAATCTCCGAGGCTAACCAAATTCGAAAACGCCAGATTTTTAAAACTTGTTCCTACAAATTTCAATATAGCAAACCCTGGCTGACAACTTAGTTTCTGCGTCGGATAAATAACTGTCTAATTTTCCTATTTACGAGAGATGGGAAATTAAGTTGAGAAATGTCTTCATACATTTGACGCCGCCTGAAAATTAATGTTCACATCATTTTTGTGATTGTACATCATTTGTCTAAAGCACAACTGAGACAACAGCAGAAATTGTGTTGTGGTACATACAGCCTACTACATTGTCAACTTTCTAATTTCATTCTCGTTTAACAACATTGAGCTTCTTTGTGCATTTTCCGTGCATTACTCTTAATTTTAGATATAGTACAGTAAACATTTCCTGATTTAATTCAAATCACAGAACAGTAAACATGAATCTAGTTCAGTTATTACAACAAATAACCGAGGATTAGAACCCACTTTGGTTATAAAAAAGCTTTTTATTTTGCCATAAAAATAATTGAGATCGTGGTTCAGGTTATTCAGTCACTCGGCCTCATTGTTAAACTGATATGATCTCAATGTCAATATTCACTGATTTCTTGATCAACTAACGTCTGTTCAATCTACAGTGTTAATCTTCTATATTTCGTCATGCAGGCATCAATAGAATAACTAAAATAATGTTCTTGTAGCACATTTTAAATATTTTTCTAACATAACATTTAAAGAAAATAACTCTAGCTGCGAGCGTCCCGATTAAACGCGGGTTCCAGTTGGGTGTATACGTTTTGATGAAGGGACTGTCCATTAATTACTGAGAAATTAGAAGGAAGGGGGTCTGGCCTGAAAAAGTGTGACCTGTGGGGAAGGTATAGTTTGTGGGTGTTTGAAAAAAGTTGACGTCATACAACTGTTTTCAGACACACATTAAATTATTTGAAACATTCTAAAAATATGAAACAAATCATGTAGTACTATCGTACTTTTAATGCTGAACGTTTTTTAAGGAGATGGTTAAATTTGGTTTGACATAATATTGCAGTAGGGATCCATGAATTCGAGACAATATTGCAGTAGGGATCCATGAATTCATGACATAATATTGCAGTAGGGATCCATGAATTCATGACATAATATTGCAGTAGGGATCCACGAATTCGAGACAGTTGTTGCGAAGGTTATATATACAGTTGTGGGGCATGGACATTAAATAAAACAATAGCAAAGAACTGAGATGCTACAGAAGAATTGTACAGAAGAATACCATGGACAGTTAAAAAGATAAATCAAGGAGTCTTAAGATCAATAAATGAAGAGGGCTTGCTCCTTAACATAAGAAAGCTATGTTTTACGGGGTAAAATAAATAGACATAACAGCATGGAAAGATTAATAGATGAAGGCAGAACGGCAATATGGAAAGAGTACGCGCAAGAATACGTTGGCGAAATTATATATCATATTGTTTAAACATGTCTCTAGCAGCGGTAGGTTAACTCGTCCAGAATCGCGGAGTGCTCAGAGAATTCATTAAAAAGACACGTTCTGGAAAGAATATATCACAAGATGATAATGTTGACAAGCGGAAAGAGAGATCACGAATTGGCAAAACAAGTGGTGGCATAATTTATGGAAGGCTCCTAATCAACGAGAGTACTGAAGTTTGTGTATTGCAAGGGAAGTAATAAGAAAAACAAGGGTGTGTTGTAATAGCCTCCCTTAAAAAGATTATACATAGAATGACATATTTCAGTTACCATAGATCATTACGAGAAGTTAAGCGACAAATGGTAAATATTTTTATACCAACCGCTTTGCAATAAAGTTCTTGAGAAATTTCGCCGAAAAAAAATGTTCAAAATACAAAGTAAAGATAGCAGAAATATAAGAGTTGTAGTAGGAAGTTAGAACTCAATGAGAAACTAGCAAATTAAGTTGTTTGGACATTTAATGAGAATGAATTCTAACTACTATCATGTGCAGAAGACTTTTTTTTCCAATAAGAGCACAACATGGTTGAGAAGAGTCACCTTTAAATATCATCCATGGTTAATACACCCACATGCACAGGGAACGCCACTGTTGGTACCGACATTGGAACATACTGTGATTCTGTGAGCACAGAGACAGGAAGAGGTCGGACCAATACAGTGGGGAGATTTGGCACCAAAAACTGTTGTTCTTCAGAAATCATTGCATCTATATTTGCTTCCAGGCTATTGACCTTCATGGCCAACTCAACCACTACACTTGTCAAGTTATTGATCTGTTCCTTGATTTGACGAAGGATAGATCGATCTGTCTCTCGCTCACTTACTTCCATATCTGTCAACTCGGGTTGAGCATCATGATCATGGACTATTGACACCAAAATGGATGGCTGGGCCTCACCAAGGGTTAAAGATGAAGTATGGGGTTGCTCGCGTGGCCCTCCTTGAAAGCATATTGGTGGCGGTCTTCATCTTAAAGGTTGATTTCTTGTCTACCATGTTAGTGGCGGTCTTCATCTTAAAGGCTGATTTCCAGTCTACCGTGTTAGTGGCGGTCTTCATCTTAAAGGCTGATTTCCAGTCTACCGTGTTAGTGGCGGTCTTCATCTTAAAGGCTGATTTCCCGTCTACCATGTTAGTGGCGGTCTTCATCTTAAAAGCTGATTTCTCGTCTACCATGTTAGTGGCGGTCTTCATTGTAAAGGCTGATTTCCCGTCTGCCATCTTGGTGAGGTAGTTTATTGAATTATCCTGATGTGGAGCAAGAAATACAATAATAGGTACTATGATCGCAGTACAACCCACGTTTTCGTTCTTTTTTGGCATTAGTGCCTACCTGTGTATTTTGTGGTTAATTGATCTAAATATTATATCAATAAATAATCAATAAATTAAAATATTCATTATTTAGGGTTAGGGTTAGTTATGTTTTACATAATATAACCATAAATATAATAATATTTAAATTAATAAATGATAAACAAACTGATAAACATAGGCAACGGTAATAATCAAACAGGTAGGCACTATTTGGCACAACGGGGATTGGACTACGATCATAGTACCAAATATTATAAAGATTCACTACACACAAATATATGGATATAGTCATAATACTGCAACAGATGTTAACACCTAAGCATAGAATCACGAACTATAAGTCCGGTTTCATTAAGATAGCACGAGGTCAGAAAATTATATTACAATACGTTTTTCGTATTCCACGCAAAATGTAAACTGTAGAAAGTCCACTGATTAAAAGCAGCTTTCAAGTAGGCATCATAAAATAACTTCTCCGCCGTCATAATCGGAAAACTCCGTTTCACGAGGCACGGAACTAAAATAACGAGTTCTTTACTATGGAATACATGCACTATACACTACTTTCTTCTCACGTTTGTTACGCTTTATACCCCTTTATGTCTTGCAACTTCAGGGATAGAATATTTCTCTGGAGATGACTTTCTGTAATGCATCGTTTGCGAGGTCTGCCCCTGGTTTTGTATACATCCGTATACTGATATATCACTGCACAATCGTCTGTTAAATTATACTAAAAAGAAAAACACAATACTCACCTGAGCACCACTCGCCTTTCCTTTCTTGGCCCTTTTACTTCTGCAACAAAGATAAAACCATAATGTTAAAAGTGTACAATTATTCATTTATGAAAATAATTGTGCTATCAGTCAGCCCAATCAATAAATCAAATGAATGACATGGACTCGCATGAGAGTATACATAGCCTCGTGAATAAATACATGGTTGCCATACGTCCCGATGTGATCGTAACTGTCCCAGTTTTGAAACTCTAACCCGGTTTCCCAGTTGGTTTTGAATCTGTTGCTTGTTAGCTCTCGGTATACTTAAAATAATGTGCCAGGATAATTTTCTGGCTCCAACACACATAATAATGCGTTATTTAATGAATATATGTGGCTGTAATGTTTCTACACTAAGGAGGCTTCAAATGATTAACATGCGTTTTCAACTCAGCTGACTTGTATTTTGAGAACATTTAGAAATTGTTTTTTCCGGGAATAGTCGAATTTAACGACAAATATTAAAGTGCTGGTAATGTAATCGAATGTGATTAGAATATTTTAGTAATGAAGTATACCAACTTAAATTTTACTATTAATCATCATGTGACATTATTTCCAGAACACGGTCTTCCTTATGGATTCTTTGGACATTGGGCGAGTTGACCAGCCGCAGCTAGAGACGTTTATAAAATTTGATACATCCCCGCACCATCATCGTCTTGGATGAGTAATATTAATTTTTATATTAATGGAAACAATTTACGAGGTCAATCCTTATAAATTCATCGATGAGAACGCGGTGCTGAATTCAATCAACATCGGCTAAAACTTAACGCCCGGTCATACCCTCCTAAACGCGTGCAAAGACCGCTGTCTGCTTTATAAGAAGAGGTGTATCTTCTTCTTCTTCTTCTTCTTCTCGTTCGGAGTTTGACATGTTTACACAGCACGTCCTGTTTTCTTAATAAATGCTGCTGTATTTGAAAGAAGAGGTGCATAATTCAGAGGCGATCAGTCAAGAGGCGCGCAACATCAGTTAAAATGACGCGTACCAAAATAACGCAATTTTTTATCAATAAATTGCTTACGTGTGATTTATTTGATGGTTTATGACCTGCGACAGATATCAATGCAGGGAAAATGTAGGGGGGGGGGGAGGCGCATAATACAGAACAATACGTTTGTCGAGTCCAGTCCCTTAAAAACAAGATAGTCAAAGTCTGAGAAGAACAGTTTGTTTTGTTTTAGGAAAAACAAAGGAACCAGAGAAGCTATACTTAGTATCCGACTATTAATAGATGAATGCATAAGTGTACATACAGAGTCCAACACAATAACAAATCGAATGTCTTCAAGAAATAGACATAAGTGGGAAAGACATCAGACTGGTTAAAATTATATATTGTGAAGATTCCGCATCAACAAAGTGTAAAAGCAGCTACTCACCATACATAGAGATAAGAAGGATGAGACAAGGATGTATTTCATCAACCAGCCTATTTAACATCTAATCAGAGAGAAAAATTTTAAACATAGAGAAGGAATGTCAGGACTCGTGTCAATGAGAAAATAATAAAAACCCGCTGTATGCAGATGACACTGTCCTTTTAGCAGAAAGTGAACAGAAACTACAAAAACTAATAGATCACGTCAATTAAGCAAGGAAAATGGACTAAATAAAACATTCACAATACAAAAACCACGATAACCTTCAAAATATAAGAAGAAAAGGGTTAAACATAAAAATTACATATGTCTTGATTAAAGTCACAAATTATGGCAGATGTGAAATAAAATTTAAAAAGAGAATAGGAATGGTCAAAAGTTATTTCAATGACATGAGAAAGATATTAACATCTAAACAAATTACGGACAACTGAAATGAGAATTATAGAATTCTAAAATCTATTATACATCAATGTATGGCAGAAACATGGATAATGAACAAACAATTAGGAGAATTGCTACCGGTGATATGTGGATACATACGCATGTGGTTGCGTCTGTGGGTCTCACCAATGGCCCACTAGACATACCACCCATGCAACAGAAAACCTTAGTGGATGACATGCCGTTATATTGAGGTTATCTTCTTAGAGAAGCTTCATGGCACGTCATCTATACATTATGCTTTTATATTGTTGTTGAAATGTGTTTCATGTTTACCTGAATATATATGTATGCACCCTCTGTGGTTGGGAGGGAGCCAGAGATGTACTGTGCAGCACTGGGAAGGAGGAAACTGACAGCACTGTTTTTTTTCCTATGGCTGAAACCCATCATAGAGGCACAGTGACTCAGGACGTGACAATCCTTTTGACTTGAACATTTGATTGCATGCCTGGAGCAATAGAGAAGTTTGGCATAACCAGTAATCAATTGGTGGCGGGGAATGAGCACAGTGAACCCTATCTTGACTACAGTGGCTAGGAGCAGTGCATAGTTTGAAACCTACCTTCCTGGAAGTGTGAAAGTTTTTCTCTGGCTATGCCCGGGGTGGGCCGAAAATCCACGGACTTCCCAGCAATATAATGCCATTTAATGGCATTAGGTCAAAGGACATGAGCCCATGGACCACTGGATCAGCACCCAACCAACCATATATGGATAAATAAAATATTGATAACTTTATGGAAAGAGAACAAACAAAAAGAACACAACAATCAAATGAAGTAATGTGGACATGATGGAAATCTTCTTGAAAGACCTTGCTTGAAGATGAACTTGAGAAGAGGCGAGCAAGAGGTTGCCATAGATACAAATGGGAGGGAAACATCTCGCAATGGACAAATTAGTCTATCAAAGTGTACCACCAAAGCAAGAAAAATAAGATGTTTGCGTACTTTACACGGAACTTTCGTTGCGGAGACGGCGAGTGATGATGATTGCACACGTATCTCATTTTTAAGTATTCTCTTCCTATCTCACATTGCTTTCTATGCTAATATGGCAATTTTGTACATTATTTCAATGGTACCATGTCATTATACAGACACAGTGGGATCCCGTCTCACAATTATTACATTATATAAACAGCGGGATCGTGTCTCACAAACTTTCATGACACACTATGACCAAGCCAACATATCACTATCGTGACTGAGGCAAACTTTCATGACAAACTTCCATGCCAAACTTAGCAAGCCAACACACCACTATCGTGATTGACGGAAAACTTTCATGCCAAACTTATCAAGCCAACACACCACTATCGTGACTGAGGAAAACTTTCATGCCAAACTTATCAAGCCAACACACCACTATCGTGACTAAGGCAAACTTTCATGCCAGACTTATCAAGCCAACACACCACTATCGTGACTGAGGAAAACTTTCATGTCACACTGTGGTCAAGCCAACGCAGTACATACCTAAATGTGTTCGTGCCACACTGTGGTCAAGTCAACGCAGTACATATCTGAATGTGTGCATTGATGTTTAACATACAAGGGATAGTTTTACTACCTACCTCTCATCTTCATAGTCTTCATCGTCGTCATCATCATCGTCATCCTGAAGAATGTAAGAAGACACGTGTTACATATATGATCGAATGATTTATTGAGAACCCCAGGAATTATGAGTTATTAGCTCTTTCTTCCTATGTGCAATGTGGAGATTTCTGCGCTGTCTGTAATACCCAGAATACTTCACCTTTCGGCTTGTTGGGATATCTATTGGAGTAGCCTTCTACTCAGGGGGAGAGGGGTTACATGTTACTAGACGAGCTGATTGTTTGGGTTACCCATTGTTTGTTCATACTCTGACGAGTCGCTCGCAGCCAGAGTTGTTCCTCGCGTTGGAAGACTATTTCATAACCACCGTGTATCCATAGGTGCCAGACCTAATTTCTTCCGTATTATCGGTGTTGGGTAACGGCGACGGTCGAATAAAACTATGACATACACCTTCCTAGACGGGGTGCTGCTTTCCAAACACGTCGGTGGTCTGGGATTTGACGTGTGCATTTTTCACGCACTAGCCTCGTCCGCTTGAGATGGTCTTCCAGCCTGCGGTCCGTGCATTAACTCATCGCCATTGCGTATATTATCCGCGAAGATGTTAGCAAAATACGAATATCAGACGAGAAGCTTTGCAGTGGGCCCTTGTGTACTGAACCCAATTCTCTGAGACGTTGAGTAACGGCCGACAATCGAGTTGGGTTATTAAAGACTTTCGTCTCCCTCTAACTACCCGCAGTGTCCAGATTCCGAGTCTCAACACTGCTTCGATCAAGACATTTGAACAATTCGCTCCCTCACATTTGTGCAATTTTTGTCCTGTGTTCAATGGGGAGCTGTATTCAAAGCTTTCCTTCATATCCAGGAGTGCATGTTCAAGTTGGCGTATCCAATACCTGATTCATGACTCCTACTTTGAATAGGGTCAATTGATGGTGCATGAGGGCTTCTCTGTGTTCTCGAGCATACCAACACTTCCGCCAGTCGGTCTCGTGCTGGACCATTGTAGCTACGTTATCGACACCGTACACTCGTGCCATTTAGCGTATGATACCTTTTTCAGATTATGTGTGTACTCGTAAGATCATTGTATGTTAGGGAGATTGGACATTGGTCGTCCCTCCAAAGTTTCTGCTTTTTAAGCCGACCAAGTCCGAATGCACATATACCTTTCATATGTTGGATGTAATGACGTTGAGGTTTCGGAAGTGTTTCTGGTCTCTCTGCAGGTAATTCTCATTCCATCTACAGCATCCACGTCCACGGACATGAGCCTAAAAGTGTTAGCCAGGAATACAGCAAGAGCAGTTGTATTTCTGTTTCCAGGGTACACCACGAGGAGGTACTTTTGTGATTTTGGTTGTCTGCTAACCTTGGATCCGGGCGAGAGCTATGCGAGACCCTTTGCATCCCTTACTTATTTGGAAACATTGACTAGATATGTTTATCACTAACACCAGGAATATTTTTACCTAGTGAGTGTGCTACTGTCATTGATAAAAAAAATTGTGATTTTCTAAAAATAATGCACATAAATTCGATTAACAAAATGTATGATGACGTTACAACTTATTTATCTATTGCACTTGACAAGTTGGTAATTATAAAATTATCACACTTTATTACATACAAACGTTGATATTGTTAGTTCTCACCTCCATTTCGTCATCATCCTCATCACTGTCATCACTATCAGCATCAAGAATCAGTTTAGCTTTCTGCTGAGGAAATAAATTAGTATTACACTCTGCAAGTTAAATGTAGACATACAAATTAATAAAACCTACCAGAAATAATCAGATGATTGATTACATTGCGTGCGCACCACAGATTGCCAGACAGCAGAAATTCATTATATTAAAATTTCAGATAAAGTATGGTTTTTAAGTGTCAAACTGCTTCCCTCTGAATAGAAGGCTCCTTCATTAGACATTGCAAAAATTACAAGTTTTACATTTTACAGTTCAAAAAACAAACAGACGAAAAATTGTCAATATTAGAAAAAAAAATATACCACATCGACGTCTCGACAATACGGTCTTCATCAAGAACAAAAGGACAACATAAATAGAGAACAATACAAATATTGATATTGGTATTGGACTAAAGCGATATAATAGTGAAAAAACCAAGGTAGGTGCATATGACACATACCTCAACTTTGGTAAAATATCCTAATTTGTATACTATTAAACTTTATCCCTGTGTTTGCGCAAATACATGATAATATTTCTCTTGTCCCACTAATTTTCGATACAATTTGACAAAATCAACGTATACCGCCAGCCTTTTGGGATGAATTTCAACAGCAAGGTAGAAGTGACATTGAATGTAGACAACTCCAAGCAAGTTCAGGTTAGGGGTCCAAAAGCAACACATGTATGTATTAACACAATGTTTTCCTAAACAAAATTGTCGAACTTCTATTCAATAGACTTGAAATCTGTTCTAATTTGTTCTCATAAAGCTGTCGTCATTTTCCCAAACAAAATTGAGCTATGAAACTGTTGCGGTCAATAGTTGGACAATATAACAAAGTAATCCAGATTATTTATGCTGGGATTTCAAGCGGAGATCCGTCAGCGGATTTCATGTGCAGTGCAATTGCGTGATTCTTCAGTTTTCGTAGTCAAACAGGTCTCCAGCACTTCCTAAACACCATTAAAGAATATAGTGAAAAACAAAGCCTATTTTTTGAATAGAAACAAGACCAAAATTATGACAAGCAACAAAACCATTAGTAAGTTCTCAGTATCAACAATAACGAATTAGAAAGAGTCGCCAGTTTTCAATACCTCGGTTCTCTTAACAGTATCGGTGATCTATATGAAGAAGGAGGTTGACTAACGCGTTAAAGAAGGAGGTTGACTAACGCGTTAAAGAAGGAGGTTGACTAACGCGTTAAAGAAGGAGGTTGACTATCGCGTTAAAGAAGGAGGTTGACTATCGCGTTAAAGAAGGAGGTTGACTATCGCGTTAAAGAAGCTGATACAAATAAAAAAAACATATGGATGAGCAGATGCAAAACAAGAAAAGAAATTTAACATTTCTATGAGCTTGCATATTCCCAGTGATAATGTATGGTTGTGAATCCTGGACATCACCAACAAAGGGGAAAAATAAAATAGCATTTGAAACAAAACGTTCCAGAAAAATCCTCAGAATACCATGGACCAAAGATATCACCAATGTAGCCATCCTGAAGGAAATGAATGTAAAAGAAAACTGACTAAACGGAATGGTTCTTATCAGAAAACTACAATATTTTAGCCATATTAAACGCCGTGATATACTAGAGAATCCACAATGAAGGGAATGCTGTCATGTGACGTTTCTCTCCAGTACGTGGTCTTCCCAATGAACTCTCTGAACCATCTTCCGTATTGGGTGATGTGGATTTTTTTTCCAACTACGTATTCATGTTATCTTTAATGTCGTCAGTCCATCGCCTTCTTGGTCTGCCTTTCCTCCTCCGCCCAGGTACTCTGCCCTCCATTATTTGTCTTTCTAAACAGTTGTGTCTCTTTATATGACCAAACAGGTGTAGTTTTCTTTTTGCTATTATGTTTAGTAACCAACATTCCGGAATCTTCGATGTGTTTTAATATCTGAGTTTCTCTTTTTTCCTTCCATGATATTCTAAGTATCTTTCTGTAGCATTTCCTCTCAAAGGTGTTGATATTCTTTGCCGCTGTTTTACTTAGGGTCCATATTTCACAGCCATATATTGTAACCGGAAAAAAACAGTTCGTAGCATTTGCAGTTTTGTTTGTATTTTGTTGTTTTCCATGTGTTTTTCAACAGTATTATTTTACAATATGTCATTGCCAATCTCTTCCTTATTTCTGCCATGCATTCTCCTGCACCGTTGTTGTATGTTACTAAGTATTCGAATTTATGCACACATTCTATCTCTGTATTGTCTATTTTGATTGTGTTTCTGTATCTGGTGACATTTTTTTTTTTTGCGCGCTTTTAAATATAATTTTTGTGATTCGCTGTATTTCTTTGTGTTTTTGATTAGTTGTTCCAATCCCTTTATATCAATTGAAAGTAAAATGTGAGGTTTCACCTTAATGGCCGACTACAATGAATGTTCTCCTTATGGTGTTCTATTAGCGGTTGTTCCTCCCCGAAAGTAATGGCAACCTACGGGAATATTGTGCCTAGAAATTTCCAATGCAGGGAATGATGCTAAGGTATACAAACATGAGGCAGACTAATAAGAAGATGGACGCAAGACATCAAAGACTACTTGAACATGACAGTAACAGAAGCAGGAAGACTAGCTCAAGATCCACAGACTTTACGAAAGACTTATCACAGCTATATCCTATTCAGAACAGGCTACCTGATGATGATGATGATAAGAGTAAATATTAAACTTTTAATAACCACAGGAAAGATCAAGGGGATAAGAGACAGAGAAAGATTGAAGTTATTCGATGGGTTTTCATTGCGGCACAAGAGAATGCACCAAATGAGCTTATTAGGAACACAAGAGACGGAATTGTGGACATTGCCAACTTCACTACTGAGTGACTACATATTACAACGTGATCGCTTACTGTACTGCAGAGGCAAACTTTACTACCTGGTTGCCTACAGTACTACAGAGGCAAACTTTACTACCTGATTGCCTACTGTACTGCAGAAACACTTTACTACCTGATTGCCTACTGTACTGCAGAAAAAATTTACTACCTGATTGCCTACTGTACTGCAGACAAACTTTACTACTCGATTGCCTACTGTACTGCAGAGGCAAACTTTACTACCTCATTGCCTACTGTACTGCAGAGGCAAACTTTACTACCTCATTGCCTACTGTACTGCAGAGGCAAACTTTACTACCTCATTGCCTACTGTACTGCAGAGGCAAACTTTACTACCTGATTGACTACTGTACTGCAGAGGCAAACTTTACTACCTGTTTGCCTACTGTACTGCAGAAAAACTTTACTACCTGATTGCCTACTGTACTGCAGAAAAACTTTACTACCTGATTGCCTACTGTACTGCAGAGGCAAACTTTACTACCTGATTGCCTACAGTACAGCAGAGGCAAACTTTACTACCTGATTGCCTACTGTACTGCAGAGGCAAACTTTACTACCTGATTGCCTACTAACTGCAGAAAAACTTTACTACATGATTGCCTACTGTACTGCAGAGGAAAACTTTACAACCTGATTGCCTACTGTACAGCAGATGCAAACTTTACTACCTGATTGCCTACTGTACAGCAGATGCAAACTTTACTACCTGATTGCCTACTGTACTGCAGAGGCAATCTTTACTACCTGATTGCCTACTTTACTGCAGAAAAACTTTACTACCTGATTGCCTACTGAACTGCAGAAAATCTTTACTACCTGATTGCCTACCGTACTGCAGAAAAATTTTACTACCTGATTGCCTACTGTACTGCAGAAAAACTTTACATGATCGCCTACTTTACTGCAGGGGAACAGTTTATTACTTTATCGCCTACTGTATTGGATGGGGCACACTTTATTATCTGATCGCCTACGTTACTGGAAAGGGGTTGGGTGTGGTCACAACACTTTACTACAGACGCAATACCATGTACTGCAGAGGCAATACACTTTACTGCAGAGGCAATGCACTTTACTGCAGAGGCAATGCACTTTACTGCAGAGGCAATGCACTTTACTGCAGAGGCAATGCACTTTACTGCAGAGGCAATGCACTTTACTGCAGAGGCAAAGCACTTTACTGCAGAGGCAATGCACTTTACTGCAGGGGCAATGCACTTTACTGCAGGGGCAATGCAATTTACTGCAGGGGCAATGCACTTTACTGCAGGGGCAATGCACTTTACTGCAGGGGCAATGCACTTTACTGCAGGGGGAGTGCACTTTACTGTAGGGGCAGTGCACTTTACTACAGGGGCAGTGCACTTTACTACAGAGGCAATACACTTTACTACAAAGACAATACACTTTACTACGGAGGAAATACACTTTACTACAGAGGCACTACACTTTACTACAGAGGCACTACACTTTACTAGAGGATCGCATATTATCCTCGATGTGACACTTGATCCACAAGAATGATCATTCTGTTCCTAGATATTCACATGATTTTTATTGTATGTAACATTCAGTGCATTAAATACTTACTCTTGACATGATTTTTATTGTATGTAACATTCAGTGCATTAAATACTTACTCTTGACATGATTTTTATTGTATGTAACATTCAGTGCATTAAATACTTACTCTTGACATGATTTTTATTGTATGTAACATTCAGTGCATTAAATACTTACTCTTGACATGATTTTTATTGTATGTAACATTCAGTGCATTAAATACTTACTCTTGACATGATTTTTATTGTATGTAACATTCAGTGCATTAAATACTTACTCTTGACATGATTTTTATTGTATGTAACATTCAGTGCATTAAATACTTACTCTTGACATGCTTGTTATTGTATGTAACATTCAGTGCATTAAATACTTACTCTTGACATGATTTTTATTGTATGTAACATTCAGTGCATTAAATACTTACTCTTGACATGATTTTTATTGTATGTAACATTCAGTGCATTAAATACTTACTCTTGACATGATTTTTATTGTATGTAACATTCAGTGCATTAAATACTTACTCTTGACATGATTTTTATTGTATGTAACATTCAGTGCATTAAATACTTACTCTTGACATGATTTTTATTGTATGTAACATTCAGTGCATTAAATACTTACTCTTGACATGATTTTTATTGTATGTAACATTCAGTGCATTAAATACTTACTCTTGACATGATTTTTATTGTATGTAACATTCAGTGCATTAAATACTTACTCTTGACATGATTTTTATTGTATGTAACATTCAGTGCATTAAATACTTACTCTTGACATGATTTTTATTGTATGTAACATTCAGTGCATTAAATACTTACTCTTGACATGATTTTTATTGTATGTAACATTCAGTGCATTAAATACTTACTCTTGACATGCTTGTTATTGTATGTAACATTCAGTGCATTAAATACTTACTCTTGACATGATTTTTATTGTATGTAACATTCAGTGCATTAAATACTTACTCTTGACATGATTTTTATTGTATGTAACATTCAGTGCATTAAATACTTACTCTTGACATGATTTTTATTGTATGTAACATTCAGTGCATTAAATACTTACTCTTGACATGATTTTTATTGTATGTAACATTCAGTGCATTAAATACTTACTCTTGACATGATTTTTATTGTATGTAACATTCAGTGCATTAAATACTTACTCTTGACATGATTTTTATTGTATGTAACATTCAGTGCATTAAATACTTACTCTTGACATGCTTGTTATTGTATGTAACATTCAGTGCATTAAATACTTACTCTTGACATGATTTTTATTGTATGTAACATTCAGTGCATTAAATACTTACTCTTGACATGATTTTTATTGTATGTAACATTCAGTGCATTAAATACTTACTCTTGACATGATTTTTATTGTATGTAACATTCAGTGCATTAAATACTTACTCTTGACATGATTTTTATTGTATGTAACATTCAGTGCATTAAATACTTACTCTTGACATTTGTTTTACCTAAATTTAAAAAAAAATCGTTTCTTGTCTTTTTAATTGAATATGTGATGTCAGATTAATGAAAAATATTGGGGGAAGGGGGGGGGGGTTGTAGGAATGTTGCTCAATATTCTAGCACTAAAAATCCTGTTCCGATCTACTGTGAGAGTTTTAACACCCCAACAACTTATCTTCGGAAGTGGAGGCAACAGTGTATGTTGAGGTCACGCCTAAACGTAAAGGTTTTAAAAAATAACAAACCTGTATGTGAACAGTGTTCTTTATCACGGTCTAATACCAGTTACAAACAAACATGATGAAATTAAACCTGAAGTTTATTAGAACTGGGGACTTCTCAAAACATTGCGCACCTATATGTTTTGGAGATACAACACCAATTAGAACTGGGGACTTCTCAAAACATTGCGCACCTATAAGTTTTGGAGATACAACACCAATTAGAACTGGGGACTTCTCAAAACATTGCGCACCTATAAGTTTTGGAGATACAACACCAATTAGAACTGGGGACTTCTCAAAACATTGCGCACCTATAAGTTTTGGAGATACAACACCAATTGCATATAGGACTACAACACCAATTGCATATAGGACTAAGTGCTACGAGATCGTAATTCCGAAGATTTTAACAAAAACTTTGATGCTGTCTCGAAAAGGTAGAAACAAATAGAAAACCACCTGTCATGTATGCAGCAAGTGTAGAAAAAGCATATTTCCTGTAGGTTGACTACCTTATAAAAAGTCATTAAACATGTGCTGAGGTCGGATGTGTTGAATCGTTTGCTGCAGATATTTCAGTCAATTTGTAGACTACAAACAAAGTATTCTGTTCTGACTGTATTCTATTAAATTGCAAGAGTTTAACAATGAACACTCGGAGAAACATCAAGAGTTTTTTTAAAACATTACAAACATAAAGACACTCTCAGTAAATATAAACCGAAGGCAATCATACGGTGCCGGATTTTAATTATGTTCACAACTTGTGTGATCGGCAATGTCTATTGTTCGCCTGCACATAATGAATAGAGAATTTACATTTTTTTAAAGAAGAATCATAAAGGAATCTTGTGAATTCAAGGCAGGAGAATTGATTCCACTCTGTTTTATAATCTTGTCTTTTTACTTGATATCATCATATTCAGGTGCCATGCCGGCTGGCGTAGGCGGTCATGGCTCTCCACAGCTCTCTGTCCACAGTATTATGTATCAAAGTCGTTGTTGTTACCTTGCCGTGCTAGGTTGTCAAACTGTCTAATATTTTCTCACGTTGTCGTCCTCTGTCTCTGCTGCCTTCAATGTTGCCTGTTGTGATTATGTTCTCTAAACCTGCCTGTCTCATGAAGTGGCCAAGAAAAGAAGATTGCCTTTTTCTTATATTGTTGATTAAGGTCCGTTTCGCATTTGACTCTTTCAACACCTCTACATTAGTTTTTCTGGCAGTCCCTGATATTCTCAGCATTCTTCTGTACAGGGCCGCCCCTAACAATTGAGGGGCCCTATGCGAAACGAAATGCGTGGGGCCCTGTCTGGGTATGGAAGAGGATAATAAATTAAATTCTAATATGAATTTATGGGCCTATGAAAGTGCGGCGCCCACTGCGACCGCATAGGTTGCAATGGCCTAAGACTGGCCCTGCTTCTGTAGAACCACATCTCTGTTGCCTCTAATTTCCCACTTTCCAGTTTGTTTACTTGATAAGAGAACAACATTTTTAAATCTGGGTTTTTTACTTTAAATCAGGGTTTTTCACTATATATAAATTGTCCCCAGGGGCAGATGCAGGGTAAAGATGGTGATAGGAGGGGAGAGAGGGAGAAAGCTTTAGAGTAAAGTTAACCTAGAACCTTTATTAACGCTGTAGTGGCGAGATGTTAGCGATCTCACATTTCTTTTGCTCTGCTATATGAGAAAGGTAGTCATCTCTCCCACGTACTTACTTCCCGGACTGATCTGGTATATACGATTATGGCTGGTCCGAACTGGGAGCCGTTGCGGTCTGAAAAAAAATGTCCGCCTCAAATGGGGAATGATTCCATTACCACTAATATGCGAAACCATTGCGCAAAACCACTGTCCTCTGAACTGGCAGAGATTTAGGGGACATTGGAAACAAATTTTGCACAACAATATTTTGAAAGCACTTATTATGCCTACTTTATTTCTACAATACGACAATAAATACTTTTTTATTGACATTAATTGAACTCTCTCTGAAAGTTGGTTGAATCAGGATTATTGAAACCATTGATAATTATTTATTTGACACGGAAACACTAACTGTATTATATTAAAATAATAGGATGCATTTAACAAAAGTACACAGGAGTAGGCGTAAAGACACAGTGTAACCAAGGTATTCACTGTGCAAACACAATATAGTACCAAACAAGGTAAATGAATACTTAATAATAAATATATGAAAAATAATAAATATATATAATATAAAATATATAAATAAGAAACACCAAGGAGCTATATATTCAACGTGTGTTTTCTTTGGGAAAAATATTTGTAAGTATATTTTTTAGCGAGTTTAATAGTATGAAGAGAGATCTTCGTAAAATGTACTGCTATATGTATAGTTTCTAACTTCAGTCATAACAGAAGAAATTGCCCAAAAATGAAATCATGCCATTGCAGCTTTGTCTCATTATAAAAACCACTGCCTTTGCGTTTGAAGAGTGAAAATTATTTTTCAACGTGGTTATGAAGCTAATGAGATCAAGTGACCACGTGGAAAAATGTCACACACAAAAACCCATCAAAAATTAAGACATTGCATTCCCCCCCCCCCCCATGTTTTTCCCCTTCACACCCCCCCCCCCCCCAAATTTTACCGAAGAATTATCTACTACTTTAGTTGACAGGCGTTGTTCTGTAAGTCATTTAGCAAGAACGAGTTTGAGAGGTTGTTTTAGATATTGTAAACGTACACACATATGGTGTCACCACATACAGCTGGGAGAAACATGAAGTCATTAACACATACAGCTGGGAGAAAAATATGAACTCAACACATACAGCTGGGAGAAACATATGAAGACATTAACACATACAGCTGGGAGAAACATACGAAGTAATTAACACATACAGCAGTGAGAAGCAAATGGTGTCACAACATACAGCTGGGAGACGCATATGATGGCAGAAACACATACAGCTGGAACAAACATATGGTGTCAACACATACAGCTAGGAGAAACATATGGTGTCAACACATACAGCTAGGAGAAACATATGGTGTCAACACATACAGCAGGGATAAACATATGGTGTCAACACATACAGCAGGGAGAAACATATGGTGTCAACACATACAGCTGGGAGAAACATATGGTGTCAACACATACAGCTAGGAGAAACATATGGTGTCAACACATACAGCTAGGAGAAACATATGGTGTCAACACATACAGCAGGGAGAAACATATGGTGTCAACACATACAGCAGGGAGAAACATATGGTGTCAACACATACAGCTGGGAGAAACATATGGTGTCAACACATACAGCTGGAAGAAACATATGATGTCAACACATACAGCTGTGACTAACATATGAAGTGATTAACACATACAGCAGGAGAATTGAAACATATGGTGTCAACACATACAGCTGGGAGCAACATATGAAGTGATTAACACATACAGCAGGAGAATTGAAACATATGGTGTCAACACATACAGCTGGGAGCAACATATAAAGTCATTAACACATACAGCAGGGAGAAACATATACTGGTGACAGACAGCTGGGACATATGAAGTGATTAACACATACAGCAGGGAGAAACATATACTGGTGACATACAGCTGGGACATATGAAGTCATTAACACATACAGCAGGGAGCAACATATGAAGTCATTAACACATACAGCAGGGAGAAACATATACTGGTGACAGACAGCTGGGACATATGAAGTGATTAACACATACAGCAGGGAGAAACATATACTGGTGACATACAGCTGGGACATATGAAGTCATTAACACATACAGCAGGGAGAAACATATACTGGTGACATACAGCTGGGACATATGAAGTCATTAACACATACAGCAGGGAGAAACATATACTGGTGACATACAGCTGGGACATATGAAGTCATTAACACATACAGCAGGGAGAAACATATACTGGTGACATACAGCTGGGACATATGAAGTCATTAACACATACAGCAGGGAGAAACATATACTGGTGACATACAGCTGGGACATATGAAGTCATTAACACATACAGCAGGGAGCAACATATGAAGTCATTAACACATACAGCAGGGAGAAACATATACTGGTGACAGACAGCTGGGACATATGAAGTGATTAACACATACAGCAGGGAGAAACATATACTGGTGACAGACAGCTGGGACATATGAAGTCATTAACACATACAGCTGGGAGAAACATATACTGGTGACATACAGCTGGGACATATGAAGTCATTAACACATACAGCAGGGAGAAACATATACTGGTGACAGACAGCTGGGACATATGAAGTGATTAACACATACAGCAGGGAGCAACATATGAAGTCATTAACACATACAGCAGGGAGAAACATATACTGGTGACAGACAGCTGGGACAAACATATGATGGTATCAACACATACATCTGTAAACCAGTTTTCACAATGATGTTCTGGCGGACTGAAGTGTAAAGTCACTACCATGTATTCAACCACCTGACAATGAACAAGAAAATTTCCAAAACTAAACCATCGCATCTCCAGCATTCAAAACAAAATCTACTTTTATATTTCTTTCCAATACCCATTTCCTGAGGGGTGTCGAGTTGCATGAAATACATAAGAAATTTAAATTCGTACCTTGTGTTTAGTGGCCTTGGTAGCAGCTTTGCGTTTCGAGCCTTTCTTGTGTTTAGTCTCCTCTACTTCATCATCATCATCTTCATCAGGTTCCTCGTTTTCCTCCTCTTCATCCTCATCAGAATTATCGTCAATTTGAGTAGTATCTGGCAGATCATAGTCTCTTTGATAGCCTATAAGGAAAATTGTAACTGCGATGTTAACAATTTATTTTGCAAAAAAACAACACAAAAAGACGTGTCCCTGTAATAGTCTATAATGGGAAATGTAACTTCGATGTTGCCAAATTATTTTACAAAAAAGATTATTTTCTGAAATGTAACTTCGATGTTGCCAAATTATTTTACAATAAAGATTATTTTCTAACAGTTTTAGTTCATAATTTGCACATGTTCTGAGGCCTGAAAGGGGAACAGAATAGCAACACTTCTTTGCCAGAAATGTAGCAAGAGACGACTAAGGGGTTTTGTGGTGGAGTTAGCCGTCCTATCACATACAAGGTAAAACTGACCCAGAAACTATGCTGAAGCTGGATGTGTCAGGCTGAAAGGCGCGGATATCTCTGCTAAGCTGTAAACCATGGAACATTGCACTGCGTTCTCTTGACTACATTTTGCTAATATGCAGAGGCTTGATAATGAAAGCAGAAGTTTACAATTCACTCAATACATCTTTCTCTTTTGTAAATATATTATACAAGTCTTTGGAGGAGACAGACGGAGTACTTATGGGATAAACCAAGTAAGTAAAGTAAAGTAACCCATATCATTTATTAGTGCCGTAGGGGTGTGAGATGTTAGCGATCTCACATTTCAGAGGCTCTGCAAATGAGGGCGGTAGCCATTTCCTTTCCATCGCAGTCTTTACTTCCCGGAATAATCCGGTACCCATTTAAGGCTGGGTGGACCCGGGGAGCCGTTACGATCTGAAAAACATTTCCGCCTCAACTGGGGAATGAACCCAGGGCCACTCATATGCGAAGTCAGTGCGCTAACCACTGCGCTAACGCGGCTTCCAGTACCGCGTAATAAACCGAGTAAACCAAAAATAAATCCTCTGATAATGAGTTTAAGAAATCAGCCATGTCAAGAACGTCTGTACCTTTGCTTTCAATAAAGTTGTTTATTGCGATATTTTAACCCAGAAATATTCTTGTTCCCTGTGCGCACTGATCAGGAGACGTAATTCTAAACCGAATGTTTTATCTAGACCAGTGGTATACAGAGTGGGCCATATCTGATTGACCTAATAGTCATAGCTTTTTTGCTAAGGGGCTAGAAAGAAAATAAATTGGAAGGGACAGCGGAACCGAAAGGGCGCACATAATTATTTAGAGGATATTTGGTCAGACATATACATATAAGATAGTAAGGATAGTTGACAAACTTTTCTTGTTGGTCTCACGGCACAGCCACAGAGGAAAGTGTGTTCCAAAAGAGTGTCACGGACGAAAAACGGTTAGGAATCACTGATTGTCTCAACCTATAACCCCTTAGGGTTGTAGAGGTACCTCAGGGTTGTAGAGGTACCACTTTATAAACATAAAACCATCAAGCCTCTCTGTTCTCTGTTGCATGTTTAGATGTGGAGAAATATAATCCTGTCCAGTCAGTGATATCATTCACACTTTCTTGTTTCCTAGCCTCAACTGTGGATAGGGAATAATGCCTCACCACGAGCCCAAACCACACACATTTAAGACATTTCATCACTGATATGTTATTTACTGATCCCATGAAGCGTCGTCTTCTCGTGCCCTTCTACGGTATAGGAAACGTTCACAGAATTAATTACGCCTTGATTCGTCATTTTTGATTGTCGTGTTTCCGTTGATCACTATTTATATACTTGGAGTCACCATGTCTATTGTTGGCCACATATTGTGATCAACTGAAATCACGACAATAATTTTAAAAAAGGAGAGAATGACTTAATTATGTGTAGAGGTATTCTAATGCGATGGTCATGGTCTACTCGTTCCAGTATCAGTTACGTCTCTCTGCACATACGGTAAATAGACGCCTCTCGTTATTTTATTGAAGTGTTGAATATTCATTATGATATTTCTGTGGGCAAAATGTTTAACTGGTGGCACCCATCACCTCTCCAAGTCTCCTTGTTTACGTTTACAAGAACATACCAACAAATCTTCCCCTTCTCATTTTCTAGACACATCTATTACCCCTTCCATATTTGTGGTTTCTTTTAATTTTGTATGAGAAAAAATGTCCCAATAATTGTTCAAGCATATTTGATTGGTAGAACACTGCAATATAATGTATTCTCATAAAACAGTAAGGCTCACGATTTCATTCACAGATTTGTAACTCACTAGTTTTACTTGTGACCGTATTGCACTAATTTTGTGCTAAACGTCATTATAAATCTGCTCTATTACAGTTTGGCTCTTTATATATATTTTCAGTTGCATTTTAAAAATGACTATCCTTTTTTCTGTGTGTGCTTATTATTGTGTCGTTATTGTTCTGACGATGATCTTATGCCAAAACGTCAATCTGTATTGTATTTATTTTTTTATTGTCGCAATATCTTGAGTTTTGTGTAGAAAATTTTTTTTTATAAACTTTGTTTTTATATATGTATTACTACTGCTCACTCCTGACTGTCAGAAGTTTGGCTAATTGGTCATGTAAAAAGTCTTACTTAGCAGTTGGTTGCCAGCAATGGTCACTGGTCCACTTCCTTCACTTAATATAAACGTGCCTCCAACCTTTCCAGGAATAGTTAAGTCTAGAGGGGTCTGAAAGTAAGAAAAATTACATATGCAATATGTATACCTCATATTTTTCGGTGATATAGAAGGAAAAATATAGCATACGCAAAATGTTAAACAACAAAATTCTGCACTGTTCAAAGTTATGTTTTTCGTTGTGATAAATTACTTTCACTGTCATTAAAACTAATAACGGGGCCGTAGTTATCTCGTAAAGAAAGAAGATATTAAACTAAATGATGCTTGTGTGCGTCTGTGGCTATACTGATAGCGATACCTATAGAGGCGAAAAGGTCCATCATTGTTAGTTTTCAGGTTGTTGTCTAATGCACATTACAGGAATCATATCTCTTGTACTGCTGGCGATATGGTTACAGACACCCGCCACGCCCTTGTGTTGCTGGGGCCCAAAAGGGGAGCAAATAATAGCAACAATGTGTACCTTCCACTCATGTCGTAAAAGGCGACTAAGGATGTTATGGGATGGAGTTGGTTGTCCCATCCCATATAAGGTCAGAGACCCTAAGCCATGA
This sequence comes from Meghimatium bilineatum, assembly GCA_034231615.1. NCBI lineage: Eukaryota > Metazoa > Mollusca > Gastropoda > Stylommatophora > Philomycidae > Meghimatium > Meghimatium bilineatum. The sequence continues at coordinate 15,489,653 of CM067299.1, forward strand.
TGAAGTCGGATGTGTCATGTCGAAATGCGCAGAAATCGCAGAAATGCTGTAAACCATGACAACGCATTCCTTTCTCCCGACTACATCCTGCTAATCTGCAGGAGTTTGAGAACGAACGCAGAAGAAGAAGAGAAGAAGATACCCGCCATTTAGTAGAAGTAGTAAAAAAACTGAACATATTTAACGTATCAACGCTGAATGTGTCGGATCATTGGTGCAAATAAAACAGCCAAAAAACGTATTTCTGTTCCTTGAACCTCATCCTGCTGATAATCTAGGAGGACCATTTCCCAGATACAAGAGAGATTCAATAGGACAATGTGTAAACGAACTAAAAATGATGCTTTTATCTTTCCTGTTGTACATAATAACATATAAAATGTATATATAAATATTCAATATTTTTAAGAAGAATCATAACTAGGGGTACACAAAGTGAGTAAAATACAAAGATAAATTCATTTTATACATAAAGTATGTAAAATATATAAATTCATTATAAAAAATGTATACAATTTGATGAATCGAAACCGCTAGTTGACGATAATACTCACATACCTTCACTACAACCGAACGCTGTCGGGTTCCGAAAGGGGAGTCAAGACCACGAGTAGTAGTAGTAGAATATACCAGAACCTCTTAGAAGTCGAATGAGTGGGTCTCACATAGGATGTGACAAGACATATCTCCATTTCTTTTTTTTTTCTGACGCCAGCAGTGTAGACGAGTGTGTAGAATTTAATTATTACAATTATTTATATGTTGTCAATACGTGACTTTTGTCCTCTACTGTTTCTTTCACCTTCCAGTTTTCCTGAAATGTTTTTCACAGGAATTCGTGCAGGGTGATATTTCCAAACTAGAACAACTTTCTTTATTTAACTGCTGATATAAGTAGTTCTTTGAATCAAATAATTAGTTCTGTGAATCATAAGTGGTTCTTTTAATCATATAATTAGTTCTTTGAGTCATAAGTGGTTGTTTTAATCAAATAATTAGTTATATTATAATATAACTAATAATATATTATATATATATTATAATTAAATATAAATAATATATCATAAGTGGTTCTTTGAATATAGGTGGTTCTTTGAATCATAAGTGGTTCTTTGAATCATAAGTGGTTCTTTGAATCATAAGTGGTTCTTTGACCCCTATAATTAGTTATTTCAATCATAAGTGGTTTTATTAATCATATAATTAGTTTTTTGAATCATAAGTGGTTCTCTGAATAATATAAGTGGTTCTTTGAATAATATAAGTGGTTCTTTGAATAATATAAGTGGTTCTTTGAATAATATAAGTGGTTCTTTGAATAATATAAGTGGTTCTTTGAATAATATAAGTGCTTCTTTGAATAATATAAGTGGTTCTTTGAATAATATAAGTGGTTCTTTGAATAATATAATTAGTTCTTTGAAACACATAATTAGTTCTTTTAATCATATAATTGGTTCTTTGGATAATATAAACACTTCTGTGAATCATATAAAGTGGCTCTTTGAATCTTGCGCCCGTGTTCATTTTATTTTTGTTGTTCATTTATTATGATTCTTGAGTAGAAACCAGCATCATGGCACAGGAGACGATTACCATAAGAGCTCTTCTCTCCCCCATCAGCAGCCATACAAGAGTATGCAGACTGACCATCTTTGTCAGATGCTATGTGATCTGGTATTTTTAGCAGCCATACAAGAGTATGCAGACTGACAATCCTTGTTAGATGTCATGGGATCTGATCTTTCAAGAGAGGACACACTTTCTCCAATAACCCATAGTCATACTCATTTCTGTCGTTTTCTGCATGTGCATGCTATCACATCCTGCAAAGCTCCTTTTTAACTCTGTAGTGAATCAATGATTGCCCACATTAGGTCGGTCGTATGTCTTAGTATTGTACCATCAACCAAAGCATTAGCACCCAAGCAGTCTCCCGTTACCTCTGACCCTGCATATGATCTCGTTAGCAAATCTTCAGGACATGTATATAACCTTTAGCTTCAAATGTTAAGAAGCACGACATCCATACGAAACCCGGTGAATCACTTATTTAATTTATGACAACTTATTATTGATTATAAACCGAAGTCACTGCAATCCGGAAAGCCCATATGGACTCAACCTCTCCAAACACACATCAAAGTGTATGCATACGTACTTTTCATGTGGCTTGCTGATTCCCCAAATTCCTTACTCTGCCTCACAGATGTCCATTTCTACTAGTCCATCGCCGCATCCTCCTAGATACATCATCTATAGTTGTGTCTAATTTCAACAATCGTATCCTAGATACATTATAGTTGTGTCTGCATTCAACAATGGTATTCTACATCTATCATCTATAGTTGTGTCTGAATTCAACAACAGTATCCTAGATTTATCATCTATATTAGTGTTTACATTCAACATAAGTGTCCTAGATTCGTCAATTACAGAAGTATCTTCATTCAACAGTCTATTTCCAACACAGGAACAAATTTCGTTTTTTTTAATTTACAAAATCGTGTAAAATTCAGGGACTCATATTTATTGTTTTTTATAAATCAAACATATGTGCTATGTTTACGTGCACATTATTGTGAAGTAAAACATTACCATAGGGTTTGTTCCACGTGTCAAGTTCGCAATGGCACCTTTCTGTTTGTCCCCATCCTCACCAGTGGACTGGAACACAATAATATTCTGCTCACCAGCAACAGCGTTTCCTCCAAGTGCTGCCTGCACATACATGCAATTAATTATTACCGGGTTTTACCAGTGAAAGAAAAAAATGGTTAAAGAAGCTTACATTAATTTGAAAGTATGTTTGTAAAGAAGTTTAATAAATGTTTAACAGAGTTTAACTTAAAAACATATGTGAGGTTCGCATGAACAATCTGTCTCGATAAATATGCTTGCGATTCTCCATCTGCTGACGGAGGCGGTACTTCTATGGATATTGCTCGGAGTTCACAACTGTCCGTTCACAAAATCACTAACCAAAATGGGTTCTTGTTTGGAACACGTGTCCCCCGTTGTCTATTTCACATTGCAAAGTTGTCAGTTTATGTTTATCCTTTATTAATTTTGATATAATTTTTTTAGAGTAGGGTTAGTTATGTAAAACAAAATCTCTCTTAACCCAAATCCTAAATCTAACCCTAAAAATATTAAACCCTAAAAATATTAGATTAATAATGGATAAATATCAAATGGCAAACATTGCCAAGGGGAATAATCACATTTATAACTACATCGGGGACACGGGAACCAAACAAGAACTACCAAAACGCAATGTGTTCGCCTGCAGCCTTTTAATCTTCAGGAGTTTCAGAAAAAAAAAACAGAAGGAAAGATTTCACAGGGACGTAGAAACATGGATGTTTTTTTAAAAAGTGTCTAAATGTTTACATTTCTTCTTGACGTATCTACAGTATTAACATGTATGTACCAAATTTGGTTTCTGTCAGCTTCTAGTGCAATTATATACTTGGGGTCTTTGTTGCCTGTCATATTTAGGACGTCCTGATATAATCTAATTGGGTTGTGCTGTCCGCTGGTTGAAAGCAGCGCGATCTCCAAAAGGGAAGTAAATTCAATAACTACCTACCTACTACCTTCCGTTATAATTCTTACAATGCAGTGCTGATATCAGCGGATTTATCTTCGAAACTAATGCTAAAGTTTTCGAGACTTGCCGCTTTCAAAAAAAGTGTGTATTCCATGTTACCACCGTCTTCGCTTTCAACATCATCTTGTGCCAGCCAAGTAACGCTACGCTTCTCCGTGTTCAACACAACACCTGGAAATAAAAGGTTACAAATATGCAGTTATCAAACATTCATATGTTACTTCCAACATTAATATAATACAAATCAAGCATATCAGGTACATAACATTATCTTTTTTAGCGTACATTCTCAAACGTATTTAAACTCAAGCCTTTTGAACTTAACTCGGAACATTCATTTGTTTAAATGGTGAAAATCTAGTATAGGTCTCCGTTGGACTACAAATAGCGCACTGTTTACATTAACGTCAAGTATTTCCCTTGAACAGCCAATCATATCGATAGACGCCGCAGACGAGAATTCTTAAGAATTAATTATTAATTCTAAATGCTAATTCTAATCTTTAAAGCCCCCCCCCCAAAAAAAAACCAACAACCTATAAACTAAATAAAATCCTTTAATCTCCCCCCCCACACCAAAATCGATAACATTACGCAACTTACCTAACACTGCACAGGTTAGGTAATACCTCGAAACTAGCACAAAGGTCACAACGGAGATCTATTCTAGAGTTGGCTGTTTAAATTGTGTTAGTACGGTTATTGTATTGCTGTCCATGGTGTATGAGGTAATAAGTTGTTATTCATTCTCATATCCCATTCCCTTAACCAAATCTGCTTGCATGACTACATATTGACACGTAACGTCATTGTCACCTTGAACTTTGTTTTGTCTATATGCTAATAGTGTCTCTAGTACCTCAGTGGTTTGTTTGTTTTGCGTTCGCTCCATTGTAACCAGCACGGATATCCATGCGATTTCCGCCGGGAGCGTGATTACGTTGTGCCACCGTTATGCGCCTTGTAAGTCTAGCACATCCGATTTCGGCATGCCTTGACAATTCGGGTGGGCTACCCTAGCCTGTGGCAGCCTTCCTATCTGTCGTCAGGCAGCGAATGTGTACTGACTCTACGCCGAGATGGTTTGTCCTTCACACCTGTCTTGCACGAGGCGTTCCGCAGCCAGTGAACTTACCTCGTGTAATTAGATGTATTGTGCCCGTGTTCATCGAGTACTGAACCTTTTCTCTCCGCGAACATGCTTCCGGTATAGGAAAGAGTCGACAGTATAGTTGTATCCAGGCTGGGATCACCGATAACTAGAAGTTTGTCTCGAGCAAACACTGCTTTAGTTCCGATTTCATCGAACCGTTTTCCGTGCTCTTTGCACATGACGCTGCCCTCTAGCGCTGTGCATATTTCTCAGTGTACTCATTGTGCATTTATTTTTATTGAAACATCTGCCTGCTTTGTACCGACTACATTGGCCGCCCTCCAATTCTTCTACCGAACTTACTAGCTTCACTGTTTGTCGACAGTGTTGCTGCATGTGTTGGCACAGAGGTGTCGGAGATATTACCTGTCTATTGCGGTCAAATCTCTTTCCATCTGTTACCTCCACATTCACGGACACGATCTCCAAAAACTTTTGCCAGAATCATCATGAGCCGCTGTATTTCTGTTACCAGGGTGCGCCACGAGGAGACACTTTTGGGATCTTGGTTATCTGTTAACCCTGGGTCAGCCAAGAGCAATGCGTTCCCTTTGCACCCCGTGCCTCTGTGGTGATAATTGTTTTTACTGTTTTTCACAGATTTTGACAGAGTGGATAGAGCATAACTATGGATAACATTACAGACATGAGTTCACAACATCCGATAAGCCTATGTCAGAGCATATGTGCCAATATTCAATGAGCAGTAAGAACGAGCACAGGTGTATCCTATAACTTCACTCGGGATTGAGACAGGGATGTGTAGTTCTCAACCTATTGTTCACAACATACGTAGATCACATATGCAAAGTAGCAAAGACAACTCTGAAGAAAACAGTCTGAAGTATAACTAATTGCTATTTGCAGACGACCATGCACCAGAAGCATCTACAGATAAATAGATTATACAAAATATGCCAAACCTTCATAATGAAGTAAAATATAGAAATGACCGAAGTAATGAAGATAAGAAGAACATAAAGAAACACCAATATATATATATATTGGAAACAACAGACTTAAACAACTGACAGGATTCACATACCTAGGAAGCAATATAACAACAGACGGCAGAGCAGCAAAGAAATACACAATAGGTGTAGTGCATGATAAGGTCTAGGACAAATGACACCAATCTTCAGAAACAAAAATGTAAATTTAAACACCAAATTAACACCATTCAAATCGATTAGTATACCAATGTTATGCTACCAAAGCCAAACATGGACAACAACAGCACAGGACAAACGTAAACTTGTAACAGCTGAAATGGCATACTTGCGCAGAATCCTAGAAATATCCCTGAGAGACAAGAGTGGGAAATGAGGACATTAGACAAAGAACCGGCACCACCCCAGTCTTGAAATATATTAAGAGACAATAGATCAAATAGTTTGGACACATCAGCAAACTACCACCAATAAGCATACCACAGCAAGCTATGCTACACAGACATAGTGAAAGCAGACCTAGAGGCCCACCACGAAAACGATGGTCCACCGAAATAAGAGCCGACAAATTCCACAATATACTAAGCACACACGAGGGTCATCTCCAAAAAATTCTACCCATGACGCTGAAAGGCGATACATGTTTTAGTGAATAGATATATTCTTTTTCACTGTTCTTGAAAATTCTATATATTCTTGAGAAAGACCTAACGGTTCGAAACGTTAAAAATGTCTTCTGTATTGTCATTTGTATCGTGTTTACAGCCCATAGCCCCTTAGTAATTGTTAGTTTTGTTCAAGTGAAACTTCAAAAAGCCTGTGTTCTACGTAAACACTATTCTTAAATTCTACATTTCAAAAATCTGTGTTCTACGTAAACACTATTCTTAAGCTCCTGCACGTTAGCAAGATATATAGCCTATAATACAAAGAAAAATATATGTTCCTGGTGTAGTTGTTAAACGTTTGCCTTATGCTCAAGAGGTCGCAAGTTTGAATCCGGCTCGCAACGTGTTGCTTATAAACTGGATTTTTAGGAGATCTCCTGGGATTTTTCATTAAAATATGTGGCGGTATTCTTTGCGTATGGCGTGCCGCTTTGTTAAAGGGAGCGGGGGGAGGTGTAATAATGGGTAACTCGAGTACAGTGAAGCGAATCTTCCACCACTTTGAGCGTTTTTAATTATATTTTCAGTAATTTATAAACAATTACGGGTAAAACTAAGGATCAACTCTTCACTGTGCTATAAATACACACTGTTAACGTTTTTATCTAGAAGACGTCACGGATTTCCGTGTAAGACCAATGAAATTAATGGATACCGTATAAAATTAATGGTGGCCGTGACGTCACATCTCCCGACGCAAACGATAACCATATTTATAATTATAATTCATTTTTTGGCGCAACTAAGGATCAACTCTTCACTGTGACCTTTGTTCTAGTTTCGATGTATAACCTAACCTTTGCAGTGTGATTGCAGAAGTTGTAAATAAAAGTAAGTATGTTCTTTGAAACGGAATATTAATTTGGCATTAGCATTTAGATTATGGAGGGGGGTAAGGGTTATGATCAATTATAAATTTAAAAATGAATTAGTTATAAAAGTTATTATTAAAAAAAGTGGTTGATATCGTTTGCGTCGGGAACTAAGACGTCACGGCAGCCATTACTTGTAAACGGCATCCATTATTTCATTGGTGTTGCACGGAAATCCATGACGTCTTTTAGTTAAAAATGTAAACACTGTGCTATTTATAGTTTTACCGTAGTAGTGACAAAAAGGGGAAAGGCTTCTACCTAAAAATCAAGAAACAAAAGTAATAGTTATTTTAAAGAAACAAAACGCCACAGCTTGCAAGATTAAAGTGACTGATATAGTATTAAAACAGGTATACCAATTAAAGTATTTGGGTACAACAACTACAGCAGATAGAAGTTCAAAATAAATAAGCAAAATAGGACAACAACATTTAGAAAATTGTTTCAATATTTTGTGTAATATGATCATGTAGTTTGAGGTGAAAAAAAAAGTTCTGCAGTGTTATATAACTCCTATACTAACATATGAATGAAAGTTCTGAAGAACAAATAAACAGGAGAGTGGGACATTGAACGCAATAGAGATGTAGCTCTGCAGTAGAATGCTGAAAATACCATGGACTGCCAGGAAAACTAATGTGGAGGTGTTGAGTCAAATGTGAGAGGGATATTAATCAATAATATAAGAAAAAGGCAATTTTTTTTCGACCACATTATGAGTCAAGGGTTGTTTGAAGAACATAGTTACAACATGCAAGATTGAAGGCAAGAGAGACAGAATGCGACAATGTGAGAAAATATTAGATGGTTTAACAATCTGGCACGGCAATTAAACAACGATCCTGATACATAATACTTGAGATAGAGAGATGTGGAGAGCCATGATCGCCGACTTCAGCAGGAATGGCACCTGATGATAAAATGTGTTTATGAATGCAGACAATAAATAAAAAGGAAAACTTATTGTTTACTTACTCCAAAAATATTCAATTTCCCTATTTTCTGTATGTCCTTTGGCTATTGAAGAACGCCTTCTCTTAGAATGGACAATTGTTATATTTGCCATCCTTTCTTTAGAAGTATTCATTGAATCAACAAAACTACTCTAACTAGAGACAACCCACAAATTTCGCACTAACCAAAATGTGGTGTGTGTGCAGTGTCAAAATTAGCAAGTCGTTCACAACGAAACAAATATCGGTGTGTTTACAATTATTTCTTAGTGAAGTTCTCTATTCACGGGTTTCATGGCTATTAAGAGAGAGAGAGAGAGAGAGAGAGAAAATGGCCAGTAAACAAGATACAAGTTCCTCTATAGAATAGCTCTACAAGTATATTTTGAAAAACCGTGGCTTTTCTTAGCTGTTGCGACTGATCAGTGATCAATTTGTCTCGCCATCCAATGAAAATTAAGAAACATTTACGTCAGCCAAAGTAAGTGACGCTAATTGAGATCTGTTCGTATGAGTATTCTGGATAGGGACTTGACAGTATTACACCTAGCACTGCATTCTTCAGAATATTACCGTTTTAAACTGGTCACACATGTTGGCGCAATTGGTCACGCATGTTGGCTGAACTAGTTACGCATATTGAATGAACTGGTCACAGATGTTGGCCGAATTTTGATTGACTCAAACTCAACACTGGTGGGAGATACAAATTGTACACACAGTTAAAAATGAACAAAAAATCATTCGGATTACACATATTTACACAGATTAGTAACATATTCCGCAGCACCTATATCTGGTGAATGATTTGCATCTAGATAGATAAATAGATTATGTTGGATGTATTAAAAAAACAACCTCAATTTTTTTCTGTACAAAAGATTGTAGTATATCTTATTGTAGCATTTCTCTCTCGCGCGGACTCAGGGTAAGCAGATAACCAAGATCATAAAAGTACCTCCTCCTGGTGTAGCCTGGAAACAGAAATACAGCTGCTCTTGCTGTCTTCCTGGCCAACACTTTTTGCCTCGTGTCCGTAGCTGTAGAGACTGCAGTTGGAATGAGATTTGCCTGCAAAGAGACGGGCTATATCTCCGAGGCCTCTACCTCAACACACAGAGCATCATTGTTGACACACAGTGACGTAATACATCTGAGCATTTCATATGGATCAGCCATAAATGCAGAAACATTGGAGGGACGACCAATGTCATGTCTTGATATGGGTAGATCTCGCTAAGATGTGCTGATCCTAAGAGTACACATTGTATCTGGAAAAGGCAACACGCGCTGGAGAAAAGCGGTGTGTATGTGAAACGATATAGTGACAACGAAACTACAATTGACCATCACAAGACCAACTGGAGGAAGTGCTGTTCATGCCCGAGAATACACAGAAGCCCATATGTCTTAAAACAATTGATCCCTTTCAAAGTAGGAGTCATGACTCAGGTAGTGGATAGACCAACTTGAGCAATCACGCCTATGTATAGAAAAGATGCATTGAAAACAGCTCCCAGTTACACATAGGAAAAAATTGATCAACTGTTGGTGGCCACATTGTTCTGTCTGAAGCAGTGTTAAGACTCAGATTCTGGACGTTGTGGGCAACGTAGACGGGAAGCAAGTCCTTGTCTTCGAGGACATTGCAAACCTAGTCTAACTCGACTATCGCAGTTGCCCAACACCGTTCATGCAGAGAGAATTGCGTACAGTACCAAGTGGCATAACGGGAATGTTGCCTTTTTTACACGAAATTCGTTCGTCGACTGCGAAGATCCTCGTCCAGGATAGGTGCAATCTACCTACTTCTTTGGGTGATAAACACCATGGTGGAGAGTCAGCAGAACACAAGCGGCGTCTGACGATGTATTGGAAGGACATCAAAGACGGATAAGACGAGTACATGAGAAATGCACAGGTCAAATCCAAGACCAACGACGTGTTTAGCAAAGTAGCATCTCGTCTAGGATGGTGTATTCAACCCTGGGTCTAATTCGACTGTCGCTGTTGCCCAACACGGCTCATGCAGAATAAATTAGGTCTGGGACCTAGGGATACGACGGGTGGTAATGGAATGGTCTTCTTACACAAGAAATTGCTAGAGGGTTGCGAAGCGCCTCGTCAGAAGAAAGACATACAATTCGTGACCCAGGCAAACTATCAGCTTGTCTCGTGAAATGTACCCCCCCCCCCTGAGTAGAATGTTCTTCAATAGACATTGCACTAAGCTGAAAGCTGAGATCACCTGGGTATGAAAGAAAGCTCCGTGAAACCACCCCAATGCACATTGGAAGGGAAGTAAGAGCAAATGGTTTGCAATTCCTACGGTTAGCAACCAACCAATCATCTTGTTCAGAATATAGCCATCAACCAAGAAAATGTTTTCTTTCGCTTGGTATGGTTAAGTATAAGAACCCTCTTATTGTGAAGTACGCTTTTCTTACATAAACAAATTATGGATGATTGGAACAAAGGAAACTACAGAAACAAGCATATATGAAGCACGTAACAGAACCATATATCAAAAATCCAGTTCCGTGTCAATATATCAGCCTCTTCAAGCATATATTATTACATACACTTAACATTTTAAAATAAATGACAGAGAGAAGATATATGCGTACTTTAAGACAGCTTTTATTAGTTATATAGCGTGTATTTTTCGAATAATCACGTAATATACAATTGTTTATTTGATTGTTCAATGACGCGGCTTGCAGTTCTCATCAGCATCTGGCTACTTAATTGAATACGTATAATAGAGCCCATAATAAAGAACTCGATTGTTATAATTAGATTTGTACGATTTTATCTTTCTGTTGTACTTACAAAATAGGAAGCAGCTGTAGTCCTGTTATTTGTATGTGCATCGATTAATTAAGTGTTATCTATGGCTTCATTTCCACCAATCGTCTTTTAGATGATATGTTTCTGATGTCGTATTGTTTCCTTTCCGCTGAGGTGACCATATCGCCTACATTTAGAACCCTTGTGTAAAAAAAATTGAAAGGCATTTAAAACATATATACTCATTTAATTTCTTTTAATTACATCTTCCATTATTCAATAAACCTATACAAATTGTTTGTTTGTCCATATATTCAAAAATACATTTTGGCCGAAACGTCGATTAGTTATGTTATAAGCTCTCTGTAAAATAATTTCCAACCGTTAATATTTTCTTTATATTTATAAAGTTGTATATTATAATAAGTTAATTATCTACCTAAATGGTATTAATACTCACGTGGGAGACAGGTTATGAAGTTCTACTGAATGACGACTGACACAGTATCAATGTCGGATTCTTACATGAAATAATGTATACAACAAAACACGTAGCAGAACTTCATAACATGTCTCCCACTTGAGTACTATTTTCATACAGTTTTACTAGCAGTATTACCTTTTTATTGATTATCATACCTATATGGTGCACGGTTTTACTGCAGTCTACCAATCAATGTATGTATCCAGACTGCAGTGTAATTAGCGAATATTGATTTTGACTTGTGTTTTCTGCCTTCTTGCTACTGGAAATAAATGTAAGATATTTTTTTATCATATTCGTGGCATGACGTTGACATGCAATTCATTTGTTATGTGTCTGTCAATGTAAATCAGAAATACAACTTGATTGACCGGATACACAAACATCAATAATAAAACAGCTGGTGTACAATCACTCAGTCGTTTATGTCAATGATATGGTTCTCAGCCTTTTGTATGAAATGACCCAGTTTTACAATTTATAAATACGCATACAGAATGTTTGAAAATGAAACCAGTGGTCCCCCAGACCAACCCCCCCCCCCCACACACTCACAAAAATAACCTTAGTAGATGATATGCCAATATAGTTAGGCCGAGACCTTAGGCAGTAGGGAAGACCTGCTCGCTGAATTAATTAGGAACCCATTCGGTCTCCAGATCAACTCATCACAAACAAATATTATGGACTTAAACAATTCACCTAACGCAATTACTTTAAATAGACAACAACTTGAAAAAGGTACACAAATTCTCCTATCTAGGAAGCAAATTAAAACTCAACTGTGATGTCATGGCAGAAATTACAACTCGTATTGCACTAGCATCAAGTGCCTTTAACAGACTGTCTAATATTTGGAGGTCAAAGTCAATCAGCACACGCACGAAAATGCGCTTACTTAATTCCTGCGTTATTCTGGTGCTATCACATGGATGTGAGAGCTGGAAAAGCTCTTTATCTTCAGAAAAGAAATTACTGAGTTTCGAGAACAAATGTCTTCGTAGGATAACTAACACCCATTGGAGTGAATTCAAATCGAATGATAAAATCAGATGTTATCAGAAAACGCCGTTGGTCCTACATCGGCATGTCCTACGCACAGACACCAACAGAATACACCACCAATCTCTTGAATGGATACCAACAGGTAAAAGAGCCAGTGGTAGACCAAAATAAACACTCAGAAGAACAATACTTAGAGAAAGTAAAACACTCAATATCCATACTATTCAAGAACTGCACAGAATAGCTTTGAACAGACAGAATTGGAGAGATCTGACCTCTGCCCTATGCACTAACTTCAGCGCAAAAGGAAAATGAATTCGTTAGGGTTTTAATTATTGTTGATCCCTCGGTTGAGCACTATTTATATACTTTGAGCCGTCTTGGTTATTTTTGTCATGTGATTCCAAGTATATAAATATCATGACCGGGCGCTCTAGTGAGTAGAAGATATGTTCGCTAAATTAAGTTGGGCCTAGTACGTTAAGTATTTTTATTATTGTTTGTCTTTAGTTGGTTACTATTTTCATACTTGGAATATTTCTATATTTTAAACTTATCTTTGGTTTAATATCCATCAATACAACTATGCTAGTTTTCTATGTTTTTCTAGTTTTCTATAGTTTGCTAGTTTTCTATGTTGTAGTAAATCCACTAGAAAACATCATAAGTCGTCTCTTACAACATGCATGACAGGCTACAGTGATGCTATTCTTCGCTTCACTTTCTGGCCTTAGTAACACATGGGCAAGCATTCTTCTAAAGAACCACATCTTTGTGTCCTCTGATTTCTTAATTGTTACTTCGTTCATTATCCATGATTCGCTTTCATATGACAGAAGCGGCTACATGTAGCGTTGACTTACTTTTTTCCTTACCTCTATTGATACAGACTTATTGCATACAATTCTTTAATTTTTTAATTTTGTGACAGGCTGTGTGTGCCTGTCCTATTCTATTTCGTGTTTCTTCTGTACTTCTTCCATCCGATATTATATCATAGTTAGCCAGTCATTTAAATTGTTCAACCTGTTCTATTGTTGAACTTTTGATGTTTTTTACTGGGAAAGTTAGTTGGTTGGTTGGTTGGTTGGTTGCTGATACAGCGGTTCATGAGCTCATGCCCTTTGGTCCAATACCATTAAAATAACATTATATGGCTGGGAAGAACTGGGAAAGTAAGAAATATCATCACAAACATTTAACATACATCTCACAAAAGGCAAAAGGTATAACGCCCCTGTTCTCCCCCCCCCCCCCCCCTCCAAATAATAATAAATAAATTAAAAAAAAAATATACACCAATAATAGAATGACATTTGCAACAAAATCAATCTTTTAGATAATGTATGGAAGAACTTCGACTATTGGCATAGACCTCAGCAAAAAACAATGTCAAAGCAAATGTGTAATATCATTACATAGTGGAAACATTTCTCTATCTTAACTTGTCAATCAATTTCTGAATTACTTACCCTGACGCTTAACGGAAATGTGTGTGCGTGGGTGCGTGCGCACAGTCAATACTTAACGTAGCAATGATAAAAAGAAAGGTTTGAATATTGTGCCGTATTTGTTCAGTTTTGTTTTACTTAACTGTACAGTACCTATGCGTGTAAGAAGAACATTTTGCACACACGGGTGTTTCTAGAAGCTAACAAAGAAGCTACATAGAATCAGCCATACATAAATATCACAGTAGTTCGTGTACGTTAAGGTGATAATCGATAAGTGATTACAGTAACAGCAATATTATGATGTAACATGTCCAAATTGAAATAGGATAATGGAGTTTTGCTAATCACTGGAAATGCGCAGGACAAAACACATAATTCGGCGTTTCGAACGAAATGACTTTAGGGATTTTCCATAAATTACGTTGATACTTTTTCAGAAATTTTGTTATTCCCATGCCACATTTTTCAACTTGTCAAGAATCCACAGACCCCCCCCCCCCTTTATGCTTAAATGTAACCAAATAAATTCCCCACCCCACCCTAAAAATGTTAGTACAAAATGCAAAAAGTATATAATGATTTTGTTTTTTTTTAAATTTAAATTCACTTAGGACCTTATATGAGCAACGATGGAAGCACTACCAAAGAAATAAAGACCACTCTTGAAATAGCCTTGGCTGTAATGTCCAGATTAAATACCATATGAGCAAAATAAGTACAGAAGTGAAAATAAACCTATATAAATCTCTAATAATACCAATTCTTGTATATGAATGTATGAGTTGAACAACGTAAATGGAGAGGAGGATACATGCTTTTGAGAACAAATGTTACAGATAAATATTGAGCTTCTATTATACAGAAAATGAAACTAACGTACACTTGATAAGAAAAATTAATACTCTTACAGGCCAACAAGAACATCTCATGGCGGTGGTGAGGGGTCACAAACTAGTGTGGTTTGTCCATGTAATGAGGCACGTTTCTCTTTCCAAAAATATGTTGCAGGGAACAGTTGAGGGTGGAGGAAGAAGAGCTAAGAGGAAAGTATGGATTGACAATATTAAAGATTGGACAGGATTAAAATTCTGCACACTCAAACAAAGAACTGATAACAGAGAGAGACATGGTGAACTTTGTGTGATGATGCTTCCAAGCGACACATCGGAATCGTTATTGGTTTGATCATGATCATCATAGCAAGTTTGTCAAGAGTATAAGTCAAGATTTTATGTCAAGAGTATAAGTCAAGATTTTATGTCAAGAGTATAAGTCAAGATTTTATGTCAAGAGTATAAGTCGAGATTTTATGTCAAGAGTATAAGTCAAGATTTTATGTCAAGAGTATAAGTCAAGATTTTATGTCAATAGTATAAGTCAAGATTTTATGTCAAGAGTGTAAGTCAAGATTTTATGTCCAGATTATAGTCATGATTTTATGTCAAGAGTATAAGTCGAGATTTTATGTGAAGAGTAAAATGCAAGATTTTATGTCACGAGCATATGTCAAGATTTTATGTCAAGAATATAAGTCTAGAGTTTATGTCAAGAGTATAAATCAAAAGTTTATGTCAAGATTATAAGTCAAGAGTTTATGTCAAGAGTTCAAACATGGTCGCTGCCTTAATGACTCTCATTATACGTAAATTCAAAAGTGTTTTTTTCACCCTTTGTTCTCAAACTCCTTCCGGTTAGTTGGATTTAAGAGCGTAAAGTGATGTACCGCTGTTTATAGCTTTGCTGCGACAGCTGCATCTTTCACACAAAAACATATTATAATTCAGCATAACATGTGTGGATCATATTGATCTCTTACAGAATGGGCTACCAACCCACATGCCCAATGCACCCAATCTTCCGAAGAAAGTTTTGTTTGCTGCTTGTAATGTGGACATTACATTTTCTTGCTTAGACATCTAATTTCACACACGTAGTAATTACATCTTTTATTTTTGTGTTGTGTGCGCGCGCACGTGTGTGTGTGTGTGTGTGTGTGTGTGTCTGTGTCTGTGTGTTTGTGTGTGTGTGTGTGTGTGTGTGTGTTTAATTTCGAGATCCCTGAGAGTTATCGCTTAAAACTACGGTGGTACGTGCTAAGAGTGGTACTCTTGTCAGACAGCGTGTTGCTCCCCTGAGAGAGGCGGAGTATATATGGCGGAAAAAAACGTTACAACTACGTATATCTACCGGTGCATGATTGGAAAGAAGAATATTTTGACGTTACAACTTGCGTTTATCTACCGGTGCTTGATATTTTTGGTTCTCTTTCTGGCGGACAACAATAACAACAACAACAACAACAATAACAACAACATGTCGACAATCATAATGATGGATCTAATTGCATATTTTGAATTATGGGTTGTCCCTAAATTGTGTCAACTAATTGGAAG
The DNA here is from genome assembly GCA_034231615.1 of Meghimatium bilineatum. Classification (NCBI taxonomy): domain Eukaryota; kingdom Metazoa; phylum Mollusca; class Gastropoda; order Stylommatophora; family Philomycidae; genus Meghimatium; species Meghimatium bilineatum. The sequence continues at coordinate 15,505,991 of CM067299.1, forward strand.
ATGGCTGGGGCTGTGAGAGTTCTGAAAAGTTTAGCATTTGTTAACCTAGGGGGGGGGGGGGGGGGGTGGAGGCGGTATTTTTTTTTAAAAGTGACGTCAACCAAAACTTATATATATATATATATATAATTGCAGGGAGATTGCATATATTTCTTGGCCAACAAGTTCGTCATTCTTCTATCAAATTTGTTGAACTATGACCGACTGCACTAGAAGTTCTCTGCACAGAATTAATTAGGCCTTCATTCGTTACTTTTTAAAAATTATTGTCGTAATTTCGATTGCTCACTATTTATATACTATCAATCGCAAAAATGGATTGAACCGATTGAAAAACTTGGTCAAATATATTCGATATTTCAATCTATCTTTCTATCTATTCGTTAAAACCCTTTGTTGTCTTTCGGCGTCAGGGATAGTAGAGTTTTATGGAGACGGCTCTTTTGTGTGATGAGTATATTGTGGACTTTGTAACCTCTTTTATTTCAGTGGTCTATCATTTTCGCGGTCGGCCTTTAGGTCTGCCTTCACTGTATCTGTGTACCATAGCTTGCTGTGGTATGCTGTCTGATGGTAGGCTGCTGATGTGTGCAAACCAATTTATCCGCTGTCTCTTGATATATTCCAGGATTGGGGTAGTTCCGGTTTTTTGTCCAATGTCCTCATTCCTCACCCTGTCTCTTAGCGATATCCTAGGATTCTGTGCAAGCATGCCATTTCAACTGTCACAAGTTAACGTTTATCTTGTGCTGTCATTGTTGCATGTCGTGGGATATATCGCTTTATCATCTTATAACAATGTATGGATACAGTACACTATGATTCATAACTGAAACATGCGTGACGAGAAATTCAATTCGTTGAATAAACAGAGACCATATATGAACTCCGCAATGTGCGCAGTTTAAACAATTAATAGTATATTGCAGCTATATATCAGTAAGTACAGCTTGTGGAAGACTGCAGTGTTTGCTCATCGATTGAACATGTTTTCCCGGGTAGTACGCGTGAGCTCAAAGCTCTAACATCTGTCGCGTGTGCTTGTGCTGAATATCTTAGCAGTGAGTGAAACGTGAATACGACATAGTTTGATCTAGGGAAGTCGAATGGAATTCGCGTGCTAAAACTGGATCACCTGGAAGTCTCCACACCTGTGTAAGACTGAATATTGAACTCAAATATGACAGAATATCACAACGGTAGAACAGGTAAGTATAATGATAATTAGAATAATTACTTTCAGCAAAACTGCCTCTGTAGTGATGAGACTGTGGGAACAATGAAGTGTACCAATGTCCGATTCAATACACGTATTTTTGCTAGTGAAACAACTCCACCTAGATAACTATGCAAAGTTAACAAACTCATGAGCTTGTCAACGAGGCAAAGAGCAGTATTGCAACATTAATAACAAAAAAGCTAAAAGGTGAAATGTTAAAATGAACATTTTATGCTTGTACATTTTATGCTACGTTGAGTGGCGTAGGCGATCATGCTTCTCCACAAATCTCTGTCTCTTGTTGTTAATAAGTTCAGTTAGGGACTTCGTTTTGTGCCACAATGACAACCCACCCAGAAATTTCTCTATTTGTCTTGCTCTGTCTCTTCTGCCTTTGATCTTTCCGATGGTTACTACAAGCTTACGTTGCACCTTTCCCATCACATGCCATAAAAATCTTGATTGCCTGTTTATAATTTTCGCTATAATTTGTCGTTTTACTCCAGAATCTCTAAGAACTTCTACATTAGTTTTCTTGGCTCTTCATGGAAATTTCATCATTTATCTTAAAAACCACATCTCAGTTACCTCCCAATTATCTTGCGCACTTTTGTTTACTGTCCATGCTTCGGATCCATAAAGAAAGACTGGCTCAATATAACATCCTAGCACACGAACTCGTGTATGCATTTTTACTCTATTCTTGAAGCATGATTCTAGGACTATTACTCATGTAATTTGCCGTTGCTTTCAGGAGGAAATTCATTTAATGAATAGAACACAAAACATTCTTATCCTACGCCATTTTTTACTTCCAACTAACGGTTTATAAATGATTATAAATGTGCGATGTAGCATATAGTGAATGGTGTATTGTGTCTGTTCGTTGTGTTTTTTTTGTTGTGTACTGTCAAATTACATCGTAACAATTATATTCAGAAGAAATATATATGTAATAACAGAAATGCGCTAAATAAAGTATAAACAATAAAGTATAAACAATAAAGTATCAACAATAAAGTATAAACAAAATATAAACAATAAAGAATAAATATAATTGGGTTTTTGAACAATTTTGTTAAAGAAGAAATGTTTTAAAAAGATGCGCTATTGAGGGACTCCACTGCATGTTTCAAATGTATGCTCTGTGTGCATGCCTGTAAGTTATGTGCGTACATGATTTGTACACGTGTATGTATAGTGTGCGTGTGTAATTTGTACGTACATCGTGTGTGTGTGCGTATTAAGTGTACCTTGATATATATATATATATATATATATATATATACATATTGTATATGTATTGCTGATATGTGTTGCATATTTCAGCGTGCTATATGTGTGTACTGTATGTGTTGCACATTTAGTCTGGGTGTATGTTTTGCGTGCATTTTGTAGTGTGTTTTCTGTATGAACGCGCTGTGAATGCGTAATATATCCATACATGTGTAAAAAAATGAAAATTCTTTTGTTTATATGGTTATACACTGCTTACTTGTATGAGTACACACCTCCTTACACACATTGTGCAAGTTGCATGTGTGTATGCTGTAGTTGTGTTGCTTGTGTATGTGTATTTTGCGGAAGCATGCTTAGTGATACGAGGGTTCGTTCTCACGCATCTGTTAGATAGATGTAGTCCCAACAAAGGAATTCAATGTGACATAGGTCACAGCGTAGCTGCTACATCTGTACCATTAGTCTGACACATCGGACATCGTCGTGCCTTTTATTTACTTTGACCAATCAGTCAGTTCCTCTTTTGCCAAGTTTAGCATATACGGCGGATGTTACAGTTCTCCATGCCTCTCGGTCAGTTGCCAAGGATTCAACCAGGTCTTGTGAATTTATGCCTGTTGGTTTTAATTCATTCATAAATGTTCTTCTGATCGTTGTTCTTGGTCTTTCCTGTTTTCTTTACCCGTCTGGTGTCCACATTAAGACTTGTCGTGGAATTCTGTCTTCCTTCATTATAAGTATGTGGTCGATGTATGTCCAGCGGCGTTTTCTGATGATTCTCTTCACATATTCTTGCTCTATCTATCTCCTCTCTTAATATATCGTTTGATTTGAAGTCTTTCTAATTAGTATTTGGGATTTAGTATTTGACCAATGGAATGGGACATCTAACCCTATACCCAAACCTCTGCATTGTCCTCGTACTATGTTGCAGGTGTCAGTAATGTTATTCTTACCTCCAAATCGGGCCCTGGCTGCACATGGAAAATGCGTATTATTTTTCGGTTAACAATTGTACAAATACATGCACATGGTTAAGAGTTCACTTGTATAATAGAAGTCATTTCAAGGGACTACGAGAACATGCGGTCACATCCGTAATCGCATGACTGATCGAAATGCTACGGATGCTATGGAAACGAAATCTTTGGAGTCTTAAGAAATCATCACTTGTAAAACTGTCGGTTCCGAAGCACCCTTTTCATTTGGATCAGGCGAGCTATTTCGGACATACCTCATGTTCTCGTCTTCGCTTGTAGTCGCTTCCAGTAAACGAATGATCTAATTATGTATACCTGTTGTTTGAGTCTGAAAATGAGTAACAGTAAGCAATGTATAAACAAAACAATATAAACAACATATAAACAAAACAATCTGCATATTTTCGCAGAGACATATTTCGTTGTAGATCGTCTGTTTTATCATTAAAGTTATGAATACATAAATATGAGTGCAACCAAGTCCGTCAACAATGTGAGACCTATTGACTAACGGAAAAACAACTATCTAAATGAACTCATTTTACGTTTCCCTCTTGACTTTCATTGGTTGATATGGTTATAATTTGTGATAACAGCCAATCAAACGAAGGATAAACGATAAAGGAGTCACTTTGGACGGCCGTGTTATTGTTAGCCAATATAACTTATATATTCGACGATCATGTTTCTGTCAAGATAATATCACCATCAGGTGCCATGCCGGCTGGCGTAGGCGGTCATGGCTCTCCACAGCTCTCTGTTCATAGTATTATGTAGCAAGGTCGTTGCTGTTTCCTTGCCGTGTCAGGTTGTCAAACAGTCTAATATTTTCTCACGTTGTCACCCTCTGTATCTGTTGTCTTAAATTTTGCCTGTTGTGACTATGTTCTTCAAACCTGCCTGTCTCATGAAGTGGCCAAAAAAAAGACTGCATTTTTCGTATATTGTTGATTAAGGTTCGTTTCGCATTTGACTCTTTCAACACCTCTACATTAGTTTTTCTGGCAGTTCATGATAATATATCGTATCTTAAAACGATCTTTCATATTTAGAAAATAAAAAAGAGCTCGAATTTTTCAATCCATGTACTTTTTGTCTCAATCTTTTTCTTGTCTGCTTCTTGTAAGTCCTAGTTTCTGGTGTACTATTCTTACTGTGATCAATCAATCAATAAACCCGTAACCCTTCAGGGTCGTAGGGGTATCACATTGGATGCTTCAGCACACAGAGTCCTCCAGAGAATTCTATCCTCGGCGATGCGGATGAGTGTGGAAATATCTTTCCCTGTCCATTCCATGATGTTGTCTGTCCATGCCTTCATTTTCCCTACTCTGCTTCTTCCACCCTCAACAGTTCCCTGCAGTATTTTTTGGGACAAGGAATCGTGCCTGCATACATGTCCGAATCATGCTAGTTTTCGTCGTTTCACTATTGAAACAGATGGCTCCTGAAAACCTGCACACATCTCTACTTTATTTCTTACGTACACATTGGTCTTATGTTCCCTATAGGAAATTCATAGAATTTGACTGTAGCATTTGTACTCGAAAGCCTGTAATCCTCTCTCCATGTCCGCAGTGAATGTTCAACTCTAACAACCATACAACGCAACAGAAAGCACCAGCGACATATACAGTTTGATTTTCACTCCAACACTGATGTTGCTTTTCCAAATCACGGTTAGCCTTGACAAGGACGCTAAAGCCATCTCTAGTCTTATTTTTAGTTCTGCTTTGCATTTACCATCGCTGCATATACTGGGTCTGAGGTATTTGAAGCTATTCACCTCCTCAAACTTATGTCCATTCATCATGATATTAGTCTGGTTTTCTGTGTCTCTGCTGTTTACCAAGATTTTGCTTTTATCTGTATTGATTTCCATTCCGTACTTGCTGGTAACTTTTTCCAATTTTGCTGTTAACTCTTGCAATGATTGTTCTGACCCAGCTATAAGATCAATATCATCAGCGAAACGTAAGTTCTACTTACTGTAATACTTTGCCTTCTATATCAGTTTCGTGGTTCAAGACATACATGGTTATATAATTATTTTTTGTATACATTGATGTAGCCTATTCATCTTCATTTTGTCATTCACGGATTTGTTTGGCGTGCACTTACTCAATCTTAGGGGCCGAGGTTGCTCAGTTGTAGAGAGCAGACTTCGTGTTTGTGTGATCGAAGGTTCACATTCCAGTTCAACTGGAAATATTTTAAAATCACCAACTGCTACTAGGTTGACCCAGCTTAAAGAAATGGATACCAGATGATTTGGCAAAGTAAGGGCGGCGAGCTTGTTCTTTATATCTCGCACTTCCCCACACCATAACTCCCAATACGGGCCTGACACCGTAATCCATAATACGATTCAACGACGTGGAAAAAGGCAAGATGTGGCGTCATTTCACTGAAGTCTATTTCTATTATTTCTGTTTCTAGGTGCAAACATACTCTCATTGATATGTGTGAGTCACATTATTAGAACACTAAACCAGAGTAATAGCTTCCTGCGCAGGATTTTTATGCGCCGGGGCATGCGGGAGTCCTGGGTAATGAGAGAGCAGATAGATTGATCACACGCGCAGCTACCACGACTGTTGGTGGAGCGATGGATCGGGCAGATATATTTTAAACGCACTATGGGAAAACGCACGAACAAATGATTGTATAAGTGACGATGACTCTTGTTCCATGACTAGAATAAGGGAGCTTGATTTGAAGTATGGTATAGCTAGAAAGGAGCAGTTTCGTCGGCGATAAAGAATGATGGTCAATCAACGGCGTACTGGACCCTCAGTCAACGTGTAATGGCGGATACACCCAAGGAGAGATTTGAGCACCCATTGACGTGTCCGAAGTGCAGTGACGATGAACCAACTACTAACTAACTAGCTAACTAACTAACATTAAATTAGCGGTCACTACACTCAATGATTGTCCAAGCTGTAAGCGTCCAATGATGATGTATCGTTGTACACATTGAATTTTCAACGGAGTTTATTTGAGAATCGTGAATCTTTTATAAACATTCAATAATATGATCAGATAGTTTGTGTTCAGTAAGTTTTATGAGATTCTCATGAACCTGTCATGGATAATTGCCAAAAGTGTTGTTTTGACCTTCCCCTCTTTCATGACTATCAGAAAAAATGAGGTGAGTACAATTCAGGTAATCACGAGAAGTTAATGACCAGGTGGACACAGTCGATAGGTTGAATGATGTCCAATCAGCGATGATCTTTTACAAAAGTAAATCCAAATATATATATATTTCCTTTATTTGGAACAGCACGTATATATGACCCAATTTTTATTTTTATTTTGAAAGTGAATTTTTTCGGGTATTACTGAGGATTACCGCTTGAAGCTACAGAATTGCGTACGATAAAAGCTACTCTCAGCAGCCTGTTCTTTGAGATGGCATATATCTTACATAAAAAGTAACTCGGGTACACTGAATCCGCTAATATTTTTCATCTCTAAAATTTTCATATATAATAAAGCTTCTCTCGAAAATCCACACATTCTTAAAGTATTGTTTTCCTTATTGACGAGTACAGCCATAAAATGCGCACACATCGGGGTGCGGTTCAGAACACAGATACACATCTACAGTTATTGATTGAAACATCTGTGTTCAGCAAGCCACACACCAAACCATTTTATTATCCTGAAGTTGAATTAATTGGTTTGTAGTTTTAACTCGACTCCTGTTTATATCCACTACTATATCTATTGCTGCTACGATATTTGCAACCTGTACTGTTACTATTATTACTACTATTACTACTACTACTACTAATACTACTACTACTATTACTGATGCGAGGATTGCTACTAATATTACCACTGCCAGTGGTGTAGAGTCAATAGAGGACAAAATGCTCGGCTTCCCCTACCATGATTAAAAATCTTACATATTACACACATTTATAGTTATGTGCTATAATTAGAAAACATGTAAATACAATTTTAAAAAGATATCGCCGATTAAAATAAAACAGTAATACGAAATTACGATGCAAGGCATACAGGGGTATACAGTTAGAAGAAAGATAAAAGTAAAACTATAATAATTACAGAAAGATAATCACAGGTTTATTCTTTTTTGGAAAGTTATATGTTCTTGATATCAAAAGTGTTTGCATGACCATCAACAGTATAGAATGTTTCCATTCAGAGCAGCAACTTTCATTGCCAGCAAATGACAGGACCTTTGCTCTTTTAACAGCCATTTAATTATTTTATCAGACACTGTCTTCAGACCAATCACACACTTAGAAATAATTTATGATGACGTGTATTTCTCTGATCTGAAAACTGAATCTTTCTGTTACAAATGTGTATAAGCCATATCCTATTAGTCTTTTTTTGTATGTGTGTAATTAGTATGTAAGAGTAAATTTAAAGATTACAGTAAACAATTATCCAAGAATACATTGAATAGTTTGATAAAACAGTACCCATGTTTTATGGCACCCTACTAGAAAATGAACTTCATAACGTATATGCAGATGAGACAAAGTATTTACTTCCTAAAGAGCACTTGTGATATTTTATTGTCAATTGCCTTGGCTAACTCTATTAGGAAGTAACAAAACTACCCCGTTTAGTGTTGACTATATCTACCACTGGAGCCAGGCAGTGAAAGAAGTGTGAGAACCACGAAGAGAATCAAAACATATCTCAGAAATTCCGTGAACACCAATCGTCTGTGATGTTTGTATTCCTTGGCGATTGTGAAGAAACTATTAAGTGCCCTTTCATCAGAATCAACATTTATTAAAGTACTGAATATTTCGCAGAAAGGAAGAACAGATGCATGGAGCTACATTACAAGAATGTATATGGTATTATCTTTAACAATATAGTTAATATTTTACATAGGGCAGTAAACACGTATTTCTGTTGGGGACAGAAGGGGCAGGGAAGAGCTACGTGCCTACTAAACAAACGTCAATCGGCGTCCTCACTCTAAAAATTCACGCTACGCCAATGATTACTAGTACTATTATTATTACTACTACAATTACTACTACTACTGCTACTACTACTACTACTACTACCACTACTACTATTACTACTACTATCACTACTACTATTACTACTACTACTACTATTACTGTTGCTATTACTACCATTACTACCACTAATATTACAATTACTATTATTACTAGTACTACTAATATTTATGCAACTACTGTTATATCATTATTATTATTATTTGTATTATTAAAACAACAATTATTATTATTACTAATATAATTACTATTACTACTACTATTACTACTACTATTATTGGTACTGGTACTATTACTACTGCTATTACTGCTACTATTATCTCTACTACAATTATTATTATTACTACTACTATTATTGCTACTGGTACTACTACTATTATTGTTACTACTATTACTATTAATATTTCTACTACTACTACCATTATTATTATTTCTACTACAGCTGCTACTATTATTATCACTACTACTATTTATAATATGAAGGCACTACTATGATTACTACTACTATTATTACTATTACTATTATTATTATTAGTTAGTTAGTTAGTTAGTTATTTATTCCTCTAGGGCCATATGGCGGATGTCGTAGATTCCCATGTCTCACGTTTCATTGCAATGTTCTTTAGATCTTCATTGTTTCTGATACCGATGGTGAAACGTTCTCTTGTAATAGTTCTACGTAAAGTTTCTTTTGGTCTTCCTCGTGTTCTCTTGCCCTTTGGTGACCACATCAAAGCTTGAGAGGGGAGTCTTTCAGTATCCATTCGTAGCGCGTGTCCGATATAATTTCAGTGACGCTTTTATTATTACTACTACTACTATTACTATTTTCCACGCATGCGGTTGCGTCTGTGGGTCTCACGAATAACCCTCTAGACAAACCACCCATTCAACAGAAAACGTTAGCAGATTGCATGCCGTTATATTGAGACTCTCTTCTGGAAGCTTTGTAGCATGCCACCTATGTTGTTCGTCCGTCGTAATCGACGATGACCAAAAACTCAACCATAATAATAATAACAATAAGTAATAAAGAATAATAAAGTTAATAGTGCATTTTTAAGTGCCTAACAAGTCCAATGCGAGCACAAAAAGTTCTACAGTATTGACAACTTTAGAGGGTGTCTATGAGACGTTGATATGTATTTTTTTTCTACTTGCCCGTTTCTGTCTTGCACTATCTTGTCTGGACTCTTCCGCCGCTAGTGCTCCCGTTCTAATGCTGTAACGCCATGCTGTTCTATCCTGAGCGAGGCTCTCCCAAGCGCCTACGTCAATGTTAAGATGTTTCAGTGATGACTTGAACGTGTCTTTGAAGCGCTTTTTCTGTCCACCAGCTTTTCAAAATCCTGCTTTGAGTGCTCCATAATATATATGTTTTGGCAGACGCGAGTCCTCCATACGCACAAGATGACCTGCCCAGCGCACTTGCACCATCTATATATTATATACCTCTGAGTAGAATGCTTCTTCAAAAGACATTGCACTTAGCCGAAAGCTGAAGTCTCCTGGGTATAAAAGAAAGCCCAGAAAAACCACCCCACTGAATATAGGAAGTAAGAGCTAATCGCTCGCAATTCCTGGTGTTCTAAAATAAACAGTTACTATTTCTACTACTGTTACTATTACTACTACTATTACTACTACTAATATTACCATTATTATTTCTACTATTTCTGCTACTACTGCTGCTGCTGCTACTACTACTACTACTAATACTACTATTACTACTACCATTATCATCACTAATACTATGTCTACTACTACTACTACTAATAATAATAATAATAATAATAATAATGCTAATACTACTATTACTACTACTATTATCATCACTAATACTATTTCTACTACTACTACTACTACTACTACTACTAATACTACTATTACTACTACTATTATCATCACTAATACTATTTCTACTACTACTACTACTACTACTACTACTACTAATACTACTATTACTACTACTATTATCATCACTAATACTATTTCTACTACTACTACTACTACTACTACTACTAATACTACTATTACTACTACTATTATCATCACTAATAATAATTACTACTACTACTACTACTACTACTACTAATACTAATACTACTATTACTACTACCATTATCATCACTAATACTATGTCTACTACTACTACTACTACTACTACTAATACTACTATTACTACTACTACTACTACTACTAATACTACTATTACTACTACTATTATCATCACTAATACTATTTCTACTACTACTACTACTACTAATACTACTATTACTACTACTACTACTACTACTAATACTACTATTACTACTACCATTATCATCACTAATACTATGTCTACTACTACTACTACTACTACTACTACTACTAATACTACTATTACTACTACTATTATCATCACTAACACTATTTCTACTACTACTACTACTACTACTACTACTACTATTGAGTGACCTGGAGACTGCAGTAAAACCTTTCACTGTATAGTAAGTAAATTTTGAAGACAATATACATTAAAAAATGATCAATATCAGTTTTACGTTGAGTGAGTTCTGTTTCTTGTTCTTCATTACTTATGGTATTGTTGTTTGTTATACAAGCACGTGTTATTTCTTTGTACATTTCTTGACAGCACTCCATACTTTTTTAGAGAATAGCCCTTTTCTATTTGGTTATAGTGTTTCCTTCTTGATTCTGTATAACTCGTAATGATGGAGTTTTTGTTCTTGCTGCAGGAAACGCATTATTTTTCCCTTGTTCATGCAGTTCTTCTAATTCTTCTACTACTCGAAATTCTAAAAAGAGGATCAACGTTTCGCCTAAAGGTCTTTATAAAAAAAATTACAAACAAACACAGAATGGAACCGCAAAATAATTCGGAAACTACATGCACAACTAAATGAATGCTATAATATACAGTATACATGTCTAGAAATCAATAAATAAAAAACAATTTGAGACGAGAACCATGTGAATATAAGAGAAAATACAGCATAGCATACAAACGTAGCTTGTGGGAAAAACGATCCTGCAGGGAACAGTCGACGATAGATAGAGCAGAGATAGAATAAGAGAATCACAAACACACAACATCAAAGCACTCTCATTAAAAATGTTTCCACACTCATCTATATCACTGACGTTTCACATCGCTAAAGGACTCCGTGTGTTACAATGTACTACCTCATGCATCCAATGCAGTATATTATACATCTAATGTAGTACCTCTGCGAACGTGACTGTGTTGAAGCATGTAGTACCCCAGTGCACTTGATTCCGTGTGTTAATGCATCTATTGTAGTTAATATATGAGAACATGTCACCGTTTCTTGATTGTGGATTAGAAACTGGCTTCACAGCACACGGGGCATTCCCATAGGTGTTCCGTCCTCAGTTCCAGCACTTATCCCAGTGTATGTAGACTCAGAGTCCCAGTCAGGTGTTGATTGTGTGATCTTCGGGACTTTCCAAAAAAATTACTTTTCCTTCCCTCACCTTTAGATACTCCCATTTCTAACATTCTCTGTATGTGTGCATTCTCCGCCTCATTGACATCATCTTCATCTTGAAATGAATTTATGACTGTCTTCAATAAGTCTGCTTTATCTCTTCTGGGCAATGTGCCGTCTATCACTGCAATGTCTGTCAATGTCAGCGCTCTTGTTTCCTCTGATCCCAGCATGACCAGGACAGTATATTCATGTAATGCTCTGAACAAATATGTTGTTCAATAAGTCCCACCGTTCTTTTCTTAGCGTGAACATTTATGTCTTGCGCAGCATGCTTTGATAATCTGTATTGCCGAGTGTGTTGATGTATCAGTTATCAACCAATGAAGTGCTGCTGTAACTCGCTCTATCTCCATCATCAAGCTCGATGTAACAGTAGAATATGCTGACGATTTCTCAATCAACTTCACGCCGCTTCTGTAGGCACCAAAACCCCAACCGCTTTTATTTGTATTTCTGTTAACGGAGCCATCTGTGTATATAATTATGTCATGTGGCTTCGAGTGTAGTCGGGCGAGTTCATGCACTGTAACCTGGACCCTGACACGCGTACATTATTACTTTAGTCAGTGATTTCTTCTCAGTGTCTACCGTCACCGATTCACTGCCCTGTCCTATTTCTTCAAATTCACATACTCTTCGCAGTGTGTCTTCAGCCTCTGCCATCCATTATTTGCCACGATGGTGCGTTTTTTCTTTGACTCATCTAGACGTTGGTGTAATGGGTGGTGGTTGTATTCTGTCACTGTACTACCTAACTTGTGCTACCCAATGTCACACTTTAATACTGGGGAGATCAAGCAGAAATCTAGAATGTATCTCTACCTACACCTGCCACCGTGTCTCGATTCACCCAATGTAGTAGCTCTGTGAAAATGTCCCCGTGTCTTGATTCATCCAATGTAGTAGCTCTGTGAAAATGTCCCCGTGTCTCGATTCACCCAATGTAGTAGCTCTGTGAAAATGTCATCGTGTCTTGATTCACCCAATGTAGTAACTCTGCAAACCTGTCACCGTGTCTTGATTCACCCAATGTAGTAACTCTGCAAACCTGTCACCGTGTCTTGATTCACCCAATGTAGTAACTCTGCAAACCTGTCACCGTGTCTTGATTCACCCAATGTAGTAACTCTGCAAATCTGATTCTGTGTAGATGCATCTAATGTACTACCCCTACGAGCCTGACAAGTTATGAACTTTGTATGTATGAGAGCTTCTTAAGGATAGATATGCAATTGTTGACGTCATTTTAAAATGTTTTATTTCTATTCATTTTCTTGATATTACAGTACTTCTGACTTCTTGAGGTAAATATTTACTGATATTTGATAGCTGTGTTTGTGTGATCTGTATTAACTTCACAATTGTGGTACTTCTGACACTGAGGCTGTCATATTCCTTGTACAAGACAGATCCAACTGACGTCACAGAATCAAAGAGTCGTGAAGCATCTTCTGGGAACCTCAGACACAATGATGCGCAACAAAAACGTGCTAGAGGAAAAGTAAGAACTGAAAAAGCCCACAGACTCTTCCCACATATGCCCAGAGTGTGGTAGACAATTCCAAGCACGCAAATGAGTTATTAGTCACAGTCTGGCACACATCATCATCAGAGTTGAGCTGAATTATCATTGCCGACTTCGACGACGAACAGTAGTCTTGTCTTTTTGATTAGAAACAGGCCTCACGGCACGTGGGGCATTCCCATAAGTTCTCCGCCCTCTGTTACAGTAGCCATTCGACTCGATGGTGTTTCGAGTCTAATGTTGCCGAAACAGACGCCGACATCAGGGCACAACTCTGGCCCTTCTGACAGGTTTCTTTGTTGTTCCGCCCACCCACGCCGTGCCCTTCAGTAGTATACCTTCACAATTTCAGATAATTATCAAAGTATTTTAACATTGTTATTCCGATTTAAACAAAACAATTCATATAGTCAACAAATGTCAGATATTGCTTTTATTTTTAGAGTCAGCACAATATCCGTTCTCTCTAGTTCTCTGTAAACCTTTTCTACTCTGTTCATTTTAAGATTGAACTGGGTCATAACACACCCATATATTACTCCGCGACAACAGGTGAACTGTATACACCTGATGACATTTAAAAACAATAACATAATTAATTATTCAGAACTTTTTACATTGTGTAAGGAGCTATAATGGTTGACCCCTGACCTCTTTGCGCCTGCGCAACGATATAGCAGCAGGTATAGTAATTTATCATGGAATGTTAAAGATATATTATTACTATTGCGATAGACATGTTTCACTTAGGGTTAGGGTTAGGGTTAGGGTTAGGGTTAGGGTTAGGGTTAGGCAATAATAGATTTAAGGTATGAACTGTGTTATGATCTAATGAACTATATTATTTTGCACTTAACATTCAATTTATGCGTTTTGCATCCTTCAACCAATCAGAAACACTAACCTACTTCATTCTTAGAATGAACAGAGTATAGAGCCAAATTTTGGTTTCTAGTTTTGCAGTCAATGCATTCGTTCTTATTTCTTCTTCTTCTTCTTTCGTTCACTTGAAACATGTCTATATCTGTAATTCTGTCTCCTTAATAAAACTCACTGTCTTTTGTAGTTCATACAGTGTCCCATAGAGCTTTGATTCCAGTGTTGTTTCCTCTGGCCAATATGTCTGCCTCAGCGTTTCATGCTCAGAACACTCTTGAAGTATATGTTTGGCACTCTGTGCTGCCTGTCCACATGTACACATGGCCGTGTTGCCAATCTTGAACTTTGTATACATGTGACTGCGGAGTCGGTTGTGTCCTGTTCTGAGACGTAGAATTATAACTTGTTCTGGTCTGTTCATAATGTGATAGTCATCTTGTGTTGGTGTTTGTGGCTTTCTTATTGACTTGATCATCTGTTTTTTCTGATGGTAGGTGATTGGTATATCTGGTTGGTCTTCAGCAGCACCTTCTTTAGCCAGTTGGTCTGCTTTTTCATTTCCTGGTATTCCACAGTGAGAGGGTATCCACTGCATGGTTATCCTATACTGGTAAGACAATTCGCTAAGTAGTTTTTTTAAGTCTGTTAGTTTTCCAGACTGGAGAGCTTGAAGCACTGACCTTGCATCTGTCAGGAATACCACAGGCTGTAGGTCAGAGTTGGAGTTCAGCAGTTTTTTAGCTGCCACACTAATTGCCTGGATTTCTGCATCATAATTATTGCAGAATTTTCCTGTTGGTGTTCTGATTGTATCTCTAGGCTTGTGTGGATATTCTATATATACACCTGCACCTCCATTCCTCACAGCATTCTGTGCTGACCCATCTGTGTACACTCTGACCCATATATCTTGTGGATATTCCTCATCCAGGAAACTGAGGGTGACTGTCCTTCGCTGCACACTGTTCTGTTCGTCCTCGCTTAGTATTCCTTTCACATGGGTCTGAATGTATATTGGCATTCCATGGCTTTCACTCCACGGGGTTTGTTCTGGTACAGACCTTAAGAGGCTGTCAACTTCAGGTAGGTCTGTAAGTTGTCTACGGAGTCGTTTAGCTTGATGGATAAAGCTGCTCCTTTTCAGTCGCCCCATTGCTAGATTTTGGAATCTTTCCTTCATTGGATGACTTTGCATACACTGAAACTTTTCTGCTTGAATTAGTACTTTTGTGTCTCTTCGTTCGCCAAGTGTTTGCATTCTTCCCATTTTCTGCATCTCTGCTATGGGTGTTGATTTCATTGCTCCCAACATTATTCTAAGTGCCTGGTTTTGCACTTTATCTAGATCTTGTAATGTGGTGTTTGATGCAGGACACCACGCAGCTGAACCATATTCCAGGTGTGGTCTTATGCCTTGCTGGTAAACTTTACTGAGTATATTTCCACTGGCTCCCCATGTGGTTCCACTTAGTTTTCTCAGGATAGCTAACTTCCTTCTGGCTTTTGTTGTTGCTTTGTTTATGTGCTGCTTCCATGTCAGCTTATCATCAAAAGTAACTCCGAGGTATGTGGGTTGTTTGTCTTCTTTCAAGAGCTCTCCATCTATCTTGATATGACCAGCTTTTTGTTTTGGTGAGAGGGTAAAGAGTGTAGTGCTGCACTTATCTGTGTTAATGCTGACGCACCATCTATTTGCCCATAATGTTAGGGCATCGATAGCTCTTTGTATTTGTTTAGTGGCCACTGTTGCATGTTCTTCCGTGCACCAGATCACCAGGTCGTCAGCATACATTGCCACTTTGATCCCGTGTGGTAGTTCAGCAACTAGGTCATTGATGTAAACCAAGAAAAGTGTGGGTGACAGGACTCCTCCCTGGGGGACTCCATGACGCAGTAGAACTTTCTTGCTCTTGCGACCATCTAATTGTACCCTGGCTCTTCTATTATGCAGGTATGCTTTTACCCATTTGTACATTCTTGAGCTAACCCTGCAATTTCGCAATTTCTTTAGGAGCCCTTCTTTCCAGACCTTATCAAATGCTTTCCTGAGGTCTATCCATGCTGCTAGTACCAGTTTCTTTTCTTGGAAGGCATCCTCAATCTCTTGGGAGAGGTAGGTTGCTTGATCTTCAGTAGAGTAGCACTGTCTGAAACCTGCTTGCTGTGATACCAGAAGGTTTTCACTTTCAAGGTACCACTGCATCCTAAGATTGATAATGCGTTCCATTGTTTTACATAGACAGCTTGTGAGGCTGATGGGCCTGTAGTTGGAGACTATGTTGCCATCTTTTCCTGATTTGAGGAGTGGTATCATTATTGCTTCTCTCCACGCCTGTGGTACATTACCTGTGGAATTCGTTCTTATGATAATGACTTCTTTTTTTTATTTTTAAAACATTCAAATCATTTATTTCAGTGAGTCTTAGATGCCATCCATAGTCCACTGTGTGGGTGTATGTTGATATTGTAAACTTTAACTATTTTGTCACATGGGTGTATCATGGGCCCTAATCGTTACCGTCGACCATGACAGTTCACTTTCTAAAACAATATTCCTCTTTGGTGAAGAAGGACATATAAGGTAGACAAAAGAAACGCTAATTACTCGCTAAAGTTCTCACTGAAGGCATTTGATATACACTATGACACATGAGAAGATGCAGCACGAAGAAGATCGACACGGAGCTCTGCAATAAAAATAAAATCACACTAATGTGAAAAACAAGGAGAAATGCAACAGCTCAACACCGGAGGTTAGCTAGAAAGTTCAGGGCAGATCAACCACAATAGAAAATGATTATACCATGTCCAAACTGTCCAGGGACCTTTAGTGTCAACATAAATATCTAGCTAATGAGCTAACTACAAACTCATAGACAAGGTCACACCTCTAACTGGACTTCACAGAGTGATGTAACAAATGGTCATCATCATCAGGTGATGGATGAACAACACCAATAGAAACACATTCTACCAGCTTCATATCCGAACAGTTGATAACACCTGCAAGAAGTAAAACACTATCTGCTATACTCGTTTATATATGAATCTTGTTAAGGTGCTCAAGTTGTGAGTACGGACAAAATAGTACGGACACCTGCGATAGTCATCGATTTCGTGTACATCATAAAGATTTCATCTGTTGCTTGTGCGCCGTAGTAAACTCGTACACGCCGTTCTAATCTAGAAACTCATTTGTACAACCAGCTTCAATATTTTCTTCATATTTTATTTCATTGCTTATCCTTTAGCATTGTCGATTTTATTTCAAAAATTTCTATCTATAGTGTTTACATATTGTACATCGTCGATCTTATTAGACTTTTAAAACAAAATGTTCAGCTTGAAATGGCTTTCAGTCGTCTTAATGTTCTACTAAACGTCACATGAAGTGGCTTTCAGTCGTCTTAATGTTCTACTAAACGTCACATGAAGTGGCTTTAAATAATAAATGTCTATATGTTGTCTTACAAATGCGTCTAACCTCTTATGTTTCTATTTATATATGTATGTCGTCCTACATAATGATCTGCCTTCATCCACTGCTCTTGTTTGCGATTATATATTGTTATATATCATTCCAATCAGTAATTGTTTTTCATTGTTGCTATTTTTATATCTCCAATAAAGCTAGGCCTCGTGCAAGACCCAAATCATTGTGCACCAAATGTGGAAACGTGCGTGATGACTCACGTACTGTGTCGCCTGGTCGTGGATCCTGGGCTGAGAGAGGCCGTGACCTAAGTCTGGAGGTGCACGGTCGAGAAGGACGCAGACGTAACTCATCTTCAGAAAAAATTGTAGGAAGTCAGAGAAGTTCACCCATGCACTGTTACATAGTTCCCATGACTAACAAGCAAGGCACATCTCCTTTAACAAGTTCGACCACATATAGGGTGAGAAAATTATGTGTACATATAATCTCCAATAACAAGTTCTACCACATATAGGCTGTGAATATATGTATGCATACAATCTCCATAAAATGTTCCACCCCGCCGAAGACGGATGTGTCGGACCACTCGCACAAATAAAACGGCGACACAACGCATTTCCATTCTCTGGACTACATCCTGCTGGAAATCTAGAATGGATCATGATCCTGCTACAAGAGAGATCCAGCAGGAGTTTGAGAATGAACGCTGAAAAAGAAGTTCTACCCCACATAGGGTGAGAATATTGTGTACATATAATCCCCTATCACTCCGCCAAAGACGGATGTGTCGGGCCATTGGCGCAAATAAAACGGCGACACAACGCATTTCCATTCTCTGGACTGCATCCTGCTGGAGATCTAGTAGTACTGCTACAGGAGAGATCCAGCAGGAGTTTGAAAATGAACGATGAAGAAGAAGAAGAAGAATCCCCTATCACAAGTTCTAGCACATATATGTGAGAACATTATGTGTATATACAATACATACATAAAACAAGTCTCTCTCTAGATATTTTTCCGAGGACTAAGTCACTTCACCTTTTTCATGCGAACTTTTCATTAGTCACTTTGGGCATATTTTGTCATCAAATCACCGATCAGGAACAAGTCAGAAAACATGTGCTATCAGTCACAGAACACGCGTCCAACAAGAGCTTGCATAAACCGGTGCATTTGTTTCTGGGTTGTTATTATTTCAGTGTCGATTTGCGTCGGAAATTTATCAGCAAATATCACAATACAGTAGACGGCATTTGAACCGGGTCCGTTGAGATGGCACCAGTTCTCCTTGCAACTTTAACTTTCACATTCTAGAAACATCTCCAAGACTACTCACACATTCATATTGCGGAGAAACGACTTGATCATACGTTCATGTTCAATCTTGATCGGGTTTCTTTGCATTCATACTTCTTCTTCTTCTTCAGCGTTCGCTCTCATATAACCACAACGAATATTTCGTGTGATTTCCGCCGGGGAGCGTGAAGTACGTTGTGCTGCAAGTTCCACAGTAGAACTGTGATTATTTGCACCCCGGTTGGCCACTTGTGGTCAGGACGTCCGAGGTCCAGCACATCCGTTTTCGTCATGCCTTTAATTCGGGTAAGCTTCCCTATTCCGTGACAGCCTGTCTGTCTGTCGGCGGGCACGCTGGTGTGTAGTGCCTCTTCGCCAAGACGCTTGTCGAGCGCGTCTATCTGGTACGAGGTGTTCCACCGTCTATGAACCCATCTCGTGCAATTGGACGTACTCTGTCTGTGTCCATCGGATACTGAACCGTTTCTCATCCACGAGCATGGTTCCCTATGAGGAAGAACTCGCCAGAAGAGTTGGACCGTGGCTCGTTCGCCCTCCTACCCGAGGCGTCGTTCACAGACATCGTGAACCACTCGCCTAAGTTCGAGTCTCACACCACGCGTTTGAGAGCAAGGCGTTCTTGAGCTGAGCGACCCTGTCCCAACAGTGCATGAGCGCATCAGGTACTGAACCCTTTCTCTCTGCAAGTGTATTTCCGGTATAGGAAATCTTGACAGTAGAGTTGGGCCAGGGCTAAATCGTTGTCCCTTTTGTGCCTGAGCCCATCAGGTACTGAACCCTTTCTCTTCGCGAGCATATTTCCGAAGGAAGGCTCGACATTAGGAAGGCATATTCTTTAGGAAGGCTTGACATTAGAGTTGGGTTAGGTCTTCTTGCTTTTCCGAACGCCCATAATTGGGTCTGGGTCTCTGCCTATAAGTTCGCGCTGCTCTCTGGCGCTGTTCTGCCCTTTCATTGTTTCATTGTACTCGGTATGAAATCTATTTGTCTCTCGCCATGCATCTACCTTTACGTGCATTTTACATTGGCCGCACCTCCAATGTTCGAACTGGACTGACTAGCTTCACTGTATGTCGACAGTGTCGGTATATGTGGTGATGCTGGTGGTGTCGGAGATATTGTCTGTCTCTAATGCAGTCAAATCTCTTTCGATCTGCTACCTCCACATTCTCGGACACGGACTCCAAATGATTTGATCAGAATCAGCTCGAGCTGCTGTATTTCTGTTTCCAGGGTGCACCGCGAGGAGGTACATTTGGGATCTTGGTTATCTGCTAACCCTGGGTCCGCCTAGAGCAATGCGTTCCCTTTGCACCCCGCATTCATACTCTTATCCAATAATCTACATCACCTTGAAAGTTCTCTGACAATTCATTCATAAAGAAACATAATTTTATCATTCCAAAACTAAACACCATTGATAAACAAATTGTTATATCTTTCAATCCCCCCTTCCCCAATTCATCTTATTGGATTTTCAAAATGAAAATGATAAACATTATTTAGAACCCCACCCAACTCTCTTCCCCATCCCCCACCATCCTTGAAAACTTCGATTCTACGGCCCTGATAACAAACCCCACCAGATATGTCTATAGATAAGTTTATTCAATCAAATGGGCCACCATGTCCATAAAGAAGGTTGACTACAATATGTCTTATACACGTATTCCACAGTGTATTGTACTTGTCGACATATTTCTATTTGTTCCACTATATTTTGTTCTTCTTCTGCGTTTGTTCTCAACGTGTATTAACCAGCCAGCAGACTCACCAACCTTCTACTCGAGAGCATGGCACACCACCTCTACACCAGATCTGGCATTCCACTCACCAGGCCTGGAATGGAACATCACACGTGTCGTTGGAAAGCAGCTTGGGGGTAGTGACCACAGACCAGTATTTCTGGAAATCCACAATGAATTTACCAAGGACAGCAGCACGCTCACTAGGTGGAACTATAAGAGGGCAGACTGGAAAATGTACAAGCATTTAACCAGTGTTCTAGCTAAGGACATGAACTTGGACAAAGACATCAATAGAGCAGTGAGTGAATTTAACAGATGTATACTACACGCTGCTAGTAAAACCATACCCAGGGGGGCACGCAAAAACTACAAACCCTACTGGAATGATGAACTGGAAAAGCTGCAAAATGAGATGGAAACATCTAGACAGCAGGCTGAGAACAGACCTAGCCAAGAACATCACAACAAATATAAGCAAACAAAGGCTAAATTTCAAAGAGCCAAGTTACAAGCCAGACGGAGTAGCTGGAAAGAAAAGCAGAGTCGCTGAACCTAGAAAGAGATACTAGGAAATTATGGAAACTTGTAAAACAACTAAATGATGAAGGTACAGGGAGAAATACCAGGATCACACTTTATAAAGATAGAAACATTTTAACAGGTAAACATGCAGCTGATTACTTTGCAGATTCATTTGCAGAAGACAATAACATCAAAGTCAGCCCAGACAAACAACAGGAGGTTCGAGAGAACCAGCAAAACATTGGACAAGGCGAACCTATACCTGAAGTCATGGAGGCACCAATCACAATGAGAGAACTGGAGCATGCAATATCCAAATTGAAAATGAAAAATTCCCCTGGAGCTGATGGAGTGTCCAATGAAATGATTAGAAACCTGGGAATTGCAGCAAGAGCAAAGCTACTGCAGATCTTTAACACAAGCTGGTCCACGGGTAATGTACTACAGGCGTGGAGAGAAGCAATAATGATACCACTCCTCAAATCAGGAAAAGATGGCAACACAGTCTCCAACTACAGGCCCATCAGCCTCACAAGCTGTCTATGCAAAACAATGGAACGCATTATCAATCTTAGGATGCAGTGGTACCTTGAAAGTGAAAACCTTCTGGTATCACAGCAAGCAGGTTTCAGACAGTGCTACTCTACTGAAGATCAGGCAACCTACCTCTGCCAAGAGATTGAGGATGCATTCCAAGAAAAGAAACTGGTACTAGCAGCATGGATAGACCTCAGGAAAGCATTTGATAAGGTCTGAAAAGAAGGGCTCCTAAAGAAATTGGGAAATTGCAGGGTTAGCTCAAGAATGTACAAATGGGTAAAAACATACCTGCATAATAGAAGAGCCAGGGTACAATTAGATGGTCGCAAGAGCAAGAAAGTTCTACTGCGTCATGGAGTCCCCCAGGGAGGAGTCCTGCCGCCCACACTTTTCTTGGTTTACATCAATGACCTAGTTGCTGAACTACCACACGGGATCAAAGTGGTAATGTATGCTGACGACCTGGTGATCTGGTGCACAGAAGAACATGCGACAATGGCCACTAAACAAATACAAAGAGCTATCGATGCCCTAACCTTATGGGCTAATAGATGGTGCGTCAGCATTAACACAGATAAGTGCAGCACTACACTTTTTACCCTCTCACCAAAACAAAAAGCCGGTCATATCAAAATAGATGGAGAGCTCTTGAACGAAGGCAAACAACCCACATACCTCGGAGTTACTTTTGATGATAAACTGACATGGAAGCAGCACATAAACAAAGCAACAACAAAAGCCAGGAGGAAGTTAGCTATCTTGAGAAAACTAAGTGGAACCACATGGGGAGCCAGTGGGAATATACTCAGTAAAGTTTACCAGCAAGGCATAAGACCACACCTGGAATATGGTTCAGCAGCATGGTGTCCTGCATCAAACACCACATTACAAGATCTAGATAAAGTGCAAAACCAGGCACTTAGAATAATGTTGGGAGCAATGAAATCAACACCCATAGCAGAGATGCAGAAAATGGGAAGAATGCAAACACTTGGCGAACGCAGAGACACAAAAGTACTAATTCAGGCAGAAAAGTTTCAGTGTATGCCAAGTCATCCAATGAAGGAAAGATTCCAAAATCTAGCAATGGGACGACTGAAAAGAAGCAGCTTTATCCATCAAGCTAAACTACTCCGCAGACAACTTACAGACCTACCTGAAGTTGACAGCCCCTTAAGGCCTGTACCAGAACAAACCCCGTGGAGTGAAAGGCATGGAATGCCAATATACATTCAGACCCATGTGAAAGGAATACTAAGCGAGGACGAACAGAACAGTGTGCAGCGAAGGACAGTCACCCTCAGTTTCCTGGATGAGGAATAGCCACAAGATATATGGGTCAGAGTATACACAGATGGGTCAGCACAGAATGCCGTGAGGAATGGAGGTGCAGGTGTATATATAGAATATCCACACAAGCCTAGAGATACAATCAGAACACCAACAAGGAAATTCTGCAATAATTATGATGCAGAAATCCAGGCAATTAATGTGGCAGCTAAAAAACTGCTGAACTCCAACTCTGACCTACAGCCTGTGGTATTCCTGACAGATGCAAGGTCAGTGCTTCAAGCTCTCCAGTCTGAAAAACTAACAGACTTGAAAAAACTACTTAGCGAATTGTCTTACCAGTATAGGGTAACCATGCAGTGGATACCCTCTCACTGTGGAATACCAGGAAATGAAAAAGCAGACCAACTGGCTAAGGAATGTGCTGCCGAAGACCAACCAGATATACCAATCACCTACCATCAGAAAAAACAGATGATCAAGTCAATAAGAAAGCCACAAACACCAACACAAGATGACTTTATGAACAGACCAGAACAAGTTATAATTCTACGTCTCAGAACAGGACACAACCGACTCCGCAGTCACATGTAAACAAAGTTCAAGATTGGCAACACAGCCATGTGTACATGTGGACAGGCAGCACAGAGTGCCAAACATATACTTCAAGAGTGTTCTGAGCATCAAACGCTGAGGCAGACATATTGGCCAGAGGAAACAACACTGGAATCAAAACTCTATGGGACACTGTATGAACTACAAAAGACAGTGAGTTTTATTAAGGAGACAGAATTACAGATATAGACATGTTTCAAGTGAACGAAAGAAGAAGAAGAAGATTCTCCCTCTATGTTCTTCGCAGAACATTGTCCTCACTGCCATTCTGTACGTTTCTCGATTCTATGCAAGCTGTCCAGCCTCATACAGTGTCGTATCTAAAAGATTTTCGATATCCTGTGTCCATGATAGCCTTGGTCTGCCTTTTGTTCTCTGACGTTGAACCCTTCCTCGATTATTAAACTTTATAACCCATTGTATTTATATATCCAAAATATGCTGGCTTGCGCTTTCGAGGAGATGGTCTTCTTCTATGTTCAGTTCTTTACGGACGTATGCGTTTAATCGTCTTTCTGTCCCTGATATTCTTAGGAGCTAGCCAAAGCATTTCATTTTAAATGCTGATATTTTCTATTCCATTGCGAATGTCACTGCCCATGGTGGACTATTACTATGCTGCCATTGGAAATATATAGCTTCAAAATGGATATGTTTGTTTGACCATTTATGGTCAACTCTACCAAGAAGAGAGGGAGAAAATATGGCCTACTGAGACGGCACTTCTTCCAGACTTGAGGGGTTCCATGGATGACCTGAAGCGAATCACACAATTCATTGAAGCTATTGGTGCTGTAACCTGATATCTGACTGAAGAACGATGATGAAGAAGAAGAAAATGGATATAACTTTGTTTTTTTTTATGTTTGCACCGTGACATATATTTTTTTTTATTTAGGCTTTTTTTGAGAGGCCATTGCTAATTTCTTTCTGATCTCTGCTAAACATCTCCTTTGGTGTTAATTGTTAACCCGAGATATTCAAAGTGTTGATATTTATTTTCAGTTTCTCCTTTGGCAATAACTATTGTAAGTGTGGTTACTCCTGTTTGTCCAAAAAAAAGTATCTGTTTGACACAGCGATCAAGAAAATAGGTACCAAAAATCTGAATCTTTTTGAATGTCGAGCAATTGCATCATTTCTGCGAACTTCGTACTGCAGGTGACATCAGTGGTACTTGCGTAGAACACAGGTTTTCGAAGTTTCACTTGAACACAATAGACAGACTACCACTATGGGGTGTAAACACGAAAATAATACAAATGTCAATGGACAAGTTATTTTCAACGTTTCGAACCGTTAGGTCTTTGACAAGATTATATAATAGAAACTGAAAAACAATAAAAACCGTAAAAACAATGTTACCACCATAGAGGCACTGACTAGAGACAGTATTGACATGTAAACAATACAAAGTTCAATGTGACAATGACGTATGTGTAAACATGTAGTCATGGAAGCGGTTTCTTTTTAAAGTGGACAGGTTATAAACACATTAATAACAAATTATTACCCAAAACATCATAGACAGAAATGCAATAAGGACCACACCAACACAAATTTAAGTAAACGAATGTTCGGAGTTAAGACCAAAAGGGCCAAGGATATCAAACTCACAAATAAATATTCTTGACAAAGACCTAAAGGTTCGAAAAGTTGAAAAAGTCTTGTGTAAGCCTATTGGCATTTGTTTTGTTCGTCTTTACACCCCATAGCCCCTTAGTGATAGATGGTCTGTCTGTAGTGTTCAAGTTAAACTTCAGAAACCTGTATTTTACATAAGTACTATTGTTTATTCCGTTTCACAGCAATATTACCTTGTATTTTAGGACGATTTCTAGTAAACTGTTGGATAACCAACTGAGTATAGATGTACATTATTTATTGATAACACATAGTGCTAATGCTCAAATGTAGAGACGGCTGTTGATGAAGATGATTCACAGTTTTAACAGTTATAAACGTTTTAAAAATTTCCATAAATATTTAGGCCTACACATTTCACAGTAGATATTTGTTTTAAATTTTTAAAAGGGTTAGTTTTATTTAGCAGCTTTACAGAGTTTCCATTCACTCAGTTTTACATATTTCGAGAATACCAGATTTTATCACATTTTATATTTTTCAGGAATCCTTTCGTTCACCAAGTGGTAGTCAGGGCATTTCCAGACGTATAGCATCTGCACCATCCTCGCCAGTATCAGCGTCACCAATTTTGCAATCATCGTTTTTATCACGATCTACATACCAAACTACCAACAGACAGTCACCATCACAACCTGATAACGGCCCAATCTTGCCATCAAGAAATAACAACAGAGATGGCAGCTTCGGTAGAACTAATACAACATATAGAGATCACTTCACCTGGTTGTCGTGATAATTCACACACTTTTCAAAATTAGATTGGAGAAGTATAATTTTGTTATAGTAAAATATAACACATTATGAAGACAACAACACTCTACAATTGAAATATCCCCACAAATAATAGTCAAATTCCATTATAACAACTTGATGTATGTAATAAACAGAAATTCGCTATATACAGAACAAACAATGTAGAATAAACATAATTGGGGATTTAAAAAAGTGTTGTTATATAGGGAGATGTGTTATAAAAAGATGCGCTATTGAGGGATTCCACTGTAACAATTGAAATTAAAAGATGTATAGGATAAAGAAATGAAGCTTCATTTTATGAAGAAAAAAAACCCATTTCATGAGACACTGGTCTCCCTTGGTTATATGATGCCAGATTAGTATATTGAAGTTACAGCTGAGACAATTATGTTGATTTTACCTTCAAGTTTAAGGTGTTTTAGAAGATTTATGAAAGAAGGATGGCAGAAGAATACACAAGTTGTGTTTTTATTTAACTGACATCAATTATTAAGATGTTTACAGATGCACTACACGTGGGTATCTTTGGTCTAGTCGATAACAATCAAATAAGACCAAGCAAGGAAGATTGTGACTACAACATGGATGGGTGACAAAACAGTTAGCGTACTGTCAAAGCAATACTGTTAAACAGGTTGTGTCGCATAATTGGAAGGTGTGCTGGCGATATGGTTAGAGACGTCAAATGTTCAGTGGAATTTATAAAATACTGAACGTGTACATACGACTGCGAAAGTCGGATGTTTCTGGTTACTGATGCAAATAAAATCGTGATGCAGTAGGTCTACATCTTAATTCTCTGAAAATATAGTCGAGTTTCAGAATGAAAAAAAATACAGATGCATTACACACCATAAACATGGAAAACAATAAAACAATTTCACGCCAAACTGGCATACACTTACGCAAGACAAGAGACAGTAGCAAACTTTTCTATAAACAAAGTTAACACTGCAAATCTAGAGTACAGTTACTCAAGAGAAGTCAACACTATGTTGAACTAGCATACAGTTAATCAAGAGAAGTTAACACTGTGTATGAATTAGCACACAGTTAATCAAGAGAAGTTAACACTGTGTATGAACTAGCATACAGTTTCTCAAGAGAAGTTAACACTATGTTGAACTAGCATACAGTTAATCAAGAGAAGTTAACACTGTGTATGAATTAGCACACAGTTAATCAAGAGAAGTTAACACTGTGTATGAACTAGCATACAGTTAATCAAGAGAAGTTAACACTGTGTATGTATTAGCATACAATTATTCAAAAGATGTTACCCTGCAGAACTAGTAAACAGCTACTTATGAGAAGTTAAAATTGTGTATGAACTAGCATACAGTTACTCAGAAGTTAAAATTGTGTATGAACTAGCATACAGTTACTCAGAAGTTAAAATTGTGTATGAACTAGCATACAGTTACTCAGAAATTAAAACTACAGAACTAGCAAACAGCTATTTATGAGAGTTGATACAGCGGAACTAGCATATATTTACTCGAGAATTAAAAACACTGTATAGGACCTACCAGTAGTATGCTGTTACTCAAGAGAATTTAACATTGCAACACTAATATACAGTGACTCAAAAGAAGTTAACACTGCGGATTAATCAGAATACACTTAAAGCAACATGGGAAATGACACTTAAGATGCATAATTTCTTAAAGCATATCACAAGAGTTGGTAAAAATGATGGGAAATTACATTCAAATCACATGATTATCTGTGTAAAGTGTTTGCCAAGGTGATTGCTATTTTGCTAAGTCTACTGACATTTGTTATTTTTGACAAAGTCTATCTATTTTTGTTATTTATGTATTAATGCTGTTTCAATTATTCAATGTGCCTGTATTGTAATAATGAAATATCTTAGTTGGGACTACACCCTATAAAAAGTTGAGAACCACTGATATAATAACAGTGAGTTATCTTGGTTTGGACTGTAATACTAAAACATATGCTCCAAGACTGTCATCTTCTTGAAAAAAGTTAAGCAGAGATGTAGCCCTTCATGGCCAAACTAAAGAAAAAACTTAATTGCAATGTGACAAGCTTGAGACAGATGACCACCTTTATAAGAGAGATCCGTGTAGGCGTGTGAGTGAATGAAGAAATACTTGTATTTCTGATGGAATAGGTGATTTATACATCTGAATATGATAGATTAGAACACGGTGTAACTATTTAGAAACTGTGAAACAACGCTGTGACAGATCTAACAAATCAGCAGCGACGAAACACACTGCTCATAGAAATTGATGAAGAATGACTACAGCCTGCAGAAATATTGAAAATCGCTGATATAGAACAGTGTCAGCATAGTTTTTGTAAGTCTTTCTACAAGTATAGTGTTCTATATAGTTAGTTAGTTAGTCGTCGGATCATCATCACTGCAAACTGGACACGTCCATAGTTGCTCCGATCTCTCCCTGAGTGTATCCGCCATTACACTTCTGCTGACAGTACAGGTCCTATGTTGGTGGACCATCATTCTTCTGCGCCCTTCAAAATGTTCACTTCTAGCAACAGCGCATTTCAAATGCTGATCTTTAATCCTGGACATTGAAAAGGAATCATCCTTCACACCATTCTCACTCTCGCGTGCTATGTCTCTTAAGGATTTCAAAACGTCAGCGCGATTCATTGCCCCATCGCCCTGTGCAACATTCGCACATGACGCTATTTGATCGGCTCTTTCATTGCCTCGAACACCCACATGTTTCATGTTCTATATATAAACACTAAAAATGGTATAAACCTGCTTCGTATACTATACAAGTCTGCAAACTTTCGTCACTCCAAAAGTAAAGTGAATGTGTCGTATGACGTAACACAGGAAGTTTGTGGGTGTAGTTGGCAGTCTTATCTCATCAAGGATCAAAGTGACCCAGAAGTTATGCTGAAGTTGGATATGTCAAGCCGAAAAGCATAGATATCAAAACCAAGCTGTAGGACTAAACCACGATACAACAGATTTGCTTCTCTTGACATCTTTGGTCCATCCTGCTAATCTGCAGGAGTTAGAATACTAATAAACAAGTAAAAAAAGTGAGCAGAAATCTTCACTACTTGACAAATACATTTTTTGTTTTAAATCAAACAGTAAAGTGAAACACCACACCAATTCTTCCTCCAAAACAAAGCCTATCTTAAAACCCTGATTTGGCTTCCACAATCTAAGCTGCTAAACTCTCATAAACAAAGCCCTATCTCAAAGCCCTGTTTTGCCTTTCATATTCTAACCTACTAAACTCTTCTAAACAAAGCCCTATCACAAAGCCCTCGATTTGACTTCCATATTCTAACCTATTAAGCCCTCCCAAAGACCTATGTTAAAGCCCGGAATTGACTTCCATTTTCTATCCTACTAGGCACTACATGCAGTCACATTGTAGTTCATCTTGAACTTATTGATTATACACAGTTGCTATATAAATGTTAGCCAGATTTTTGAGAGTTTATTTAACAATTATTTGCCAAATTCTTTTATCTAATTCAAGGTATCATTATTTGGGTTATATTAATTAATATCTTTGCAATGAGAGAAGACAACAATCCTTGATATCAACACATACCATACAAAATTGATGATCATGTCAATGAGTCCAAAAACTATTGGAACTTTCCGCGAATGTGATATTTAGTAGACGCATATGCATACATTATCCTATATTGACAGAACGGTTCACGTTAAGCAGATGTGGCCATTTTTTACAGAACTAATCTCATACAATATTTAACGAAACGAACTTTCTCTAAAGGTGCATACAACGCTGCCTCCATCGATCTTTGCGTAACACACTGAGAGGCCCCTTCTCCCTCCCCTGGAACACTCTTTGGGGGAGGGGGAGAGTTATCAGTGCACTATGTGAAGATCGATTGAGTGCTAGCAAACGTTTTGTGCTTTTTAATCCCCGTGTCACAGAAGTTCAATGAAATCACACCTACTATTAAAAAGATGGACTGTTATCACGTGATGGGGTCAGATTTGCGTAGCGTACCGACTGAACAAAAAAAATATGTTATATTGAAATTATACAAAATGTTTTTATACAACATTCCAGAGATTAACTCTCCTTTCTTTAATCTCAAATATTTTATACATTTGTTCTGATTCTCATTAATTATAAAGAAGAACTTGAACATTCTGATATCTTAATTGTTTGCAATAAGACAAAGGCAATCAGTATTAATCATTGTTTATTTCACAGCCACTTGGGTAGAACATTAACCATTATTCTCATCATAAACACATTGAAAAATTATTAATTATTGTTCATTTCACAATCACTTGGACTAATGATTGTTTCATTCACAAACACTTTAACAAACGAGTAATGATTGTTTTATTCACAAACACTTGGACTAAAGATTAATGATTGTTTTATTCACAAATACTAGAACTATCGATTAATAATTGTTTTCTTCAAAAATACTAGAAATGCCAATTAATAATTTGTTTTCTTCATAAATACTAGCACTACCTAATAATAATTGTTTTCTTCACAAATATTTGGACTACCGATTAATAATTGTTTTCTTCACAAATACTTGGAATACTGAATAATAATTGTTTTCTTCACAAATATTTGGAATACTGAATAATAATTGTTTTCTTCACAAATATTATGACTACCTATTAATAATTGTTTTCTTCAAAAATACTTGGAATAATGATTAACCATTACTTTTTTATCACATCTATACTGATACATATAATTAAATGTTATTTTCTTAGAAACACTTATTGGAATGATAATTAACCACATTTTTACTTCACAGACACTTCTTGAATGATGATTCATCACTCTCTACTTCACAAACACTGTTTGGAATGATGATTAGAAGTTGTTTACTCCACAAACACATTGACTCATTTTAACTAGAACATGTCCTTTAGGCCTATGTTATTGTGATACATATATTTGTTAATAATTAGCTATATAGAACACACAACAAATATATTTGTCCGGCAGAAAATAAACAAATTTGCAGGATATTAAGAATAACTTTTGGCAGTGGTGAAAAGGTGTTAAGTCTTTAGTTTGGACATGTAGCGAGACAGACTCACTTTCTAAAATCATTTTGCAAGGAACAGTTGAGGGTAGAAGGAGGAGAGTGGGTAAAAGAAAATCCTGGACTGATAACATCATGGAATGGTCTGGGTATAATTTTCTACACTTCTTCGAATAGCTGAGGATAGAATTGTGTGGAGAACTTTTTTGTTGCTGTTTCCAGTGTGGCACCCAAACGACACTGATGGGTTATGTGTCTTATTATTATGATACAAACTATGATTTCATTGTTTGTATGTACACAATTTATTCCCGCTCTCCCTCCCTGAGTGAGTATAATGTTACAATTTCTTTTTCAGGAATTGAAGCTTATATGTTTTATTTCCTTACACATCTCTCTATCTAACTAACTGTACGCTGTAATACTTGTTTGCCTTGCGGCGTCAGGGTAAAAGAGTTCTCTGGAGATGGCCATCTTGTGTGCTTTGTAAGCTTGTTTTGGGACTTCTTTGATTTCTGTGGTCCATCTTTTACTTGCTCTGCCTCTGGCTTTACAGCTGTGGTGTCTATGTGTCATGATCATTTCTAGCATGCTGTCTGTTGGCAGTCTGGAAGCGTGTGAAAACCACTTGATTTGTTGTCTTTTGAAGTGTTCCAATACTGGTATTGTTTTGGTTATCAGTTTTGAATTTATCGTTTCTAATCCTATCTTTTAATGACACTCTTTTTATATAACGAGTATTCTTCATTCTTCGTAGACATGTCATATCTGCTGTCACTATTTTTCTTTTGTCTTGTGCTATCATTGTCCAAGTTTTGCACTGGTAGCACAGTGATGGGATAGCAATAGTCTTGTATAATGCAACAGATCTCTCGTCTGATGATAAATCTACACAAGATATTTGTAGATCTGTGTAATTCTAGAATGTAGTTTGAGCAACCTTTTATCTTAGAAGAAACTTGACACTAATGTTCCTAACACCCCACTTTATCCATGTTCCTTCAGTGTTAATTACAGTGCATCAATACTCTCCAGTTTGTGTGATGTGATGCTAATGTGAGTAATTCTTACATACGCCTATTATTGGACATATAGTCATACCCTCTTTGATGGTTGCCCTGCAAAGAGTTTCTCTTTGTCTTCCTCTTTTTATTTGCAACGTGGTACTCATTTTAATGATTGTAAGTACAGTCTGTTTTTATTCATTCTAAGTACATATCTGATATGTCTTTATTCGAGTAATATACATTTTCTTCGTGTTGTTATAGAAACATATTGTTATTTGGTGTCTCAATGGTATGCTGAACATGAAAGGACTGATTTCCTCCAAGACAGTAGCCACCATCTGAACAAATCATGCAGTTGAAACAGGTTTGTTATCACTGTACTTCCAGTTGTAGACAACCGAACTGAGAAAGTTTAACTTGACAAATGTTTCTTAGTGTCACTGAAGTATACTTGAAAAGGTTTAATTTCACAAGTGTTTCTTTGTGTCTCTGACACCTTTATGAGGAGGTTTAACTTGACAAGTGTTTCTCGTCCTTACTTGGACACCAATGTGTGATTATGTGTATATATTTGTATTAAATTGTTCTTTAAAATACTGTGTGTGTATATATATATATATATACAATTTTTCCACACATCATATGAATGAATAAATATGAAAAATGATTTAATACTGCAAGCCTAATCCTATTCATTTAAAGAATAAAAATACTTGAGACAAAATACGGCTGATACTTTCTTCACATACATTTCTTTATTTATATGGTTTTCAATACATCTTCTTTCCTGACATATGCTTGAACTTTACTGCTATTATATGAGTGATACACAGCTGTCAATTCATGTTATTATAGGAGTGATACACAGCTGTCAACAGATTAAGTGGTTTTCGCATGCTTACAGACTACCATCAGACGGTGCCCCTCAAAAAGCATTACTATACAGACACGATGGATGCAAAGTCTGGGGCATAGCTTGCAAACGATGGATTACAGAAATAAAAGAGTCAACGAAAACAAACGTATATGAAGCACACAAAAAAGCCATCTCCGGAGTACTCATCAACACCTGACGCTGAAGGCATAAAGGGGTATAAAGTGAAAAGAATGACACAGCTGTCAATTCCTGTTATTAGAAGTGTGATACACAGCTGCCAATTCCTATTATATGAGTGATACACAGCTGTCAATTCACGTTATTATTTGATTGATACACAGCTGTCAATTCACGTTATTATTTGAGTGATTGGACGTAGCTATCAACCCAGCATTTGTTGGCTGTGGTGATTTTCTAGGCAATATAAATACGTTCAGTAGATTGCCATTGCTTTCTGAACGGTCCGGATGCACAATTGTCTGTGGTGAGGATCGAGCTCGGTACCTTTGCCGTCACAGATTCGCCCTGTACCACTTCGCCACAGAGCCGGACAATTTGAGTGATACACAGCTGTTAATTCATGTTATTATTTGAGTGATACACAGCTGTCAATTCATGTTATAATATGAATTATACGCAGCTGTCAATTCACGTTATTATTTGAGTAATACAAAGCTGCCAATTCATGTTATATGAGTGAGACTTTACAACAGTTTTGACTGATTTTGTGATAAAGTTTTTAGAAGAACTGACTGATCATCATACATAGTGGAGTACACTACTACAATGGGGCATCCTGTTGTATACGGAGGCCTTGAGGGAGAAGTCTGAAGACATAAATGTAGATAAAAGACACTGACATTTTAAACACAGATGTTGTTATGTATAAACTAGTCTCGCCCATTTGATCGAACATTGGCAATATCAGTCGCAATAGAGGCTGAATTTTAAGAGCTTCATAATCTATATGTCACTTTTACGATTGCTTGCATCCTGTCTGTAAAGATGCAGGACATCATCATCATGAGTGATACACACTTGTCAATTTGTGAAATAAACAAACATTTATGTGACACAAATATAAGTTGTGTTGTACTGATTGATTGCTTGAGATCTTATAAACTGGAAGATTTAGTATATTAGTATATTATTTTGTTGAGAAGACATGTTATCTAGTTGTTTTGCGCGATACCATGGTTGCTGGTGCGCCTCTCAGCCTGTTATCTCCGACTTCAGCACCTGGGATTGCTTGGGCAGAACAGTGGTCCTGTTCGATGTCAGGGATTAGGTATGTTGATTATCCTCTTCGCACACCGGACACGTCCATGGGTGCTCAGATCTCCGCTTCAGTAACTCTTTCAGGGTATAATGGCTGATGGTTCCGGTTCTATGTTGGTTTACTGCACTTTTTGAAATCTTTGTCAAGGGTTCTCTACGAGCCACGCTCATCCTCACTCCCAATTCGCGCATTCTCGATACTGACTCAAGCTCATTTATCTCAAAATCATCTGATCGTGAGGACTCACAAAGAGCAGTGAGTATGTCTGCTCGGTCCATAGGCTGACCGTCTGTTGTGGTGACGAGGCTAGCTGATGCGAGTTCATGCACTGTAACATGGGCCCTGACACCCGTGTATTTTCGACACACTTTATTTAGTTATATTATTACTTTGAAAGAGTAAATTGCGAAACGGACTTTAATCAATAATATAAAAAAAAGACAATCTTAATTTTGTAGCCACTTTATGAGACAAGGAGGTTTGGAGAACATAGTCACAACAGCAAGATTGAAGGCAATAGAGACAGAGGGCGACAACGTGAGAAAATATTAGACAGTTTGACAACCTGGCAGAGCAGAGAAACAACAGCGAGCTTGATACATAATACTGGAGACAGGGAGCTGTGGAGTGCCTTGATCGCCTATGCCAGTCGGAATGGCACCTGATGATGGTGATTATTACTTTAGTCAGTGATTTCTTCTCAATGTGAACCTCCATCTATTAACTGCCCTTTTCTATTTCTTCAAATTCACATACTCTTCGAAGTGTGTCTTCAGCCTCTGCCATCCATGATCTGCCACGCTTGAAGCATTTTCTCTTTGACTTATCTAGACGTTGGTGTAATGGAAGGTGGTTGTATTCTGTCACTTTAAGGTACGACCTAACTTTTGCTACCTGATGTCGCACACTAATGCTGGGGAGATCATAAAGAAGACTACATTCTGGGAAGAATACGTCACCTGATATATATATATATATATATTTGGCATACTAAATGCTGTGGTATGTCTCTTGCCTGGTTGCTTCTGTCTTCAGAACCTTTACTTGCTAGGGCAACTGTAGTCTTGCTAGATTATAGGATGGTCTAACCAGTTTTAGTTTCAGCCTCTGTTTGTTGAAATAAGCCCCATCTCCAATTCAATTAGCTGGTCTTGATGGGGTGCACACATGGATAAATCTGAGAGTTACGGAGTTGACTCTAAAACTTATCTTTACCTGTATTGTTATATGAGATCAATTTTCTCTGAGTTTAATATACATGGCATACACCTGAGCATCTGATCATATCTGATCATATTACACCTGAATTACAGCGATGACATTACCTGGCCATGTCGACAGGCACCACAAACTGGCAAACATATAGTTGAAGAATGTTACAACATGAGACGCTGAAGCAAACATACTAGTCTAGAGAAACTACACGAGAATCAAAGCTTTATCAACTTTTGTATGAGTTACAAATCACATTAAAGTTTATTACCAGACAAAATTGCAGATACAGGCACATTTTTAGTGAGTGAAAAACAAAAATACATCTCTCTTTTACAATCAATCAATCAAGTGCTATATGTATTTTGTACTTCAATGGCCCTCTCCATTAATGTTCTTACTATAGGTCCTATATAGGGAATTGCTTATGCCTTTTTCTTCTACGAATTCACATTGTTCTTCTGCTATCTCTGGTTTTATTTTTCCTCTTAAATATTATTAAGCATAGTAGAATCTTGATCATCTGGCTAGTTGTTCTGTGATCTTCGCAATCTACTGCCCCAGGTTTCTTTGGTAGGGCTATGAAAATTGATTGTAGCAAATCAGATGGAATATAGCCACTGTTGTAGATGTCATTTAACATTTTGGTGATAACTTCAATGCCATAATCTCCAAGAGCTTCTTACTTTTCCTTTGTAATCTTATCCAGACCCGATGATTTGTTGTTTTTTCAAGTGTTATATAGCGTCCTTTACCTCACACTTTAATATACTTGGACCTTCATTGTTATAATTTAAGCTAGTATCATTTGTTATCTTTGAACATTTCTTTAATATATTCTTCCCATCTGTGCATGATTTTTTTTTCTCCCATTACACTTTATTCTATTTCACTCTCCATGAGTCATTTATCATTCTTCCTTTTTCTTCTTTATCAGGATAAGCCATTGGTTCATTTTCCATCTCTCATCACACTTTATGCAGCATATTCTAACATCTCCTCTAAAATGTTACCTACCATGCTCTAACATCTCCTATCATGATATGTATTATGCTATAACATCGACCATCATATTCTCTAACAACTCCCATCACATTATGTAACATGCTATTATATCTCCCATCATGTTATGTAGCACACTCTAACATCTCCCATCATGCTCTCTATTTTGCTCTAATACCTCCCATCACATGTCATATATCATGCTTTAACATCTCCCATCATGTTATGTAGCACACTCTAACATCTCCCATCATGTTATGTAGCACACTCTAACACCTCCCATCACATGTCGTATATCATGCTTTAACATCTCCCATCATGTTATTCATCTTGCTCTAACATCTCCCACCACAAGCTCTAACATCTCCCTAACCTCATATCTTACCAATTACTACCTTTTTTGCTATTTTCCTCTCCTTCTTTCTCTTCTTCTTCTCTTACTATTACTCACAATACTATATGTGTGTGTGCCCATGTATGTTCACCACTGTTTGTCATCGTGATAAAAACTGTTTAGTCAAAGCATCATCTGTCCTTCTATTTTGTTATTTGTACGTCACTTGTCATTTTTACTATTGGTTACTTTGTTCCTTTCACGCCACAGATATGTGATTTGTTTGATTTAAGTACTTCCTCTCAATAACCTCAACTCCAGTTACTTTACTGGTTTTTGCAAATGTTTGTATCTGTGCATGTTCATTAGTAAATATTTCTGTTTTCAATCTTAGTTCTGTGTATTTGTGTTGTTCTTTTGGTGTTTATGTGAATTAATATATTGTTATTTAGTTTTCCCATCTCCCATCTATCCATCCATTAGTGAATTAAATTTATCTTTCTTCATTTATTTGTCTCTACATTTGTTATTGTTTTGTTTCCTATATTAATAGGAAAGGCCCCACACATGTATATGTATTATAGGTATTTGTGATTATATGATTTAATGTATCCATACAACTACTTGGAGTCACATATTTGTATGTGTACATGAAAGGCAAAGGAGTTGTTGCATTCAGCCTCTCTTGAGAACATTTATGCATTCTCACTATATTCTCAGAAACTACAATTTTCTCTTTCAACATGGACATGGATTCTCATAATCATATATCTGCTGAAGACGGATGTGTCGGCCAATGGCGCAAATTAAATGGAGACACAATGCATTTCCATTCTCTGGACTACATCCTGCTGGAAATCTAGTAGGACCATGGTCCTGCTACAAGGGAGATCCAGCAGGAGTTTGAGAATGAACGCTGAAGAAGAAGATGATAATCCTATATTCTCAGGCACCACAATTTTCTCCTTCAACATGGACATTGCACAAACATAATAATTGTAGAGTTTACTGCAGACTTCATCAGGAAGTGGAAATATTCTGGAAGCTTATCTTAATTGATCTCCGTGGATATGCTGCTCGCCAGGAACAAGCATCAGCCGCTGATATGCCAACACAGAATGAAACATCCAAGAAAATCAGATTCTTGCATCTTTCCAAAACACTAGAAAAAGTGAGAGGAAAAACACATAATTAACATATCCTAGCAAGACAAAAACAAAATTAACAACTCTATGTAAGACAAAAACACAATTAACTCTTTCCGCCCGTAAAAATGATATATCTTTGCAGATAGACATACAATTTGGACATATCCACAATTATCCGTTCTTGCAGATATGCCATCTGAATTTGCTTCGTTTCGATCGTAAATAAATTTATTAAGTTATTTAGCTGTTTAAACTATAGAAATCTGGCTAACAAAATGAAACCCTTGTGGTACTATGTGATTAGATGAGTGTGACATATTTATTTTAAATTAAAATTCAAACAAGGTAGGTTCAGCATTTCTGAAATGAACAAAATGGCTCAGGTTTAACAACATCAGGCTTTATTATTCTTTGAGTTTTATAATTTGAGATATTATTTCAAGTGATGTGTCGAAAACAACAGTGTTTTCAATTTTGACAGTGGAGATTACCAACTTGTTGAAAATCAGAAAAGAAATAGGTCTAGACTAATATTATTCATAAACGAAAATAACAGCTACAAAAATTCTAAAACAGTTCCCACTGCTATTGTTTTTGAAGAATCAGATAGGTTTAGTGACAGCAATGATAATCTTGCACTACATTATACAAAAAAATAGAGTAACCCTAATGATAATATTGAGTGGAATAAAATTCAACTTAGGAAATTCAATACTTGGAAATATTTCATAAAGTTTTGTAATATTTTGTTCAGTTCTGAAATTTGACATGAAACACAAAAAATGGCATAAAACACTAGTCAGTTGATAGATTTACTTCAAATAAACTAATTTTGATCAAGAAATTGACAGTCAAGGCATCTACTTTAGTAAGAATGGGTATCAACATTTCAAGACAAGTAAAATTGAAGGTGAGTAGAACAAAATATGTGTTTAAAAAATGTCCATTCATCTAACATTCATGTGTGTGGTGTAATTTTTGTATTTTGTCATTACAATTCTTATATTTTTATATTGTATATGTATTCCACATTCAATTATCTTTCTTTTGATATCTTATATGACCTTCCATAGCTAATACTTTGTCCTCAGGAAGCTACCACCTATATCATGTTGTGGTCCAAAATTTTGCCTAAAATTAATTACGTCCAAACCCCGGGAATAATTCCGTCCTGAAAGAATTAAAAACTCTTAATAGACACATATAATAACCTTTGTATTTTATGTAGTATTAAGCGCTTATTCTTAATAGACAAAAAAACAATTGACAACTCTCAATAAGAAAAAAAAAATTAACAACACTTCGCATGACAAAAACTATTGTACTTATGTAAAACACAGGTTTATATAATCGCTTCACTCAGACATGACGGACTATAACTAAAACTAGTGGGTAATAATGTGCATACAAGAAAACATACAAATTACAAATCATATTCACCGTTTCAACCAAAAGGTCTTTATCAAGATACACACAAAACATCAAAAGATGACAAATGGAAAAATTATCACAACAAGCAGACGTATCCAACGGAAATATGGAAATGAGATGCCAGAAGGTCAGGAAGGACATAAAAAATGTAAATATATGTGGAAACAAAACAAACAAAAAGATGAGTGAGTGGTCGGAATTGAGTCTAAAAGGCTTAAGTGTACCCAATTCAAAAGTGAGATGATTTTCTAGAGCGTACCTAGATCTATCATCATTTTTGAATTTTGGATAGTGCCACACTGGAATACCTCCCTTCAGGGACCAAACATGCATGCAAAAAATCCCCTTAACAAAACCATGACAGCATAGTTTCAGACAGAAAACCCTATGTGTTTGAGTGTCATCTTGATTACTCACCTGTGGAGAACTTTTTTTTGTCAGAAAGGCTATGGGCTGTTAAGAGCTACCTGCTCACAGCTAAAAGGATTATTTCATCATCATCATCCAAGCAATATAACAAGATATATAGAACGTACAAACGAAGAGACTTACTAGACAATAGCCTCTTTTGTGACTTCTCGAGTTCCCAAAATGTCTAACTGTTCCAGCACTGGACAATTATTAGCAAGGGCTATTAGGTCACAATTTCGAACAGTTCTGTGTAAAATATAAAATATGCACCAGTTTTTAAACCCGAGAAAAGATATGAGACATACATAGCAAAGCATTTAAACAAAGTTACAGATTTATGTAGCATAGTACAAGCTAAATATGTGCATACAGAAAATATCCAAAATAATTAGGCCATACATTTATATTGTAAAATATTATAAAAAATATTTATTTAAAATCTATTAAGCATTTCTAAGGTATCAATGTGTTTCAGATATCAGGTATAAAAGAAGTCTGCAAAAATCTATATTATAAAATACATTAATTATAATCCGATTAAGGTATTAACAAACTTCAAAAATACTAAGGTATAAATCCATATTCTAATATATTCTAAAAATATATTAATTTAAAACACTATTAAGGTATTAACACAATTCAAAAATCAACTATGACATGGATATTCAAGTATAAGTTATAATATCACTGTCTTTGAAATGAAAACTACGACATATCATTGTTCTTCAAATATATACTATCACATGAATGCTACTTTACTATTTCTTCTTTCTTTCAGTTCCCTGTGGAGCATATCCCTCTTCAACAATGCCAATGAGTTCCAATTATTTTGGTCTCTTCCTCCACTGTTCTTCTGCAGGTGTTTTTCCATTTTCCAATTCTCTCTTACCATGTGAGTTTCAGTCCTGCACTTGTGTAGTTATGTTGTCTGGCTTCTTTCTGACAGTGTGTCCTATCCAAGATTATTTTCTACTTTCTAATTTTATCTCCACCGAGCTCTGGTGTGTTTTATCCCACAATTCCTCATTAACTCTGGCGATCTAATGCAAAGCAAACAAATGAGATATCTATTGATAAATGTCTGCAGCTTTTATGTGATTTTCTGGGTTACATGCTATGTTTGACATCTATCTATCTATTTATTCGCTAAACACTTTGTTATCTTTCAGCGTCAGGGGAAGAAGAGCTTTCTGGAGATGACCCTCTTGTGTGCTGAGTATGTTGTAGAATTTGTTGCCTCTTTTATTTCAGTTGTCCATCATTTTCATGGTCGCCATCTAGGTCTACCTTCACTGTATCTGTGTAGCATAGCTTGCTGTGGTATGCTGTCTGATGGTAGTCTGCTGATGTGTGCAAACCATTTGATCTGTTTGACATCAGTGCTCTTTGAATATTAACTATGACATCAGTGCTCTTTGAATATTAACTATGACATCAGTGCTCTTTGGATATTAA
Organism: Meghimatium bilineatum; assembly: GCA_034231615.1. NCBI lineage: Eukaryota > Metazoa > Mollusca > Gastropoda > Stylommatophora > Philomycidae > Meghimatium > Meghimatium bilineatum. The sequence goes on from CM067299.1 coordinate 15,547,415, forward strand.
CTATGACATCAGTACTCTTGTGAATTTTACTGTGACATCAGTGCTCTTTGAATATGAACTATAACATCTGTGCTCTATGAATATACTGTTGATATGCTTGTATCACGCAGTCGGCCCTACGTTACCAACCGATTACTATCTGTATACAGTCGTCAGCGTCAAGAGGCACCCGTTGCTATGATTACAACAAACAGCAAGATGTATATGATTCACAAGCTCAGCAATTAGTAACACCTAGGCTAGCTATATTTCACTTTATTTTCCTACATTTATTTTTGAAAGTGGTAGTAGATCAGAACTGTAATTTTAATATCTAGTCATCATATCTAATAAGCATGAATCGAGTTGAAATGGAAATTATTTTAAATGAAATTATTATGGATTGTGATTCTAATGATTTGGAAATTACATTTATTTTCAAAGAAGATATTAGTTTCATTATGAAATAAAATCGGAAAGAATATGCCGAAAATATTGACATTGTGGACAACTAACACTAGACCTAGGCCCAGAAAAATGGACCTGACAAGGTTAGTGATATCTACAAGCTTTATTTGTTTCCACATACAATAGTATGAGCATGTTAGTGTGGTTATGAAACAACATTATAAATACAATATGGCTAGATATGTAGAGGAATCTTATCAGGAATGCCAAGTATATAGGTGAGTCCATATTTTTTTTTTCAATTTATTTGTCAATGTTTAATCTTCACCATCTTCTCCCATACATACACCAAACAACTGACATCGATTCAGTATTCTATTCTTAATTTCCATTAAAAACATATATACAAATCACTAAAAACAAAAAAGTTATTGCATTTTTCAAAATACCCACCAAAGATAAAGTAAACTGTCAAAAGAGAATCTGGCTGAAGGGGGGGGGGGAAGATTTACGTAATTTCAATGTGGAGTGATAAAGATAAACTGTGACATCAATGTTCTTCAAATATAAACTGTGACATCAATGTTCTTCAAATATAAACTGTGACATCAATGTTCTTCAAATATAAACTGTGACATCAATGCTCTTCAAATATAAACTGTGACATCAATGTTCTTCAAATATAAACTGTTACATCAATGCTCTTCAAATATAAACTGTGACATCAATGTTCTTCAAATATAAACTGTGACATCAATGTTCTTCAAATATAAACTGTGACATCAATGTTCTTCAAATATAAACTGTGACATAATATTTTTATGAACAACCTCTGAACCTTACATGCTTACCTATTTGCTGTTAAGAAAAGCTTTTTCAAATTGTGACACTTCTTGACCAAGTTAAGAAAGCACTCACTTTCTGACTTCAGATCAATACTGTGTAAGCAAAAAAGGAAGAAAATATTTCTTATAAGCAAGAGTACTTATAATCTTTATGCAGTTTTTGAAATGCTATAATCATTTAATATTACTACTCATATGAAATTTCACTTACTGTATGTAGTCCTATTGATAAAAGGAAGGACTAGCAACACTATCCTATCTCATAAGAGGGTCAAATTGGCCAAGAAGCCATGCTGAAGTTGGATGTATCATGCCATAAGGCGCAGATTTTCATAGCCAAGCTGTAAACCATCACATAATGCATTTCATTTTCTGGACTACATCCTGATAATCTGTACCAGCTTCTGAATGAATGCAGAAGAAGAATATTTTCTTTCTAGAGAGATTAAAGCAAGTACGATTTACTAAAGCTATTGAATATGAGCCAATGAATAGTATAATATACAAGCATCGAGCATTTATAATTGAAGAATAAATAATAATGCAGCAAATGGGATTTGAACAAAAGTCCGCTCAGATAGCACTGACTCGCCTCACAACTTGAGTCAATATATTTTCCATCTTCGAACACACAGTATTCCTATTAAAGATGTGATTTTAGTCAAGACCTCCAATGTATATATTCTCAAGCCACTATGAATATGGAAAAGTTTATGTGTTATTTATGTTTACAAGTAGGCATCATTGGCCCTTGTAGTATTGAGCCCTTCTGGCATGTACTGGTATTTAGTGCTTGTGTTTCTACAGTGATTTACATAACTATGCAGTGTTTGTGTTCTGATCCATATTTAAGCTCTACAACACTGACCGTGACAATGAACAAAAAAACATATTGTAATTTCTACAACAATGACTGAGACAATGAACCACTCAGCATGTTCTAAATTCTACAACAAATACTGTGACAATGAACCACACAACATATTGTGTGTGTTGTTCGTCCATCACAAGTGGTGATGACCATTTGTTTCACCCACTTTTGAAACTTCAATTAGAGATATGTCGATTATGAGTTCGTAGATGGCTAATGAGCCCTATTTGAGCTGTAAATATCCTTGGACAGTTCTGGCATGGAAGGATCACTGTAGACGGATCATGGTCTATCTGTGAGTGACTTGCTAGTTACACTCCGCTGTTGAGCTGCTGCATTTCTCCTCTTTTCACAAGATGATGCGCTCTTTTAGATTGTAGAACGCCATGTAGATCTATTTTGTGCAAGTTCTTCCCATGTATCTTGGTCTATTTCAAAGGCTTGCAGTGAGGTCTTTAATGAGTCCTTGTAGTGCTTCTTTTGGCCACCTTGAGATCGTGTACCCTTCTTCAGCTCACCATGGAGAAGTATCTTTGGCAGACGATGGTCTGGCATACGCAATAAATGACCTGCCCAACAAATCTGTGTCTGCATCAGGATCGTGTCAATGCTGGGGATATCAGCTCTATCAAGGACAGTGGTATTTGGAATCTTATCTTGCCATCTGATGTTCATAACTTTTCTGAGACAAGTTGTGTGAAAGTGATTTGAGTTTTTTCACATGACGTCTATACACAGTCCATGTTTCACTAGCGTATAACAGCACTGGACGTAGCACTGCTCTGTAAACTTTCAACTTAGTTTGTAGGTTAATGTAATTTCTACGCCAAACATTTGCGTACAATCTGCCGAAAGTGATTCGTCTGCTTGTCTTGGTGATCCTTGTATACACTTCATCATCAACGTTGGTATTTTGTGATAGCGCACTTCCTAGGTATGTGAATCTATTCACAACTTTCAGTGATATGGCACTAACCTTTATGTAGAGCTCAACATAGCTTTTGCCAGGTGCTGGTTGTAGCATGACTTCTGTTTTCTTTGTATTAATAGTAAGCCAAAGTTGGTACAGGCTCTGGAGAATCTATATATGATCTACATATTGTAATGTCTACAACAATGACTGTGACAATGAACTACAAAACAACTTTACCACCACCCAATGTCCAGTTCCTCCAACAGGTGACAGTTGTTGTAAATATGAGCTAGACCTTCATCTTGTACTGACTTCATACGCCACAGATCTAAACATTTTAATTTTCTGTGAACAGACAAACAAGTTGGTAGCATACAGTTTATTGTTAGTTTATGCATATTTTACAAACAAGTTGGTAGCATACAGTTTATTGTTAGTTTATGTATCTTTTACAAACAAGTTGGTAGCATACAGTTTATTGTTAGTTTATGTATCTTTTACAAACAATTTGGTAGCATACAGTTTATTGTTAGTTTATGTATCTTTTAACTTTCTTTAACTTTTTTATGTATCTTTTTTAGTTGCTATGCATAAGCTCACCCATTCCTCTATCTTACTGCTTTTGATTAGCTCACCCATTCCTCTACTTTACTGCTACTGTTGAACTCACCTGTTTCTCCACCTCACAGCTATTGTTAAGCTCACCCATTCCTCTATATTACTATTATTAATCAATTCCCTGGTTGTTGCTTTTCTATCCCCTCATTTCTTTTTTTTTAAAACTTTTGTTACTGCATGTTTTCCTGTTAAGGAGTGCAGGGAGGCTTTTAAGTCTGTGTAAATAAGGGCCGATTTGCCAAAGCTGTCGCCGCGATGTGTACAGGAAGAATTTTTTGTTGTACCTCCGAAAAACAAAAAATCTTGTCCCAACCATGGATTGAACCCGGGACCTCAGAAATCTGAGGCCAGCATTCTAGCCGTACGGCCATGTACTCCATCCCCTTATTACTAAAGAAAATTTACAAAGTACTAGTATGAATCCATAATTTCATCCATGTGGTATTTATTTTCTAGTGACAATAAAAAGTCTGTACAGTAGAATTTTCTTAATTTTGTAGCTTAAGAAAAAATCAGCACAAGAAGAAAGTCTCTGGGAAAAGAATTTAGAACAACTGGGATTGGTTATTGAGAACGATGCAGCAGCTAAAGGGTTAATAGTGTCTTCTCCTTCCTTGTTCTCCTGTCAGAGTTGGACCACTGATATGATTTTATTCTGTGGTCACAAGCCCCAAGACAGGGAATAGAGTTTTTCTGATGGAGCTCTTTCAGATGGCCATAGTTTTATTTTGTGGAGTGATACAGAACACAGTTTTGTAAACTATGTTCTGTGTTTTTTCAGACTGTCACAGGAGCACATATTTGTGTCATCAACTTCAAAACTTATATACATGTGTTATTTGAATATGTTGTGGCCTGTTCTTAATCTAAAAATGATTGTTTTTTTTCCAAGCTTGTGGATGGTATCATCTGTTTGGCTGCATGGATGAGTTGAGTTCCACTCCATGTCCATGCAGCATTTTGATAATAGACTTCATTTCTGGAAATTGACAAAAATCTTCTATCTGTTGTTACCGACAGTGAATTCTATTTTTGGGTAGCTATCTATTATCTCATTTCCTTTGATTTGTGAAATGGTAAGTCTTAAACTATTGTAATATTATAATACTGTGGACTGTTTTTGAAAATGGTTGGGAAAAAAACCAAGTTTTACTGGCATTAGCACTGCAATTCATGATTCATCTATATAGATATAAACCCATCCGATTGTAGGCCGAGAACCTAATTATCCCTTCCCAAAAGTGGAGAAAGTCCAAGGTCCGACTATAGACCGACATCCCCAACTTAACAATGCCGGCAATAATGAACTTCATCATCATAAGAAAGAACTGACATGCTAAATGGAAATTAACACAAACTTTTGCAACTTTAAGAAAATGGCATTCCTTTCATTTGCTTCACTCACGTAACTTGAATGAATCAAGGAATGAAACCCCGGTGGCTACTGTATTCTGGATCAATATGTCCGAAAATAATGAATACCCCGTAGGCTGACTTCCCTATCCATGACTATAGACGGTTTATGAGGTGGCGAGACTTTGGGGAACAAAGTTTTTCCTAAATGAATTGTCTGTGTTGGGTGTCTGGGCGTTATGACCCGGAACAATAGTGGATAGTAATTACTACGTAACTATTATGTCACCGCTTCTGACAGTGACATTTAAGTGGGAAACGATAAAAGGCAAGACAGCAAGATCACGTTTGTTTTTATAAGATACAGAAGAGTTTGAACTTTGTTCCTGGTTATGTTTACCGTGTGGGGAGAATACAGTAATAAAATAAACATAACAGAGGATTGTGAAATTGATCTTGTCTTCCACTAAATGTACAGTGGTTGGGGGAGGGAATCAATTACGGCGCAATTTTACTACAAAATGCCTATGATGTGTTGTGATTTGGAACCTCGTTTCAAATCTTCTATAAAGAAAGATTGCATTCAGTCACTTATCTGAATGGCATCACATAATGTGAGGGAAACTTGGATTGGTTGAGCCGATTGAAATGGGTAGAGCCAGTAGTCCATCTGCGGCCTCAGTGGGCTGCACTAATTAACAGAATATACAGAGTACAGGTATGTAACTATTTGCCACCGAGTTCTCACAAAAATATTGCAGACAGTGAATCCCCGGCTTTGTTTTTAAAAGATGAAGAGAATCTGGCCCAGTTAAACCATCTTCATTTTCTTCTAGCATATCAGGCTGATCTAAAAGTACTATTTGCATTGACCTCTAAACTCATAAAACACTGCTTGGAACTACAATGGGCTAAATAACACTATTACACTGGACAGTTGAGAGTAGGGGTAGAGGCATGAAGAGGAAATCCTGGAATGATTTATCAACATTCATCCAATTGTTTGAGGACAGAAGCTTTTAGTTCCCTGCTAATATATTTAGAACTCACATGTACATTAGAAATGACAAAAGGTAGGTACTAATATGTCTAATGTAGGTGCAATAAATTTAGCAACTATTTCTACTTATGTGTCATTCTTGCTCATTTTCTGCTTAGAAGCTTAGAGGAATGACTAGGTGACAAGAGTACAGAAGGTTTATTATCTTTGTTCAGTTTCCACACTCATTGTTTTCCATTATAATAGATACTTCAAGTCACTGTGTAGCATTTACAATACATATGCGGTCGCGTCTGTGGGTCTCTCCAATGGCCCACTAGAAAACCACCCATGCAACAGAAAACCTTAGTAGATAACATGCTGTTTTATGGAAGCTTTATAGCATGTCATCTATACAATTATATACCCCCACCCCTCTGAGTAGAAAGCCCCTTCAATAGGCATTGCACTAAATCAAAAGCTGAAGTCTCCAGGGTAGGAAAGAAAGCTCAGAAAAACCACCACTCTCCACATATGAAGTATGAAGTAAGAGCTAATCGCTTGCAATTCCTGGGATTTCCAATCGATCAACATTTATTATACATGGATACAAAAATTGATAGAAAATATAGAGAACATTACTTGCTGTGAGTTCCCAACTCCATGAGAACACGATTTATCTGTGCATTCATATGCAAACAAGATGCAATGTTTAAGTTTTCTAGATCTGGGCTTGATCTGAAACAATCATATTTGTTATTTAGTAAGATCAGAAGTTAGACACGGCTGTGTCATATCACCATTAACATTCATTATGGATAATTTTACCAAAATAATTCAAGTGAAGAGCTGCAAGATGATATAAACCTACTCACAAGAAAGATGTCTGAATCACAAAATGAAGATATTTAAAAGAGAAAACAGAAGTAATGTCTATAGGCAGAAAACCTAATACAATCAACATGGGGATAAATTATCATCTATTGCAACACATGCAGGAAAATCTTGGAAGCATTTTACAGTGACAGATGACTGCACAGAGAGATCAAGACAAGAACTCAAAAAGCAAACTATATAAATTATGAAGTTATACAAATCTTGAAAATCAAATCTATTGCAATCGAAACTAAAAGGCAAATCATAAATTTTATTCATACTAACATTGTGTTATCAATGTCAGACAAGGACACTAACAAAAGAACAAGAGAGAAATCTTACTATGTGTGAAATGAAATGTCTAAGAAATGCAGCAAAATAGAAAAAGAGATCATGTGAGGAGTGGAAAAATTACAAGAACTGCTGAAACAATGTCTGTTGTCAAATATATTGAAAGACAGAGACTGAAATCATTAGCCACTTTATGAACCCATATTAGCCAACAGCAAGAGTATACAACATGAGACAAGAAACACCAAGAGGCAAAGAAAAACTAAGAAGAAGGTGAATTGAAGACGTTATCAACTTTATGAGACATATAATATTCTTGCACATCAAGTCAACAAACATGCCATAAACTTAAAACCAATTGTCCTTCAATCCTGCTATGCCTAACAGCAGAAGCACAGAAAAAAACCACAATATAATAGATTGAGATTTAGTGTTTGGATACATTTATCTTTGTTATGATGATGATGATGAAATATTCACTTTAGCTGCGAGCAGGTAGCTCTTGGAAACACATGGCTTTTTTTTATAAAAGCACAGGTCCTCTTCACAGGTTCACCATTGGTATCAGAAACAATGAAGATCTAAAGCAAATTGCAATTGAAATGAGAGACATGGAAATCTATGACATCGACCCTATGTCATCCACCCTAGAAAAATAACTAACTAACTAACAGGTCCTTCTCAGTTGAGTAACCAAAGTGACACCTGAACTCATTTAAGGTTAGATTTGTTGTTTCAAAGGCATTTGTTGTGTTGCATGGTTATGATGCATGTTTAGTCTCCACAGGGAAAACTCCAGTGCAGCAGTATCCCAGAATCATCATATCATGACAGGAGCATCACATCAAGCCAGAATTATCACATTGTGCCAGGAGCATCACATCATGACAGTAGCATCACATCGGGCCAGTATCATCACATTGTGCCAGGAGCATCACATCATGCCAGGAGCATCACAATGTGCCAGGAGCATCATGTTGTGACAGCAGCATCACATTGTGACAGGAGCATCCCATCATATCAGGAGCATCACATCGTGCCAGGAGCATCACATTGAGCCAGGAGCATCACATTGTGCCAGGAGCATCACATCGAGCCAGTATCATCACATTGTGCCAGGAGCATCACATCATGACAGGAGAATCACAATGAACCAGGAGCATCCCATCATGACAGGAATATCACATCATGCCAGGAGCATGTGCCAGGAGTGTAGCAATACACTTCTGAACCAACTAATTCATTATTCATATATCAGATCTTTTAACCCATCTGAAGCAATGTGCACCTAGAATTCTTCACAACCTAGGTGTCTGTCAAAAAACAATGTCTGCTGCATTGTATCTCTTTATCATCCATGGGGATCAAGTGACAGAAACCAAAAATTAGAAATCAAAATAAGACATACAGTGTCAATTAATTTTAGTACACATGACAGGTTGTCTGCCCATCCTCCAACTTTCCATAGTGGCTCCCTACGACATGTCTGGAAAGAAGACAGTCGCCCTATTCTTTGCACCCTGAACTAAAAGTACAGGCCACTGTTGCTACACCAGCATACATGCATCATATAAATACATTTTTTTACAGTCATATCAAATAATGAACAATAAACAAATGATCATAAACATTTGTTGATAACACGAATGTCTATTTAAAACAGGCACTGTTCAGTACAAACATCTTTACCTAATTATAGCAATAATGGATGATGTGTCCATTTTGGTTCGGTAAAGATTCAACCTCTTCAGTTTTCTTAAAGCTACAACGTTGAATATGGAGAAATCTTCAATATTTGTGCAGCTACTCAGATTAAGCTCTGGAAAATTATAGAATTATCAGCAATTAAAAATGTAGATATAGTATTCTGGATATAAATGCTATAATTTTGTCAATCATTAATATAAGATGTCTCATCAATAGTTCAATATTCATAGATGTCAATTAGTATGGATTTTCCATATTGATACGGATTTAAGCCACACACACAAAAAACCCAATTTTAAAAAAAATAAAGGTCAATTATTGTTAAATTTCCTAATTATTATTACTATTGCAAATAATTTTTTTATCTCACATGCACATATTGATGGAAAATAATTTTTTTTAATTAACAATTTTTATTAAATTTATTGGGTTTGTTGGTACTAAATACGGAAATTTTTATTGAATACGGAAATAAATTGTTGGTTGGTTGATTGCTGATCCAGCAGTCCATGGGCACATGCCCTTTGATCTAATGCCATTAAATGGCATTATAGGCCCCTATTGCTGGGAAGGCTAATTCTAACTAATGCTAATTCTTCTATAAATTTAATAACTGCTATTCAGGTTAAGATACTTACCAACCAGGTTTGAACAGGTTTCAACAACTATCCTTAACATACTTGTATTCATAAAGTTGCATGAGGATAGCTCCAACGTGCACAAGTCTTGAGCACAACTTTGTAGTAATCTAGTGTAGGATGAGACATATCATTATATATTCAGCATTCAAGCAGCTGTGTCAAATATCTTTGTCACTCATATGATCATTATTTAATTTAGTTTCCTTTTTCTTCTTCTTCTTCTCGTTCGCAGGTTGACATGTCTACACAGCAAATCCTATTTTATTAATAAATGCTGCTGTATTTGAAAGCTCATCAGTGCACCCATACATCTTTCTGTGGATATCCATCTCTGTGGGCCAGTGTTCTTCCCTTAACTGGTTTAGTGAATTGCAGTCTTGCAGGATATGTTCGCCGATCTGTGCTGCCTGTCCACAAAGGTACAGAAGTGATGGGACCAGTCTTAGTCTATTTAAGTGGCTGTTTAATCTGTTGTGTCCTGTTCTGAGGCGGAAGATAACAACCTGCTCTGCTCTGTCGAGATAGTGGTAATTGTCTTTTGGGTGGTCGACTTTCCTGATGGCTTTGATGAGGGTCTTCTTTTCTTGGTAGGTGATTTCTTGGTCTTCTTGTTCCTGTGTTGCTCCATCCTTTGCCAGTCTGTCTGCCTCTTCCTTTCCTGATATGCCACAGTGGGATGGTATCCATTTTTAGTTTCCTTAGAAGTAGGAAGATATCACTGCAGTTGACATTGTTGTTGGAATTGATCTTATTGACCAGGTCTCAATTGTGCTAGGTCAGCCACATTGTCAGCATGACAAATGACCATCTGCCAAAGAGACTATAGTAAACCGTATATAGGCAAGTATTGAAATGGAGGCAAGAAACAATGTTTCAAGGATTACTTGAAAACATCTCTCAAACTCAGTCCTACAAACACTTGTCAGCAATAAACTGCCAGACCTGAAGGGAGCCATATGAGAAGTGAGCATCCAAAGAAGCGTAGTCCTACAATGGATACCATCCCACTGTGGCATACCAGTAAATGAAGAGCCAGATATGCTGGCAAAAGATGAAGCAACACAAAAAAAATACCCAAGAAATCACCTACCAAGAAATCACCTACCAAGAAATCACCTACCAAGAAATCACCTACCAAGAAATCACCTACCAAGAAAAGAAGACAGTCATCTAAGCTATTAGGAACATTGACCACCCAAAAGACAACTATCACTATCTTGAAAGAGCTGAGTCTTCCACACCATGATAGGACACAACAGACAAAACAGCCACTTAAATAGAATAAGACTGGTTTCATCACTACTGCGTCCATGTGTGCAGGCAGCACATATTCTGCAAGGCTGTATTACACTAAAGCAGTTACGGGAAGAACACTGGTCCACAGAGACAGACATCCACAGAAAGCTGTATTGGAGCACTGAGAAGCTTTCAAATACAGCATCATTTATTAAGAAAACCAGACTTGCTGTGTAGACGCTAACCTGAGAAAGAGAAGAAAAATATTTCTCAAGTATTGCAGCATTGACAAAAGCGTTTAGGAAACTATATCTCTTGAATATCCAGCCTGGCATGATCAGATCACTGTAGGTATTAAAAGCTTTGAACAGAGTAGATTTGTACAGATATATATTTAAAACTTTATGTTATATATATCTTATATATAAAAAATGTTATATATATCTTATATATATAAATATATTAAAAGATTTGAACAGAGTAGCTTTGAACAAAAGCTTTGAACACTGCAGGTTATTTTAAAGAGATACAAATGAAAGGAGATATCAAACTATATCCCTCATTTTAAGACCTATATCATTTCTGCTCACACTGTAATTAGTTTTTCAGAACCTTGATTGGAATCCTCAGTCACATGAGGTCTCACAAACACTTAACCCTGATTTGATTAATCAGTCACCTGAGGTCTCACAAACACCTGACCGTGACTGGATTCATCAGTCACCTGAGGTCTCACAAACACCTAACCCTGACTGGATTCATCAGTCTTCTGAGGTCTCACAAACACCTAACCCTGATTGGATTCATCAGTCACCTGAGGTCTCACAAACACCTAATCCTGATTGGATTCATCAGTCACCTGAGGTCTCACAAACACCTAACCCTGATTGGATTCATCAGTCACCTGAAGTCTCACAAACACCTAACCCTGATTGGATTCATCAGTCACCTGAAGTCTCACAAACACCTAACCCTGATTGGATTCATCAGTCACCTGAAGTCTCACAAACACCTAACCCTGATTGGATTCATCAGTCACCTGAAGTCTCACAAACACCTAACCCTGATTGGATTCATCAGTCACCTGAGGTCTCACAAACACCTAACCCTGATTGGATTCATCAGTCACCTGAGGTCTCACAAACACCTAACCCTGATTGGATTCATCAGTCACCTAAAGTCTCACAAACACCTAACCCTGATTGGATTCATCAGTCACCTGAAGTCTCACAAACACCTAACCCTGATTGGATTCATCAGTCACCTAAAGTCTCACAAACACCTAACCCTGATTGGATTCATCAGTCACCTGAAGTCTCACAAACACCTAACCCTGATTGGATTCATCAGTCACCTGAAGTCTCACAAACACCTAACCCTGATTGGATTCATCAGTCACCTGAAGTCTCACAAACACCTAACCCTGATTGGATTCATCAGTCACCTGAAGTCTCACAAACACCTAACCCTGATTGGATTCATCAGTCACCTGAAGTCTCACAAACACCTAACCTAATTAGACTTTTATCAATGTCATGCTCATCATCGCTTGTGGAAGAACATCATCATCATTACAGTAATCAAGGGTGTGGTCTGACAGTGTTTTTTATGCACTGAACTTAGATTTAATCAAACTGTGGTCTAGGTCCAGAACCTGCGTGTGAAGAAATTTTGACTACCTGTAAGATTGACTAAAAGTACTCTACCTCTGTGCTGGTTTTACAACTCTTCCTTTGATTCTTATATGCTGATCATTTCTTGCAACAAAATGTGAATTCTACCCATAGATATAGAAGAAGAAACACATCCTCCAACTGGAATAACTACATGATTGCATTCAAAATCACCAAACACAGAACCAGAACAATCAATCACCATATGCTGAAGGACATACTAAAAGGGAGATTGGAGAACATGGATGTGTCCGGAGCATCATGATGATGGTCTGGCATCTAAATAGCTGACTTATATCTGATTTCATAACTGAACAAAATATTTCTTAAAAACATATATACAGTCTATGCATAAAAATAACAACACAAACCCACCCACAGTTTCTAAAAGAATAGACATTCTTATATATAAAAACTTATAATTCTACGTCTCAGAACAGGACACAACCGACTCCGCAGTCACATGTATACAAAGTTCAAGATTGGCAACATGGCCATGTGTACATGTGGACAGGCAGCACAGAGTGCCAAACATATACTTCAAGAGTGTTCTGAGCATGAAACGCTGAGGCAGACATATTGGCCAGAGGAAACAACACTGGAATCAAAGCTCTATGGGACACTGTATGAACTACAAAAGACAGTGAGTTTTATTAAGGAGACAGAATTACAGATATAGACATGTTTCAAGTGAACGAAAGAAGAAGAAGAAGAATATAAAAACTGAAAAATAGCAATGAGTTACTAAGTGTACAGAAAAAGAATAATTGTATGAAATCTCTGACAATGAGATATTAAATGTACAGAAAAATGAGAATAACTGTATGAAATCTCTGACAATGATTCTCCATTATATGCATTGTTCCTCCATGTGTTGCCGGGGCCTGAAAGAAGAGCAAAGAATAGTAGCAATTTCACCTGCCATGAATGTCATAAAAGGTGTTTAAGGAGGTTACACGGGTGGAACTAGTTGTCCCATTCCATAGAGGGTCAAAGTGACACAGAACCATGCTTAAGTTAGATGTGTCAGGCCAGAACGCACAGATAACACAGCCAAACTATTAAACATGACATGATGCCTTCTCAATACTACATCCTGCAAATCTGCAGGAATTTTGAGAGCAAATGCAGAAGAAAAAGAGAACTATACATTGTCCACACACAGAAATTGAAATACATAGCAGCTGAAGGCAAACATTTTTTAAACCAAAAACAACCTCAGTGTTGATCCTGCCTTTAAAAATGGGCAACATAGGGTGTGTAGTTAATGCCTTTATATGATGAAGCATACTCCTTTCAACTATGAACATGATTTAATATAGTTACATCAACGTTGTGATCATTACAAAGATATTGGAGATCACAGCTGAAGTAATACCATCACAGTACCACCCATTCAATTCTCAGGAAGAAATATAACATAAAAATGAACTGAACAAATAAACACCTAAAAAATTGACCTACCTTTTCAAGTATTCAGGACACAAATGACATCCTTTGCCAAGCCAAGATAAATTCAATCTTTGTGTGTGCTGACACCGTGGTGTAAGTGAAATCAGGCTCTCATTGCAAATCTGAAACATGCTTTTTTCACTGAAATTATTTATTCATTGAGACATGACATCCACAGAAAAATGTATGGGAGTACTGTGGAGCCTTCAAATACAGTAATATTTACCAAGAAAACCAGACTTGCGTAGACATTTTAAACAGTATGGGAGTCTTCAAAAGCCTTCATATACATCAACATTTATCAAGAAAACCACACATGCGGTTGCATCTGTGGGTCTCACCAATGGCCCACTAGACAAACCACCCATGCAGCAGAAAACCTTAGTAGATGACATGCTGTTATATTGAGGTTATCTTCTTATAGAAGTTTCATGGCACGTTCTCTATACAATTATGCTTCTCATGCTTTTATTTTATTGTTGCAATATGCTTTATGCTTTTTTATTTGTATATATGTATTCATCCTCTGTGGTTAGGAGGGAGCCAGAGATATACTGCGCAGCACTGGGGAGGAGGATACTGACAGCACTGTTTTTTCCTATGGCTGAGGCCCATCATAGAGGCACAGTAACTCAGGACATGACAATCCTTTTGACAAACATTTGATTGTATGCCTGGAGCAATAGAGAAGTTCGGCATATCCAGTAATCAATTGGTTGTGGGGGAATGAGCACAGTGAACCAACCCTATCTTGGCTGCAGTGGCTTGGAGCAGTACATAAGTTTAAACCTACCTTCCTGATGGTGTGATAATTATTCTCTGGCTGGGGTGGGCCAAAAATCCACAGACTTCCCTGCAAAATAATGCCATTTTAAAGTGCATGAGCCCATGGACCACTGGATCAGCAACTAACCAACCAACCATCAAGAAAACCAGACTTGTCATGTAGAATGTTAAACTTATGGGAGTCTTGAGGAGTTTTCAAATACAGTAACATTTATCAAGAAAACTTGACTTGTTGTGTAGACATATTAAACAGTGCGGGAACCTAGAGAAGCCTTTAAATACAGCAACATTTATCAAGAAAAACAGACCTGTCGTGTAGACATTAAACTGTATAGGAATATTGAGGAGCTTTCAAATACAGTAAAATTTATCAAGAAAACCAGACTTGTGTAGACATGTTAAACTACACAAAAGAAGAATTATTAATACAAAAATGAAAGTATTTTGTAGCAAGTATTTATCACTTTAACCCTTTATCTCTGAAAGCCGATAAAGCAATCAGTTAAGCAGGCCCCTTCTGCTGATAAACTTATAAAACCTCCATTTTTATAGTGTGTATATACATTACCACACCGCAGTCAGATATGTCAGACCATTGGTACAAATATAATGGTGACACAACACAACACATTTTCATTCCCTGGAAATCTAGGAGGAACATTATCCTGCTACAATGAGACCCAGTGGGAGTTTTGAGAACAAACAAACAAGAACATATACATTATAGCAGGAAAACCCTAACAGAAATAAAGAGTAACAAGTGGTGTTCTCCAATTCTACTACTTCTTCTTCTTATGCATTAAAAATTCTTTTGGTCTTGCTAGATCTTCAGGCCAGTCACCAGGACAAACTTCTCATCTTTTGCAGATCAGAGGGATTACTTTAAAGTTTATGCCTCAGTTCAGTCAACTGTGGCCTTCTTTGATGTTCTTTGAAATCTGGACAGTCTTGTAGTATGTATTCAGAAGTCTAAAATACTACATAAAGATAATCTTAACCTAAGGTTATGAATCATGGACAATTAGTAATCATATTCAAGAAGAATATTTGAAGTAAAGAAGAGGTGGTTTTACAGAAGAAAGCTGCATTTCCTGTGGACAATTAAGAAGAGTAATGAGCTGGTGCTAAAAGTGGATAATACATAATGAGAAGTGAGAAACATCAGAAACAGGAAGTCATTTTTTAAAACACATTCTGAGGAGAAGTGATATGGAGATTTAGTTAAGTTCACTTTAGTTATCCTTTTTCTCCAGTATTTGTTTTCAAACTCCTGCCAGAGCACATGACATAATCCAGAGGGTTCATGTAGAACAAAATAATAACGACTGGTAAAATGTGCTGTGTCAGGATGGTTAACAGCTTGAATTTTAGGTCACTGATCTATGCGATGGGATAGCCAAAACTCCGCCCCCCCCCACCTCCTTAAATAGTCTCTTCTGACATTAATAGTAGCAACACATAGACTGCAGAGCTTTCTAACTGTGATAGTCAGCTCTGATTTTTGCTATAATTTTTCCGGTATGGTGATACATTTTTAATGATGACTATCACGCAGAAGCTATCCTGTGCTTTTCTGTTTTTGTGACAAGGAAAACTGCAGTAAAAAAGTTTAGTAACTTTTGATAAATACAAAATAAATTGTTTAACATGTGATAAATACAAAATAAATTGTTGAACATGTGGTAAATAGAAAATAAACTGTTTAACATGTAATAAATACAAAATAAACTGTTTAAGATTTGATAAATACAAAATACACTGTTTAATATGGGATAAATACAAAATAAACTGTTTAACATGTGATAAATACAAAATAAGCTGTTTAATATGTGATAAATACAAAATAAACTGTTTAACATGTGATAAATAAAAAATAAACTGTTTAAGATTTGATAAATACAAAATAAGCTGTTTAATATGTGATAAATACAAAATAAACTGTTTAAGATTTGATAAATACAAAATATTTGAGGAAAATAATTGTTTAATTCAGTTGTACAAATAAGACAAATGCATAGATTTAATGTTACAACCAAAATAAATGTGTCTTGTTGTCAAAATGTTGATTCTGTCTGTATTTTTTTTTTCAAAAGATTTAGTCTTTGTTTCAGAAGGAGTGGTACTTTACTGCACATACATTTCTCACCATTATTGTGGGAATACCAACTAAAGAATTACTAGAAAATCCCTGCAATTACTTATTTGACTCACTTGCATCCAAAATGGCTGAAGATTGAGATCTGAATACAACAGTGGATCATAGCAATGGTCCCTCAGAAGACTATTAGAAAACAAATACAAAGAAAAAAAGATAATGATGACATCCTGTTAAGTCTCCAGAGATAATATATGCAGCAGACTTGGAAGAAATTTGTATGAGGTTTCTGATCTGCCCTGACATATCTACATCAGTGAGCCCCTTAAATCTTGAGTTCTCATTTTTCATACAAATATTCAGAGCTTGCATATAGTTGTCAATATAATTGCCAAGCTCTACCAAGTTATGTATATTAGTATTCAAAACTTTCAATTCACGTCTGCAAACCTCCTTGTATCAAAATAAGGGCTGTAATATATTTCTCACTGTAAATAAACTTCTCATACACAATTTTCTTAAAGATTGCTATATATTGTGAAACACAAAAATATAAAACAGATATAAAAAACAATTTCCTTACATGTAAATGATGAAATAAAACATAAAAATAATATCAGAAAAACTATCCACTATCACTTAGATCTCAAATGTAACAATAAACAAAGTACCAACTACATATTGTTGAATATTAAATGTAACAATAAACAAAGTACCAACTACATATTGTTGAATATTAAATGTAACAATAAACAAAGTACCAACTACATATTGTTGAATATTAAATGTAACAATAAACAAAGTACCAACTACATATTGTTGAATATTAAATGTAACAATAAACAAAGTACCAACTACATATTGTTGAATATTAAATGTAACAATAAACAAAGTACCAACTACATATTGTTGAATATTAAAT
Organism: Meghimatium bilineatum; assembly: GCA_034231615.1. Taxonomy (NCBI): domain Eukaryota; kingdom Metazoa; phylum Mollusca; class Gastropoda; order Stylommatophora; family Philomycidae; genus Meghimatium; species Meghimatium bilineatum. The sequence goes on from CM067299.1 coordinate 15,565,060, forward strand.
GTAACAATAAACAAAGTACCAACTACATATTGTTGAATATTAAATGTAACAATAAACAAAGTACCAACTACATATTGTTGAATATTAAATGTAACAATAAACAAAGTACCAACTACATATTGTTGAATATTAAATGTAACAATAAACAAAGTACCAACTACATATTGTTGAATATTAAATGTAACAATAAACAAAGTACCAACTACATATTGTTGAATATTAAATGTAACAATAAACAAAGTACCAACTACATATTGTTGAATATTAAATGTAACAATAAACAAAGTACCAACTACATATTGTTGAATATTAAATGTAACAATAAACAAAGTACCAACTACATATTGTTGAATATTAAAAGTAATAAATACAAAGTATCAACTATCATCATCATCAGGTGCCATGCCAGCTGGCACAGGCGATCATGACTCTTCACAGCTCTCTGCCTCCAGTATTATGTATCAGAATCATTGTTGTTTCCCTCTGGTGTCAGGTTATTAAACTGTCTAATATTTTCTCACTTTGTCGCCTTCTGTCTGTTGCTCTCAATCTTGCCTGTTGCGACTATGTTCTCCAAATCTCCTTGCCTCATAACGTGGCCAAAAAATGAAGATTGTTTTTTTCTTATATTATTGACTAACGTGTCTTGCATTTGACTTTCAACACCTGCACATTAGTTTTCCTGGCAGACCATGGTATTCTCAGCATTCATTTATAGAACCACATTTCTAATGCTCTAATTTCCCAATTTCTTGTTTGTTTATTGTCCAAGAATCACATCCTTATATTAGTATAGGAGTTATATAACACTGCAGAACTATCTTCCTCATCTCTAAAGACAATGTCATATTATACAATATATTTTTCTTTTCTGAATGTTGTTTTTGCCTGTCCTATTCTGCTTCTTATTTCTATTGAACTTCTTCCATCTGCTGTAATCGTTGTACCTAAATACTTGAATTGGTAGACTTGTTTTAATACTATATCATTCACTTTGATCTTGCAAGCTGTGGTATTTTGTTTCTTTGTAATAACCATTACTTCTATTCTCTTGATGTTTAGGGAGAGGCCTTTCTCTTTACTGTTTGTCACTACAACATTAATTAATTCTCTAAGGTCTTCCTCACTTTTAGCAATCAGAATAGTGTTATCCACATTTATTAAATTATTTATTATATTTCCTGCCACATATATTCCTGGGATATCAACTATTGCACACATTATATTTTCACTGTATAAAGAGAACAGGTATGGTGAAAGTACACATCCCTGTCTAACTCCTTGTTTTATTTGTTGAAAAGGGCCAAATTTATTTCCTACTATGATTACTGCTGTTTGTTGCAGTGCATACTTTTGATGATTCTTAAATCCTTACTGTCGATGTTCAAGTTCTTTAGCATGTGTATAACTTCACTATGTTTAACTTTATCAAATGCCATTGTGTAGTCTATAAAACAGAGGTGTAGGACTGTTTTAACCTCTATAGACCTCTTTATTATTGTTCTCAAAATATATATAGCATTGTTGGTACCTTTGCCTTCTATGAAGCCACATTGTTCTGTACTTAATTCTGTTGTCATTTTGTTTATCACTCTCTTCATGATGATTCTGAGAAGTATTTTCGTTAGTTAGCTCATGAGGCTGATTGTTCGGTTAAATCTATTTACTTTTCCATCTACTCTTAAAATTCAAATATAAGAAAGACAAAGTATCAATTATCTACTCTTAAATCTCACATGTAACATACACAAAGTATCAATTATTTACTCTTAAATCTCAAATGTAACATACACAAAGTATCAATTATTTACTCTTAAATCTCAAATGTAACATACACAAAGTATCAATTATCTGCTCTTAAATCTCACATGTAACATACACAAAGTATCAATTATCTACTTGTAAACCTCAAATGTAACAAACACATGTACAAATGTAACAAACACAAAGTATCAATTATCTACTATTACATCTTGAATTTAACAAACAGAGTATCAATTATCTACTATTAAAGTTCAAATTTTACACACAAAGTATCAATTGAAGAGATTAGCAATGTGGACTCACAGAAGGCAGAGGCACAAACAACACTATATACATTTTGAGAACATAAAAAGAATGATGGAAGGTAACAGAGATCTATATTTCTGCTTTATTGACTATACTAAGACATCTCATAAAGTGAAACATGAAGATATAATTCGAATTTTGGAATTCTAAAATTTAAACATTGATGGAAAGATCTGTGAATAATAAAGAATATATGGTATATTGGCAACAAAGAGCAGCCATAAGAATGGATAACCAAACAGGAGCATTTCAACACATCAAACAAGGGGTTAGACACGGTTGTGTTCTGTCACCGAATCAGTTCATTGTATACAGTGAAATGAAAATACTATATCAGGATTTATCAGTTATTTTAGTTATTTAATCAGTTTATTGAGGACATATTATAATTAACATAAAATACGCTGATGATACAGTTTTGATAGCCAAAAATGAAACACAGTTACAAGAAATGATGCATATCATTGTACAAGAAAGTCAAAATAAAGGGTCATAAAAACTGAGGTAATGGTAATATTAAAGAATAAATGTTCTCTAGAATGCAACATCAAAGTAGATGTGGTCAGTCTGAAGTAAGTCAACATATTCAAATATTTGAGTGCACTAATAACATCAGATGGAATAATTATTACAGAAATCAAATGTAGAATTGTCCAAGAAAAGGCAACATTTCACAAGATGAAGACCATCCTATGTAATATATCTTTGTCAATTGAGGTGAAAAAGAGAGTTGTTAGAAGTTATATAGAACCTATTCTGATGTATGGGAGTGAATCTTGGACGCTCAGTAGAAAAATGAAATGAAGATATATTGAAAGAAGTTAATTCAAAAAGAGGGCTGCTTACCCGCATCAGAAAGAGACAATCCCCATTTTTGGGCACATCATGAGAGGAGGAAAGATTAAACACATTGTAACAATAGGCAAGTTGAAGAGCAACTGAGGTAGGGAAAGACCAAAAGCCTGACAACAATGGGAGAACAACAGTATCAGAAATGATTGGTAGTACATGAAATATAGTGCTGTGGAAAGACATGATAACCAACGTCACACAGCATGGACCATCTATAAGTAGAAGAAATCTCAAATGTAATAAACACAAAGTATCAATTATGTAGGTGTTTGAATAGATACTCAGATCAAGCATTTAGTTTTCAAAGTGTTGAAACATTTTATAATTGCATCTAATATAGTATTATCTTTGTAATATTTGAATTGTCTTTGTGAAGATTATAATGAAATCTAGTTATATGGCTCAGAGACTTGAAGCACAACAAAATCAAATTAAATATAACTTCAAGTGTTTGAGACAAGAATATTAAAAACAACTGGGTAAAGTGAAGGTTTTTAAAATTAAAAACCCAGAGGTCATGGTGGCTAGAGTAAAAGATCCATACCTCCATCATTTTTTGATTAGTTGTAAAGTTTTGATATAACCAAATTGTGCGAACATTCATGGTTGAAAGAGGTGTACGTCACCATAAGAGTTGAATTTTACATAACCAAACTAAAGTTTTATCAATAGTAAATACATCATAATAACAATGAAACACAAGGACTGACATTTCAACCAAAAAGCCTTTATCAGGATGAAACAATAGACAAATAATGATGAACCTAGATAGGAACCCAGAAGAAATAAAGGTATATTTAGTCAAAATGTTGGGCCTGTGTGTCTTGCTGTTAGTATGTCATATTTACTATTGGTAACACTTTAATTTACATATTTTCCATTCATACTTGCATTTGTTCTGCGTTACCACAGCCCCTATATTTCCAGCTCGTTGGGTTATCTCTGAAACTCTGGTGATATATCTCTGTTTTAAAAAGAATATTTGAACCTATCAGCTGTGATTGTAGTAGAATATTTGAACCTATCAGTTGTGATTGTGAGTAGAATATTTGAACCTATCAGTTGTGATTGTGAGTAGAATATTTGAACCTATCAGTTGTGATTGTGAGTAGAATATTTGAACCTATCAGTTGTGATTGTGAGTAGAATATTTGAACCTATCAGTTGTGATTGTGAGTAGAATATTTGAACCTATCAGTTGTGATTGTGAGTAGAATATTTGAACCTATCAGTTGTGATTGTGAGTAGAATATTTGAACCTATCAGTTGTGATTGTGAGTAGAATATTTGAACCTATCAGTTGTGATTGTTGAGTAGAATATTTGAACCTATCAGTTGTGATTGTTGAGTAGAATATTTGAACCTATCAGTTGTGATTGTTGAGTAGAATATTTGAACCTATCAGTTGTGATTGTGAGTAGAGTGTTGATAGGTCAATTTTCTGTTTGTTATAGACTTTGTTCTCTGGGCAATATGCATGGGTGTATTATGTGAGTATAGTATAGGGTGATCCACAAAAAACGGACATCACCTAAACTTGAATAACTTTTGAAATAACTTTTGTACAAGCTGAAGTCACATGTGTTGAGCAATCGGCCAAATAAAATGGCAACACAACACAATTCCGTTCTTTGGATCTGAACTACATCCTGTTGGAAATTTAATATGACTATTCTCCTATTACAAGAGAAATCCAGTGGGAGTTTTAAGAACAAATGCAAAAGCTACACACAAAAGTAATTTCAATATTTTTTATTTATCAAATTATGAAAATATTAAAAAATAAGCGCCTATGGTTGAATTAAAAAGATAGTCACAGCATCAACAATCAATGTTTTCTTTCATTTGGCTAACTACGACATGAAGCAGAGAGAAATTTCATATTCATAATGAAATGACAGAAAGGATAAAAACAATGAAACCAAGTGTCTCAGTGACCCAGATACCCCAAAATTACATTAGAGTAATAACAGACTATATGAAGTTAATAATGTTACTAGAATATTAACTATTGAAATAAACAAAACATTGTAGAAACTAAATAACAATAAACACAATAACAAGGATTGTTTCCACGTTGGGTTCAAATGGGACCTTTCTCAAGAAATGAAAACACAAGAAAATTTAAAAAATGTATTTTTATGTATTTTCGCATTACAATAGTCAGCTCTTTGTCAATGAAGTCAATTTTTGCAGAAGTTGAATATTCTTTATCTCAAAGCTAAAAATATCACAGCTATCATCCAAGTTTTGCTGGGTCCCAAAAGGTAAGCAAATAATAGTATCACTGTTACCTGCAAAGCATGTCATAAGAGGTGACTAAGGAGGTGTAGTGGTAGAGTTTGCTGTTCCATTCCATACAGGCACAAAGTGACCCAGAAGACATGCTGAAGTCAGATGTATCATGCCGGAATATACAGATATCAAATCTAGCTGTAAACCATAATACAATACACTCTGTTATTTAGACTACATCATGCTGATCTGTAAAAGTTGTTGCAGAAGAAGAAAAGATCAAAGTTATATTGTAAGCACAACACAAATGCTGATATGGCACAAACCACACAGAGAAATCAACGTGGCTAATGGTAAAGTAAAAACAACATTAGAACTTTGACTATGTTTTACGTCCCCAGTTTTATCACATAAGAAACAATAACTTAATCTTTGTTAATGACCTACTTGCAGGTTTGAGAAAGCTGGCACAAGTCCCTCAAGTCCAGGTATGACAATATTAATTGAATAATCTCCTTCTGGAACAAGGAAGACAAAACTGATATGTCAATCATTTTAAATGTTTTTATGATTGTGGAAGAAATGTATTTGCATTGTCACCACCCATGACATGAGTTGTCACCACCCACGACATGTGTTGTCATCACCCACGACATGAGTGGTCACCACCCACGACATGAGTGGTCACCACCCATGACATGAGATGTCACCACCCATGACATGAGTTGTCATTACACACGACATGGGTTGTCATTACACGCGACATGAGTTGTCACCACCCACGACATGAGATGTCACACACACGACATGAGATGTCACACCCACGACATGAGTTGTCACCACCCACGACATGAGTTGTCACCACCCACGACATGAGTTGTCACCACCCACGGCATCAGTTGTCACCATCCACAGCATGAGATGTCATTACCCACAACATAAGTTGTCACCACCCACTACATGAGTTGTCCCTACAATTACTTTCTCATTCAACATGTTGACATTGTCAAACAGAAACATACATTGGAAACTGACAATGTCCCCACCCCCTGTCTATTGTCACCTGTCTTGACACTTGTACTCTTGATGCCAGTGTGTCGGCTCTCTCATTACCCTCAACTCCAGTGTGATCTTGGCAAAACATCCACACAAGTTTTTGAAGGCTTGAAACCACAATATGTTCCATCATGATGTAGTAATCCATTATGAATCTTGCCTGTCATATATTGATAGTCCGCCACAATAACGATGTTGGTTGTCACTGTTTCCTAGACCCATTTTAGAGCCTCCATATTTGCCTCGACCTCCATTCTCATTCTGGATGTTGTTGTATAATACATGCTCCATACTTTTCAACAATGAATCTACCTCTTATAATAACAGAGAAGCCCCCAGAACAATGTTGACCCTCCCCAAACAGAACCATCTGTGTATATAACATCATTCTCTTCTGAATCCGAATTGTTGGTTATCAGTTATGTTGTTTAAATTCTAGATCAATTTTTCCATTGTACAACTCATTGCATTCCTGCCACTCATTGCATTCCTGCCACTCATTGCATTCCTGCCAAGTGTGATTATAAATTTTCAATAAATTGGCAGATTTTCACAAACTTGTATTCACTCTTTCCCTTCAAGTATTTCTTAAATAGGGGTAACATGGGCAATAATTTTCTCAGCACCTGTCAACTATGACACAACTCATTGTAGCCGTGAATCTTTAGCACTGGATATGTTTCCATGTAAGACCTACTTGTGAATCTTTAGCACTGGATATGTTTCCATGTAAGGGCTACTTGTGAATCTTTAGCACTGGATATGTTTCCATGTAAGAGCTACTTATTGTCATCCATCAGTCTCATATAATAGTTATCCTATGCCAGTGCTCATAATGTATCATGTTTATCATTTAAGATATCATGCTTATCTCTTCCAATCCTGTATGTATGGATGTCATCTACAAATGCTGATGTTCATCCTGAATCAACCAGCTTAATATTGGCTATTTTTGCATTATACAACTTTGCAGTATATCTGCGCTTTTCAATCTGACACATTCGACAAAACATGGCTACTGGGTCACTTTGACCATCTATGAAATGGGACAGCACACTCCACCTCCAAAAACTTCCTTAGTTGCCTCTTACGACATGCACGATAAGTAAAAGTGTCACCATTCTTTGCTCCCCTTATGGGCCCTCGCGACACCCGAGTGAATCATATTTCTATAATTATAAATAATGTTCACTGTAACTCAATAATATAATTTTTATCTATCTATCTATTGTCTTTTCTCTGATTTTCTGTAAGATGTTGCAGGATTGAATGGCGATCAGTTTTCGGGCTATGATACGTTTGGTCGCTTGATATGCAGCAATATTTTGACATTTCAGAATGTTTGTAACTCCTTCAATCCGCCTTCTTCTTGGTCTTCCTCTGTATCTTGCTGTTTCCATTTATGTGTTGCATGCTCTTGCCACTGGCCAATAAAGGTTCATTCTCATTAATTGACCAAACCATATTAGTCTCTGTTTTTCAATATCTTTTACCACAGATGTTGCTCCTACAGTTCTTGTAATCTCTTCATTCCTCATATGATCTCTTCATGTTCTGTTGGCTGATTTTTTTTAGGCATATAATTTTAATAATTGAAGCATATTCTGTATAAGGTATTGCACTTCAACTAATGTTAAATTTTTTGGGAATTATTACTACATTCAATCACATTGTCAGAAAAATGTGGATGAACAACTTTCAAATTATGAGCAAGTTCAACTGAGCTGTGTTTGTGAGACTAACCTTACTGAACACTTTACCACCAAGATGACATTTAGCATGGATATTCCTCACAGAGGCGAACTCCTTGAAGTGGAGATGGGGATTAGTCCAGCCAACAGAAGCTGGAAAATAACATTGATTGGCCCTGACATCGAGCAGGACCACAATCCTTCCCCAGAAATCACTGGTGCTGAAGTAGAAGATACCAGGCTGAGAGGCGCACCAGCAACTTATTATCCCGCAATGCGATTAGATGATATGTCTTCACAACAACAACAACAAAACATGGATATGCAAATAATTATCTTCAGATAAATTTGAAAACAAATGACTGCCTTGTTAAGAAAACTGTAAATTATGGATAAGCAATCTACATAGACTATGAACTTACTGGTAAATGAGTAATGAACATACTGTCATCCTTGTCTATTGACATATCCATTGTATAGTTCACAAGTGACTCAAAAGACTGCTCATTTCTGTTGTCAGCTATGAAACAAGGAAGAAAAAAATTGCCACATGATTTTACAAATATTTGATAATACCGGTGAATACAATTTTTCAAATACATTACTGCAACAATTTTACAATTACATTAATGATACACTTTTAGATACAATTTTAAACATACATTAATGATACATGCAATTTTACAAATACCGGGGTACATTAATGATACAATTTTACAAATACACTAATGATATATATAATTTTATAAACACATTAATGATATATACAATTTAGTCTCATGGAAACAAAATGTAAATTAAGTCATTATCTTATCCTAATTTTCTAACACTACCCACCAACTAGGAAATGAAAAAAGATTGACTTATATCTGCCATATAATGAGAAGAAATAGTCACACAAATGCAAAACAATTACTCAGGTGGGAAACACCAGAGTATAACAAAAATACTCAGAGGGAATCTTCCTGGCACAGTGAATAAACCATTCGCTTTGGCTCTAGAGGTCATAGATTTGAATCTGGCTCGTTATGTCTTGTTTACAAAGTGAAATTTTGTTCAGAGATCCCTATGGATTATTTCCTGAAGCTATATCTATAAGTTTCTTGTTTCATGTTTAGGAACAAGCATCACAGCATTGGGGACATTTCCATATATGATCTGCTTGCCATTTCATCAGCCAACCAGACGTGTATAAGCTCAGTGTCCCAGTCAGTGTTATTCAATGAGAACCTGAGCCTATCCCTGACGGAATAGATGTTGTCGACCACAGAGCAAGTAATTCATCGCTCCAGCAACTGCTCATTTTGTCATTGGTGCTGTCAGCCAAATGTGAATTTAACAAATTTGATTTAAATTGTTGCCAGCTTTAATCCCCATGCATAACAACTATAAGCCATTTTGAATTCTGGAGACATGATTTGCAAATGACTTCATGTCATCGAGGGAGCTAAATGTGCATGAACCCAATATCACAATTTTTTGTTAAGGTTATCGTATGTGTATTGAATCAATTTTATCACTTTTCACAGTACTTTTGATCCAGAAATTTAGCTTACGTAACACATTTGCACATCAAGACATAGTAGTTTTAACAATGGCCACCACAACTATATATCTATGATATGAGTGATATTCTCAGAAGGTTTTGTGTCACTTTCTTCAGAGAGACAGAGTACAAAATCCAAGTACAGTGAAATCAATCCTTTGTCTTTTCTGCCATTTCAAGGTGACTAATACAAAAATTGGAAGAGAAAACTGTAAAAATCAGTTCAGATGATGGGTTGTGATTTCTTTGCAGAGCTTGAGACACATGTCTAAAACAGATATTAATGGCAAGGTACAATGCAAGCAATATTTGACACATGATGGCACAGGAAGGATAGATATACATAACCAAGAAATAATGAAATTATTTACTTTTCTGATTCTCTCTCTGAAGGTCAGCGATTGATACATTGTTGTCTTCATCAAAGTGCTCAGAAATGACCGGTTGGTGAATGAGTACTTCATCACATGGTGGGGTTTTTGTACCTACTAGCTTTATACCATCCAGCTCCGTGTAGTAGTCCATGTATCTGTGACACAGCTCCAACCGAATTAGACTGAAAAACAAAAAACAAACATCCTGTGAGACAGCTCCAACCGAATTAGACTGCAAAACAAAAACAAACATCCTGTGACACAGCTCCAACCGAATTAGACTGAAAAACAAAAAACAAACATCCTGTGAGACAGCTCCAACCGAATTAGACTGCAAAACAAAAACAAACATCCTGTGAAAGTAATAATATGTAATTTAAAAAATGGTCATTACTACATGTTTTCCCATTGGAGAGTTTCAGAGAGAAACCTGTGGTTGTGTAATAAAGGCTGCTTGATCTTGCTGTCGGGACGACATGTACATGGAGGGTTTTTTTAATTGATCCTCCGACAGACAAAAATCCCAGTTTTTATTGGGAGTTCAAACTCTGGACCTCACTGTGTGAGACCAACACTCTAGTCACTCTGCCATGTGCCACACAATTAATAACTTACAATTGCAAATGTTCATTTTTTAGTAAAGACTTGCTATATCACTGAATTCACATCACATCTGAAGTAAAGACTTGCTATATCACTGAATTCCCATCACATCTAAAGTAAAGACTTGCTATATCACTGAATTCACATCACATCTGAAGTAAAGACTTGCTATATCACTGAATTCACATCACATCTGAAGTAAAGACTTGCTATATCACTGAAATCACATCACATCTGAAGTAAAGACTTGCTATATCACTGAATTCACATCACATATGAAGTAAAGACTTGCTATATCACTGAATTCCCATCACATCTGAAGTAAAGACTTGCTATATCACTGAATTCCCATCACATATGAAGTAAAGACTTGCTATAACACTGAATTTCCATCACATCTGAAGTAAAGACTTGCTATATCACTGAATTCCCATCACATCTGAAGTAAAGACTTGCTATAACACTGAATTTCCATCACATCTGAAGTAAAGACTTGCTATAACACTGAATTTCCATCACATCTGAAGTAAAGACTTGCTATAACACTGAATTTCCATCACATCTGAAGTAAATCTAACTGGGTTCTAGTTCCTTTACTTCTGCATTGGAACTCCTGCTACTCCTGCTAGTTCACTATCTAAATCTAATTTATCGTTCTCTGACTCATCCAATACAAACTCAGCAACTAATTCAGCTGTTTTTGAACACACAAAAAAATCCTGATTTTAAATAAATTGTTTTGGTTTAAAATACTAATAAAATGATGAACATGCAGACGCCATTTTGTGAAGCAGATATCCCACAATGCAATGCGTACATCATGAAGTCTGTAAAATACCTAAATTGATTTATTAATAAAAAAATGAAGTACTGTTTTGTGAAGTCGAGATACCAAAAAATTGTTATCTCAGGGCAGCAATATTTAGTGTCAATCACAGAATTTGAGGCTACAGAGTTCTAGAGGTTAATGTAAATGAAATTTCACACCTTCCAGTGGTAAAAAGGTAAAAGTTAGCTGAGTTATGTCCCAGCATCGCAGCACATGCTTTCAAATATGTGCTCAGCTGCAAGTTAGTGGTTGACTAGAAACTGCCTGGCTACCACACTTGCTCAGTAGCTACTGCACCATTCCTAAACTTTTGAAGAGCATGAGCCATGGTACCCTACTTCCCAGTGAACCATAGAGAGTTTTTATTTCAAAGAATAACAAGTGAATTAAAATCCCTGTTCTGCTGATCAGGGGAGGAATGACTTAACATTACGGCAACTTCCACTGATGTGTACATGCTATTCATACTACTATCCGATGCCAACTTTTCTATCCAGTGCTCCACAAGAAACCATAGAAAATAATACAAGCAAATTAATATATGACAAATCTATAAACATCACAATTTTACAGAAAACATACATCACAAATGTGGAGATGTCTCTATGAGCACTTACTTTGTAGCAAAATCTGTCTTCTTTAAATGTGGAGCAAATATCCTTGGTCTCTGTCTGCATGGTTTGGGTTTCCCAGACCACAATGTTACCCATCTGTTCACACATATTACAAGTATGAAATATATTTTTTCTAGTGATCTGCTAGCAAGGTGTATATTCTAAATAAAGTTAGTTGCTAAAATGTATTGAGACCAACAGGAATTGAAGCAGCCCATTCTGATGGCACCAAATCACCTGGCAACTAGAGTAAACAGGTTTTTCCGTGCTTGACTACCCGCACTTCCAAAATAAGATGCGATTTAAATTATAGATGCAATGTATTTTTTTTGCAGAAGTAAGGGAGGCACTAAGACACATGAAATATGGCAAAGCCCCAGGTCCAGACAATATCACATTAGAAGAATTAGCAGCTTTAGATGACTTTGGAGTTGAAATAATCACAAAATTGCTGAATGACATATATAACAGCGGAAACATACCCAATGACTTAATGAGATCCATATTCATAGCATTACCTAAGAAACCAGGGACCACCGAATGTGAAGAGCACCGTACAATCAGCCTCATGAGCCAAATAACCAAAATATTGCTCAGAATCATCATGAAGAGAGTGAGAAACAAAATAAAACCAGAAATAAGTCCAGAACAATGTGGATTTGTAGAAGGCAAAGGCACCAACAATGCGATTTATATATTGAGAACACTAATAGAGAGGTCTATAGAGGTAAAAACAGATCTGTACCTCTGTTTTATAGACTACACTAAAGCTTTTGACAAAGTTAAACATAGTGAAATTATACACATGCTAGAGAATCTGAACATTGACAGCAAGGATTTAAGAATAATCAAGAACATGTACTGGCAAAAAACATCAGCAATAAGAGTAGGAAAGCAATTTGGCCCTTTTCAACAAATAAAACAAGGAGTCAGACAGGGATGCGTGCTTTCACCAGACCTGTTCTCTCTATACAGTGAAAACATATTGCGTGCAATAGTAGATATCCCAGGAATAGCAGTGGGAGGACATAACATAAATAATTTGAGATATGCGGATGACACTGTTCTGATTGCAAAAAGTGAGGAAGACCTTCAAAACTTAATTAAAGTAGTAGTCACAGAAAGTAAAGAGAAAGGCCTCTTCCTAAATATCAAGAAAACAGAAGTAATGGTTATTTCAAAGAAAGAAAATAACACACCTTGCAAGATCATAGTGAATGATATAGTATTAAAACAGGTCCACCAATTCAAATATCTAGGTACAATTATAACAGCAGATGGAAGAAGTTCAACAGAAATAAGATGCAGAATAGGACAGGCAAAAACAACATTCAGAAAAATGAAAAATATACTGTGTAATATGACCTTGCCATTAGAGGTGAGAAAGAGAGTTCTGCAGTGCTATATAACCCCTATACTAACATATGGGTGCGAGTCTTGGACAATAAACAAACTGGAAAGTGGGAGATTGGAGGCAACAGAGATGTGGTTCTACAGAAAAATGCTGAGAATACCATGGACTGCCAGAAAAACTAATGTAGAGGTGTTAAAAGAGTTAAATGCGAAACGGACCTTAATCAACAATATAAGAAAAAGGCAATCTTCTTTTTTTGGCCACTTCATGAGACAGGCAGGTTTAGAGAACATAATCACAACAGGCAAGATTGACGGCACCAGAGACAGAGGGCGACAACGTGAGAAAATATTAGACAGTTTGACAACCTGGCACGGCAAAGAAACAACAACGACTTTGATACATAATACTGTGGACAGAGAGCTGTGGAGAGCCATGACCGCCTACGCCACCCGGCATGGCACCTGATGATGATGATATATTCTAAATATTAAGCCTCATCTTCATCATTATATAGTGTATTGTATAACCACCCAAATGAACTCAGATCTGTCTCTTCTTATCACTGTGTCATCTATTATAGTGCTTCTTGTCAATGTATCAGCACTTTCATTGCCTCTGACTCTACATAACTTGGACAGTAGATAAATGTAAAATCTAGGAAATGGTTGCTGTTGAGATCACCACATCATCACCATAAAAGTATAACTATGTCTTTCATATTTCATTTACCTATCGCTGAATGAATTACAGTAACATGCCAAGCTATCAACCAACTCTTGGTTTCTCATTCCTATAATCATGACATTCAAGGTATTATCTATATTTCCTGTATGTAAATCTTAAATACCTTGTAACTGAAAAAAAATGTTACAACTAACAACACTTAGAAAGCCGCCCCCCCCCGCAAAAATAGTTGCTCATGCTTGGTCCCTGTCACTAGCTGAAAGTGTTAGAGCAGTTCTTTTTATAAATCTGGATTCACAACTCAGAATATCCATTTTCCATTAGTACACAACCATTATCTTCAAGAACCTAATAGAATCATAGCTGTGCTGCAGAAGATGTGTAAACACATAGAGATCTCAATTTTCTCCTCCAATCTGTGGTATGGACAAGTATGTTACCAATCCATGATTTTCTGTCACCACACTACTTCTTCCACCCTTTACTGCACCCTTCAAAACTGTTTTAGATAGGGAGTACCAGGAAACTGACAGTAACTGTCAATGACACCACCATACAAAGGTGATTGAATCTAATATCACTATCATCATGTAACACATTCTTTACAAATTCAACTAGTACTACCACCTTCTATATTTTTAATCATGGATTTAATTAATATCTCATATCCATTGTCCTTTTGTCCAGGACTCTGCTACAAATCTTATATAAAATGAGTTTTCAATTTAAAATAGATCGCTGCTGTCAGTGTGTTGCTGGGGCCCAAAATGGGTGCAAAGAATAGCAATCCATATTTTTAACAATTTATTTCTGTATTTCAATAAAAACATTCATATTTAGCACACACAAAAAAACACCAGTAAACCCCCCCCCCCCCCTGTAATATGGATTTATGTGAGATAAAAAACAAAACGTCAGCATTAGCAATAATTACTAAGAAATGTAACACTAAATGATTTTTCAAAAACATTACCCACAAAAAAAATTACACCAAAAAAAAAGGTTTTTAGGTGTTTTTATTGGATTCAAAATCCCTATTAATACAGATAATTTGTGCTAGTTGAAACCTATGAATACTATGTCCTGCCATGTGTGTCATTAGAGATGAATATAAGTTCTCCTGGTTAGGTTGACTGTTCCATCCCATAGCTCAGAGTGGCTTATATGCCATGCAGAAGTCAAACATGCCTGGCTAAATTATGAAAATACCTCAGCCAAGCTATAAACCATGACACAATGAATTTTGCTTTCTAGACTATATCCTGCTAGTCAGCAGAAGTTTGAGAATGAACGCAGAATAAGAAAATATCCTTGCAATATTCAACAAATATATTAACCTGCAGCATGCCCCATCAAGTGGATTCTATGATGGTTTATAAAGTTCATGATGCTACCAGCGAGTGTACTCTTCTGTTGCTATGCATTAATTTAGCGATGAGAACAACATGATGTTTAATGTTCATGTGACCAGAATCAGTGAATCCTAGCTAACTATTTAATTATAATTCCTTTTCCACCATTATTTTAGCATAAGAGAAGACTAGGGGATCTATAATTTTTATTTTAATCTGAGCCATCCGTCCAGATTGACAAATTGTCACAGCATCAATCGGATTTAATAAACTTTGGTTTTATAGGGTTTTCAGTAAAATCATTATGAATTGTGATCCTGATGATAGACTCATGCGAATTAGATTGGTTTTCTAAGTAGATATATGGTCGTAACACGGTGGTTTAATTATGCTAAGGCCATAGACCTAGGCTAGAACTAAACTAGATGGAAGACTAGGTCTATGTTTTGGAAAAGATTTTACAGCAAGGTAAGTTAAACTTAATGTTTTATTTATTCCCCAGTAATATTATGTTAGTCTAGAATTCCCATCTTTACAACCTTGTCACATCTCTTCCATAACAAGTACACAAACAAAACTTACACGAATATATGCAGTATTCCATTCTGTATTTACATGCACTCATATTTTTTTAAATATCTAAAACAAAAAAGTTATTGCACTTTCCAAACAGCCTTTTGTTTGTGTTTTTTTTTAATTTAGTGAAAAAATGTCTTTACCACTTTATCAAATTTCTTGTATCACAAATTCAAAAACATAATTATACACATATTTGCAGTATGCATTTACAATGCCAGAATTATTTCCAAATCTATAAAAACAGAAACATTATTGCATTTTCAAAACATCCACCAAAAATAAAAACAATTTCAATCAATAATTTTGTGGCAGGTGAAAGTGTGCGTAATTTTAAACCAACTTGCTAAAGGTTACATATAATTATTAATGACACCATTGTTAAATTTATCCATTCTGAATTTCTAGGCACTTTACTCCTGTAGATAGCCATTTCTTTTGGGAAGTAAACCTGTTAAATTTATTATATATTAATATAATGAATGCATGAACATGTCTCTGGCCAATGCATTCAGAGTATTCACGATGAAGACAACGTTCTAGAAAGAATATGTCATTGATATATATATATATTTATATATATATATATATTTTTTATTTTTTTTATTAATATATTAAAAACTACAAAAATACTAACAAAACATTGTATGGTACATCAACATAAATATGCAGTTTTACGTTATCTTGCCCTTGTCAATGTCACTCCCTCCAGCTCTGTCACAAGCCAATATACGGACAATTGCCCCAGGATTGTAGGTTTCATAAACTTCAACACGAACAGGAAACAAGCATTCTGCAAAACTCACTTCTGAAATACAACAAAATAAAAAATCATTAAAAACATATGCTTCTTTCAAACTGGTGGTACCAAGCTAATTCAATAGATGGTGATATTCTAAAACACAAAACTAACATATATGCGAGAAACAAAATAAATACTTTTGCAGGCCAGTAACAGCATCCCATGGCAGTGATGAAGCATCGCAAACTTGTGTGGCCACATGATGAGACAATTCTCTTTCCAAAAATATCTTGCAGGGAACAGTTAATGGTAGAAGAAGAAGAGGAGGTCAGAAGAAAGTATAGATTGATAATATGAAATACTGGACATGATTAAGATTCTCCACACTCAAACAAAGAACTGATAACAGAGAGGCATGGGGAAAATTTTGTGTTCATATTTCCAGAGTGACACCCCTACTGACCCTGGAGGATTATGGATTTTTGTTGTTGTTGGTTTTCTAAGAATAGAGTACTTCTCTTTATATTGAACAGATTGTGCTCACCATAACGGTTAATCTCCAGAAGGATCATCCTGTAATTTAGATGTACCCTTGAAAGTCGCTATATTGTACCCTTGAAAGTTGCTATATTGTACCCTTGAAAGTCACTATACTGTACCCTTGAAAGTTGCTATATTGTACCCTTGAAAGTCGCTATATATTGCAGTTTGTTACCCTCAAGCCGTTTGGTTTGTATTTTAGCCCAAAATACGCTTATAATCCAATATTCTGACCAAAAATTATGTTAATATTTTATATAAATAGTACATCCTAGGGAAAGCCCCTGACGTAGTGGTTAAACACTTTACCATATACTCAAGAGGTCATGGATCTAAAACCGGTTCATGACATGTTTACAAAGTTCTTTTTTTTTCTGAGATCACTGTGGATTATCGCTTGAAGCTACGGAGTTATGTGCTATGAGTGATACACTTGACAGGTGGCATGCAGCTTCGTTGAGAGGGATGGCGTATATATGGATAAATCTGAGCACAATGATGTCAGTCCTTTACATATTATGTTAATAAATGAGACAGCTGTAACACTGAAAAACAATAGTATTTAAGTAAATTATAAATATATAGGTGAAACTGGCAAGACTACATGACCGTTTTGCCAACATCTTCATGCCATTAACCATAGAATGCCTACTCTTGTCGCTATACATTTCAATGGCACTGATCATCGTGGTGCCTATGACATTGAGGTAACTGCATTAAGATCATGCACCACTGACGATAGAGATGTGCCCTTGAAAATTGCTATATATTGCAGTTTGGTACCCTTAAGCATTTGGTCTTAATACCAATCATTCATTTATTTAGATTTGGGAGGAGGGGAATATGGCCTTTGTTGTGTTGTCGCTCATGTTATTTTCAGGCATAGTTGTTTTTAGTTTTCATTCCTTATATTTTGTTAATGTGTGTCTCTGTGACAATACTTGTGTATACATTCGTCATTGTTATCTTGGATGTCTTGCTATTAAATATCTGCATCTAATGCTTTTATGATAGTGCTACTGTTTTTACTGTCTGTTTACTGTTTGTTTTGTATTTTCTTAAAAAAGACCTACTTCTGAAATGTTGAAACTGTCTTTTATACTGTTATTTGTATTTTTTCATACCTGTACCCTATAGTCTGATGTCTGTGCCTTCATTGTAAAGCTGATCGACCTTGTGTTTTACGTAAGTACTATGTTTACAACTTTTGTACCCTTTTTGAGCTTACTAAAGACAAAAATGAAAGACAGAAACAAACATTTTCAATAAAACCTGAGCATATTATGCACAAAATTACAAAAAATGTGTACTAGTTGTCAGGTATGGCGGTGTCCCTGTTATATAGCCATTAACACTGAATGGAACTCAACTCACCGCTTCAATCCACCTTCTTCTTGGTCTGCCTTTGCCTCTTGTAGTTTCCATTCTCATGTTGTATGCTGAATAATATAGGTTCTTCTCATTAAGTGATCAAACCATTTCAGTCTCTGTTTTTCAACATATCGTTGAAAGATGTTCTACAAGTTCATGTAATTTCTTTATTCCTCACATAATCTGCCTGTTGTTTTTCTTAGACATCTCATTTCACACATAGTAAGCTTTCTCTCTTGTTCTTTAGTTAATGTCTATTTCTGACATTGATAACACAATGTTCGTATAAAGATTTTGGATAGGTATTTGTTTCGAGATTGGTGTAAGTTCAATATTTACATAGTTGGTCTTTTGATTTCTTGTTTTTATCTCTCTGTCCTTTCTTCCATTGAATAGGAAATGTAAACTAAATATATACTTAATTACATTTTTAAAGCATTTGTTCTCCACACAATCCTGCTGAATCTGTCTCATAGCAGAACAATGGTATTACTGCAAATCCAGCAGGATATAGTCCAAAGAGTGGAAATGCATTGTGTCACTGTTTCACTTGTGTTATCAACCAGTATACGTCTGACTTTGTTTTTGTAGATTAAATAAAATAAGTAACATTAACTTTGCACTACATTGACTGTTTCTGCTATAAAAATTATATTTATGGATTATTCTACATAAAAATTCAAGCAGAAAATGTGTGAATGATATACAACTGAAGTGGAATAGAATGATCAGAAAAATCTGAATGATGCCTTTACTCCTTGAAGCTAAACAGTAAATAAAGAAGAAATAGTATGTTTACCTATGAAGTCCTGACTTGTAAATTCTGATGGTGTTCTTCTGTAACACTTTGTGGCAGATGGAGCTAGCGCCCACCACGGGCCATATGTTCTCTACAGAAATACAGAGTGATGCTAAATACAAGCTTGAAAATAGGATTATTGATTATTGGACAAAGACGGAACAAGAACAAATTATGTGATTCATTTGTTGTGATTCAAGCAGACCACAAGCTCATGCCCTTTTATTCAATGTTATTGTTTGATACATGCAGTGTTTGTGAGCTATTTTTTCTTATAGTGTTCCATTTATCTGCCCCTGGAGGAAGGAACATTTTCTGATATCATTCCATGCTGGACATCACCTTTTTAGGGGATGAACAGTTTTGTAAGGATGAGTGCAGCACAGCCAGCACTCTGCAGTGTGTTAGGTTGTATATTGCTCAGGTGATTGTTATGTTGTACAGGTTGGGTACTAAATCAGAAGATTCTACTTTGGTCTTCCCTTCCCAGGAGGTTGATGTTGCACTTGGGATTGGTCTTATATCCTTGAGCTGGTCATATATCTGTAGATTTATTTTCCAGTGTTTCCCACTGCTCATCTGTTCAGACAAGTTTCTTTGTTGACAGATTTCAAAATCTTTTTAACTATGTGCATAGTCATTTGTGTGTATGGCTGTTCTTGTCTTATTCATTTTTTTGCTAGTCTTTCTGCCAGGTATGTTTGAATGGCCAGTAATCCATTGTATAACAATACTGACTTCATGAGATGTAAGCATCTGGTTGGCATAGCTATATACTTAATATAGACCAGGCTTACAATGTTCACAACATTCTAGAGCAGTAAGTAAGTTTTTTTGTTGTGTGAGATGAGTAGGTGCCATCTGAGTGAATCTGGTTCACATCCAATTTGCTGCATTATGATTTTTCTCTGATAGAGCTTGAAGAAATGACACTGACATCACAATGTTTTAGACTTTTGCTGTGAAGGCACTGAATGTGGTTTTCAGATGGTACAAGGCAACATCTAGTACTATTTCAGCTTCATAGTTAGATCATATCTCCCCACCCACAGGCATCAAACAACTCATCAGATGTGTTGACTAGATATTCTATATAGATACCATAACCTGCTTTGATGGTGACTTTGAAAACAGAACCATAAATATAGGCATGCATTCATTGTTCTAGGTCCCCATCGAGGCCAGCACCGTGTAGTGGTGATGGAGCTTAGTTCAGCCATCAGGGGCTGGAAACTAAGACTGGTCGGGCAGTCCCACTCAAACAGGACCATAGTCCTGCCCAAGTAAGCAGAGTGCTGAAGACGGAGGCAACCAGCCAAAAGGCACACAGTTAATCAGGATGCCACGCACAAAACACAATGGAAACATGTCTGTATCTATTGACATGTTTTAAGTGAACGAAAGAAGAATTGTTGTAGGTAGGTGTCTATTGTTTTCTATGTTGCTTTAATAAGAATTAATAGGTCAGGACTTTTCATTGTATTATTTATTGTGTTTTGATTTCTGGCAATTTAAAAGTGTGTGGTAGAAGACTTTTTTGTTACTCTTTAGTCTTGTTTCTTGTCTTAGAGCTGTTTTTTAATTCATGTACATGGCTGAGCACTGACTTTTTGGCTCATCTGGAGGTTTATTACTTTTGAGAATGGATATATGTTGAGCTTTTCTCCAGTTTTCCAGTCATATTTATTAGTTTAAGGACTACTTATTTCCCTAATCTGCCCATGTATGTTAACATTTCATTATAAATTGTATCTGCTCCAGGAGACTTTCTAGTCTTCATTTTTTCAGCCCTTGTTAGAATTTTTGTCATGCCTATAAACAACCAAAGGAAAGTTTTCTGGTTTACACTTCTTCTCATCACCTGCTAGTCGCAAAGCATTGTTATATCTTGTCTCAACTTCTTATTTTTCTTGTCTATAAAATAATCCCCATGGACTATGAAGAGATGCAGGTCAGCAAACATTGCACCTTTGTCCTTTTGTGGCAGACTCTCTAGCTGATGGAGAATGCTAGATGTGCCATCACTGTGAATGAATGAACAAATCTGATGAGATAGGTGGCCCAGAAGTGTATCCTGTGTTCCTGGCAGAATGTGGTAATCCTAGAATGCTGGTGCACTGGAATATTATTTAATTGTTAATTATTGAAGGTCCTGCTCTGGGTTTTCCAGATGGTTGAAACTATTTATGGTGAAATTTTCAGTAACAAATGGCAAAATTTCAAAATTGCGTATAAACTACTAAAACATAGTGACGATGATGAAATAATCCCTTTACTGTGACTGTGAGCTGGTAGCTAGGGGATCTCCCTAGCATAGTGGTTAAGATGTTCACCTTGTGTTCAAGAGGTCATCGGTTCGAATCTGACATGTTCAATCGGACTTGTGAATCGAGTCTTGCATTCAAGATGGATTTTTTTGGAGATCCAGTGGATTATATGCTTGAAGCTATAGCGTTAAGTGCTATGGTACTCTCTGCAGGCAGCGTGCTGTTTTGTTGCGAGTGACAGTGTACATATAGGCAACTGAGTACAGTGAAGTCAATCCTCTATGTCTTTTAAACTTTTATTTGGTAGCTCTTGACAACCCATAGTCTTTCAGACAAAAGCACAGGTTAAGTTGTGTAGTCACTGAGGTGGCATCCGTACTCATGTAAAGTCATCTTCTTCTTCTTCTTTGGTTCACTTGAAACATGTCTATATCTGTAATTCTGTCTCCTTAATAAAACTCACTGTCTTTTGTAGTTCATACACTGTCCCATAGAGCTTTGATAAAGTCATCTAAAAGACATGGTTGTGTGAGGTATGCTGAATTTTTAGTCCCCGAGGGGAGACATTCCAGTGCGCCAGTATCCCAGACTTACCACGGATGACATCATTTATGCATCAGATTTGTTGACTCGTCCACGCACAGCAAGCATTCCCCGTCAACTAGGAGTCTGATACTCGAAGCATAGAGTTGACTGCTATATTTGTCAGTCATCAATGTGGAAGTCTGAAATAACGCTATTTTGATAATGATTTTCAACTACAAATAGTAATACTCACAAAAACGCATGTTTGTGTATAATCACCGTATGAAGGAAATACGGTTGTCTTGCCTGCAAGGTTGCAGGCGACATAAGAAATGCTATGCTCACTTCCATACTGTGAACTAAAGTCTGTGACTACATAACCCTCGAGTCTTATGAGACAATCAGCGATAGGTGAAACATCACCTTCTTTTTTCTGGATTTCTCTGTAATAACGGGCGGAGTTGAGTATCTGTGTTTGAAAATGTGCATACTCCTCCGGACTTGTCGCCATGTTTACAAACACCAAGGGTTGAAGGTTATGTCCTGAATTTCCGTTTATTTACGGTTAATATCGGAACAATCATTAAAATGGGTACCAGATGGTAAAGAAAAAGACCAAGAGAGATTCTTCGCAGAACAACCATCAAAGATGGTATGACTATGGGTCACAACAACAAACAAGAATTACACACAGTAGCATCACATCGCTCAAACTGGAGAAATATGGTTTCTGCCCTATGCACCGTGTTCGATGCTGAAGGAATATAAATAGATCGGAACAAGTTTAACCACGCTTGTATAGAAACGACACGCTTTGTGACGGCACTAACGGGTCAGATGGTATTTGTGACAGTTTTATCAAGAGGCCAATCCATTGATGACCTCTCAAGAGGAGATAACACCTGGTAAACTTAAAACAATATTATGTTATGTTCCTCCGGGGCCATAGACGGCGCATAGGGCAGAAACCATAGCTTTCCATTTCTGTCTTTGTGTTGCCAGGTCTTTCAGTTCTTGGATGTTGTTTAGGTTCATTGACATGCTTTCTCTGTTAATGGTACTTCGTAGAGTTTCACTAGGTCTCCCTCTTCTTCTTACTCTTGGTGGTACCCAATTTAGTGACTGATGGGGAATTCTTAGGCTGTTCATTCTGAGAGCATGGCCGATTGTAAGTCCACCGGTGGCCTTTGTCTAATGAAGGAAGATATATAGGTTTGTTTGCTTTCCTCTCGTAGTGTGTTAGATTTAAAGTCACTCCACGTAACGTTCAGAATGGTACGTAGGCATTTGTTTTCAAATGTGTTTAGTCTCTTGCCTGTGGCTTTCCAACTTTCGAATCCATATGATAGAATAGGGATAATGTTGGAGTTAACCTGGGTTTTGTGGTGTTTCTTAGTTTGACGTCCAGATGTTACGAAAGCACCCGCTGCAAGGGCAATGAGTGTAAAATTTCTTTTGTCGTGTCTCCATCCAGTGCTAGATTGGTGCTTAAATATGTAAAATTGTTGACTTTTAATAATGGAACAATTTGAATTTTTATCATCGTTGGATCTCGTGGAATCTAGTATATGAATTTTTGATGACAATATATATTCAATATTATCATCTGCTCGAGTTCACATTCATAAATGATAAAAAGAAGAGATTAAATCACATACGAAACATTAAAAGACCATCAATAATAGACAACAGTAACTAAAGACACTAAAAGGTGACAAAGAGATGCAAACAAGAAACAAACTAATGTCCGATTAAATCAATCAAGTGCCATGCCGACTGGCGTAGGCGACCGTGTTTCTCCATGACTCTCTGTCTCTTGTGTTGTCAATAAGCTCGGTTTGTGAACTTCTACCAAACCACAATACAAGTCCATCTAGTAACTTTTCTCTTTATTTTCCCCTATCTCTTCTCTCCTTGATCTTTCCGGTGGTTATTAAGTTTTCAAGCTGTGTTCTTCTCAGCACATGCCCTAGAAACCGTGACTGTCTGCCCCTAATGCTTGATATGATTGATCTTTTTACGTTAACATCAATGAGAACCTCTGCATTAGTTTTCTTAGTTGTCCATGGTATTTTCCTCATTCTTCTCAGAAACCACATTTCTGTAGCTTCTAATTAAAGTCAGATTAGAGATGATAATTTAAAAATAAATCATCAACGACAAATATACAGAAATTGAACAACTTCATGAACAGGAGACTAGAACAATTTTTAAAGAGATAAAAAGACTGCCAACCAACTTTCAACTAGCTACACATGCTATTAAATATAGGCTTATGTTGGAACCGGAAATAAATATTCTGAATATGTGTATAGAATCATCATCAGGTGCCATGCTGGCTGGCGTAGGCGGTCATGGTTGTCCACAGCTCTCTGTCCACAGTATTATGTATCACAGTCGTTGTTGTTTCCTTGCCGTGCCAAGTTGTCAAAATGTCTAATATTTTCTCAAGTTGTATCCCTCTCTCTCTGTTGTCTTCAATTTGTGTATAGAATAATGTACTTAAATTTATCAAGATCCAGGATACAAACGTGAGTACAACTATCTGTCTCTGTTTTCCTTCAGTGTTGAACGCGGAACGTAGGGAAGAAACCAAAGCTATCGTGCTCGAGCAATGTGATGCTGCTGTGTGTAATTCTTGCATTTTGTTGAGATCCATAATCAGACCCTGTTTGACGGTTGTACTGCGAAGAGTCTCTCTTAGCTTTCCTCTTTTTCTTTTACCATCCGGTACCAATTTTATTGCTTGTAGCAGTCTGTTTTTCATGGCAATAGGAAGAGATACACACAATCTAAATATAACAGTGGAAAATCAAGCCATTAAACAGACTAACACCTTCAAATACTTAGGCGTAACATTCTCTTCAGATGGAAAGATGGACACCGAAATATATATTCGTTGTAGCAAAGCGAATCAAATACTGGGTAAATTATCCCTTTATTGCAACAAAAAATGCTACCAATGACAACAAAAAAACATCTTATCCAAAGTATCTTCATTCCAACCCTGTGCTACCAATGTCAAACATGGTCCTTAACAACAAAACATAAGAGACAACTGGTTACAACAAAGATGAGATGTCTGAGATATCTTATGTCGGGTTGTTATTTTGCAACCATATGTTAATATGGATAGCCTATTACGGATACTTATTGTTTTGGATTTCCAGATATTTTTAGGTTGTTGGACGCACTTGATGCAAACACAGTTCTGCTTGAAATTTCTGTATCTTCATCTAGTGGAATTTTGCTGCCTAAATAGGAAAAGTTACCAACTCTGAAATTGTTTCTCCGTTGAGTGTGATATTAAAATTACAATTAGTAAAATGCATGATTTTAGTCTTGAAAGTATTGACTTGAATGACAATGTGTTTTGAAAGACATAGTCGCTTCAACATATAATAGGCCTATGCCTATTGTGCCTTAGCAGGAGTTGGATTGAATAACGTCAAGTCATCTGCAAAATCAAGATCCCTAAGATTTTCATCATCTGTCCACTTATGTTCATTTTGAACATACATTTTCATAACCCAGTCTAAAGCTAAAAAGTAACGGTCAATCTATCCTTATGTAAAAGTAATCCATGCTTACACAAGTAGGCCTACAACTAGAAACATTGAAATTGAGAAAGAAATCACTATAAAAATATATTTATGATGGTGATATAGCCTTGTCTATTTTTGGCATGGCAAGTATATAAAAAGTGACCAACGAAACTTGGTAATAATCAAAAACGTAATGAATGAAGTCCTAATTAATTATGTGTAGAGATCGTCTTTAAAGTAGACTGTAGGCCTTATTATCTAATAGTAGACCCCTATTTTGATCAAACAAACAAAAACACACCATAGGTTATCGCTTACGCTATCATTCATGGAATAGGAGAATACAGGAAGGAATTATGTTTGGGTGAAAAATGTACTTGCTAGTGATGGTGATCCTCCTTCTCAAGCGAAGATGAGCATGGTATGAACACACAAAAAACAAACAATAAAGATGTGATGAACAAGTAAGAAAAAAAACCATTTGTGATTTGTCTAATTTGGTTGGGGTTTGTGATCTAGTTATAGGTATAGTGCTAAGATCTGGTACCTGTACCCGGGACTTTCGATACAGTATTATTGCACTTTCGGTTTGAATTACCGTAAATAACCGGAGGTCTTCACTCTTCTTATCGAAGGTCAAAATGGCTACGTATCAGCAAGACTTGCCACCAAAAGATGGATTTGGGAAAGTTGAGTGGGCCGCAAGAGTACCTAAACGATTTATGTCAGGTAAGTATAACCATTCTTCTGACAAGACTGCTGTTATAGCAAAGAAGAAATCATTATGTAGATCAAACATGCCTCATGTTCAACAACTCTGTACACTAGAGTCAGAGGCAGACTTGACTACACTACACTACACTACAGTCTACTCTAGTTCTAGCTAGTTACTTTCAACTTACTTTTAAAAAAAGTAAGGTCTAACTACTTTTTGAACTTTGTCAATCACAACAAACTTAACCTTTAGTTAGGGCTCTTGATTAAAATGGCGCAATGTTCCCCTGCGCCTGGAATCTCAATGCAAGTCCTGCATTTTTTCTAACTGCACTTTCACTATCAATTAGTTCAATTAGTTGGTACTTTAACAAAACTTTCAAAATAAATAATGTAGGCAGTAGGACAAAATTTTCAAAATGGGGTTACATCATTATAAATACCACAGTTAGATAGCCCTTGAAAATTGCAATCCAAGAAATACCTCAACCAAGTCTTTACGTCAATTCTGAAAAAAGTTACGATTTTTTTTTGAATTAATTTTTGCCTCATGAAAATTACATGGAACATATAAGGTAATATGAAATGACAGTTGTCAAAAAGTTGAGGCCCTGCCTTAAAACCGAGCCACTAATTTATGAATATCAAAGTTATGTGCATTAAAATATATAACAAATTATACATTCTCTTGTTTGGGAATTATACATTCTCTTGTTTATACATTCTCTTGTTCATTACATTATGCTAATTTTCCGACGCATCCAGAATGAATTAATAATTATAAATGGCGTCTGATTAGCATAATTGCAATTGAATGTATCATATACATTTTTCACATTTATTAATTATTTAGGATAAAAAATATAACAAATTATACATTTTCTTGTTCGGTAAGACAAGACGCACCTGTTGATTACATTGTGTTAATTTTCCGATGCAACCAGAGCCAATTAATGATTATTAATAGTGTCTAATTAGCATAATTAAAATCTCTTCTATGCTCCCCTTTATGGCAACAGGCATGTGGCTGACAATCTGTCATCTCAGCCCTCTTTGTATCTGAAATATAATATTTGATTATTATTGGCATTTGGTATCACATGCACATAAACAATTCTATGTCAAAGGTATGGATAAATTACTAGGTAGGTATCTGCACCAAATTTTCAAAATGGTTTGACACATGAATATGCTTTTTCCTATTTTAGTGATACCTAATTAGCCCTATATAATAAAATACTTTATTACATTATTCTGTAGATAGGCTTATGTAGAAAATTGAGCAAATTTGATAATAAACAAGAGACAAAGATACCAAAAAGAGTGAGGACGTTTGGAAGATGCTGAAGTTGACGCCTGCATTGATTTGATTTATAATAATTTATTAGGTCTATTGAAAGGAGAAAGCATCTCTCACATAAAAGTGAATTTTACGAAATATTCATGAGAGAATTATAAGCAGTTGGACTTCATAAACAATATAAATAATATATATTTAATGTGAAATGTGTTTCTTGTATAATTATCCACATGAAACAGACCGATGTGACTAAAGTAACACTTCAGTCGTCATGGCGATGAACGCATGATAGTACATAAGTACGCGCACTCGGCATGGTCTTGTACCAATAATTTCAATTATTTTACATATAAATCTTAAAATTTTTTACTAGTATCATTTAAAAATGAATTAAAGAAATTAAAAGAGGCAGGAATTGTAGTTGTTAAACGTCAATTTCTTTAAATAAGAGACATTTCAGAATTATCGACGCAGCAGTAAAGAATAGCGCTAAACATTTAAAACAAGATGGCTGCTAAGGAACGCGTGACCGATCTGCGGTACGTTTGTTTAAAATTCAATAATAATTACAGGCAACTTCGAAAAATAGTGAAATTTTGTATATAAATAGAAAAATGGTTGTTTCATTTGTTAGACATGGTTACGACATACTATTTTATTCAAACTAATAAATATATGTGTGCAAAGAGAAAAACACTTACCTAGGCTTATTTAATTGCTTGGTGAAAAATGTACACAGTGTATTTCCAATTTCTAGTTACGTAATCCGATGCACAAATGAATGAGAAAAATTAAATAGTTGTCTTTTTTAAGAAATAAGGTTGCGTCGATTTGGCTGAAGACAATTGCTGTGGTCAGTGTTTCGCGTGATGCAAAAATCAATCATGGACGCTACCAAAACAAGGGAAGTAATTTAAGCCACATTCACTTTCACATCCCCTTACGATTTCCTAATGCCTAAATAATGCTGCAGCATTAAATTTAAATAGTTAAATAGCCCTTGAAAATTGCAATTCAACGATACATCAACCAAGTCTGTACGTCAACCCTGAAAAAAGTTAGCATTTTTTTCGAATTAATTTGACATCAAAATAATTTACATGAAACATATAGGAAAGTATAAATAAAACTTGACCACAAAAATGTAACTGAGCTGACAATTTCTGAAATATCTTTCTTATTTTCAATAATACAACACACAAATTATATATTTTAGTGTTCGTGAAGAAAGTTATCACATTTCTGGAATTTTCAGATGGACACAGAATTGATATTCAAAATGGCTGCTAATTTGCATAATTATAATGAAAATAAATTAAATATCTATTAAACATAATAAAATATGACAGAAACTATATATATTTGTATTCACAAAGACATGACGCATCTGTTTACCACATTGCTGTGATTCTCTGAGGCATGTACAACTAATTAATATTCAAAATGACAGCCAATTTGCAGAAATAAAACAAATGTTATTGGTTGATGTTTTTAAAAAATTAACTGCTGTTTTCAGCATCGGACTGCATCCTTAAAAGTTACATATATAAAATAAAAATGGTTAAAAAACTTAATAAATCTGGTTGCAGACACGAAAAACGGCGACATCACTAAATGTAAACATTAGTCCAAGAAATGTATAACATAAGGAAAATTTTCTGCACACGCAAATCCCAGATGTCCAAGTACCTACAATTAGTAGTAATAATAATTGGTAAAAATTAAAATGTTGTTTCGTCCACCATAAATAGCACAATCACTGTTTACATTTTTAACTAGCCGACGTCACGGATATCCGCGCAAAACCAATCAAATTTGTAAGGTTGCCGTGACGTCACAGCACCCCGAAATAAACTGGTTTTTGTGCTGAATACATCTTTTTCTGTGCTGCAATGTTATCTCCACATTTGCTATCCTATATCCTACTTCTCTGCAACCTTTACTTTGATTAGTTTTACATGGAAATCCATAGTCAGCTAATTAAAAATGTAAACAGAGTTATATTAATAAGAAAGACTTACCTCATCATTCGGCGCACCCATCACATCATTCTGTAAAATCACAAGAAATCTGTGAACATATCTGGCGATACCAATAGTTTTTATTCTCACAAATAGCACACATTTATCTCCACCTATCAGAACACAAATTAAAATAACTGCGCACTAAGATCGTATCTCACAGAGCCAACCATTATTTCTGCCCATGTGTATCCACTAGTATAGTTTTCCTACCTGCATACCCACCGTCACTTTGCGCATGCACAGTTGACAGGATCAATTCTCGAGGTAGATTCAAGATTTATTTGTTTTCCACTAACTACAAAAATAATTAGCAAATGTACAATAATTTTTTGGGGGGGGGGGAGCACAGGAGGAAGGGGGATATCCCCCCCTTTAAAATATTTTTTAAAGCTAAAACAAAACAGTTCCCCCGGTTGCCCCCTGAAGGCAACAGCAGCTGTCAACCCTAACTAGAGCCTTTATTATACACTATTTTCAACGCGAACCAGTGACCATTCTCCAATTTTTTATTCCAACAGATTTCTGCGCAAACTGTTGCTCTGTGCAAACAGTGACGTCACCACTCTTGAACAATCTACCTCGCAAAGATTAGGGAATACGTCAAAATTTGGGAACAGTGGTAGACGAAACAGCAGAAACGCTCAGATATTATAGTGTTCCTTTTTATTCCGCACATTTCTAGAATAGTTAGTAAAAGTTAGTTAGTCGTTGGATCATCGTCATTGCACTCCGAAGATGTCTATAGGTGCTCAGATATCTCCTTGAGTGAATCCGCCATTACACATTGATTGGTGGTCCCAGTATGCCCTTGATTGACCATCATTCTTTCTCACCCACGAAACCACTTAAAGCTCCCTTATTCTAATCATGGAATAAGAGTCATCGCCACTTATACAGTCATTTGTTCATGCATTTTCCCATAGGGCGTTTAAAATGTTTGCTCGTCCATCGCTCCTCCAACAGCCGTAGTAGCAGCATGTGCGGCCAACCTATCTGCTCTCTCATTACCCCGGACTCCAGTATGTCCTGGCACAAAAATAAATATCACTTTACGCACACAGGAATTCTTCACTGCATCCAGCCACTGTTCCTGAATGTACCCTGCCTGAACTTTCACAATCACGCTCATCGAGTCACTGAGTATACAGGCATGCTCGTTAATGCCCGAATGTACTCCATCTGAACTTTCACAATCGTGCTCATCGAGTCACTGAGTATACAGGAATGCTCGCAGACACCCATTTCAAAGCTTTGGTTACTGCCAAAATCTTCATTGTCAGGCTGCTTGTTGTGTGAGCGAATGCACCACTTTCCTCTCTCATGGTCACCCTCCAACTTTTGAGCAGTGA
Source organism: Meghimatium bilineatum (assembly GCA_034231615.1). Taxonomy (NCBI): domain Eukaryota; kingdom Metazoa; phylum Mollusca; class Gastropoda; order Stylommatophora; family Philomycidae; genus Meghimatium; species Meghimatium bilineatum. The sequence goes on from CM067299.1 coordinate 15,596,075, forward strand.
AGTCCCAGGCACTCCTGATGTGTCTCTCAACCGACTCTCTCAGTATATATAATCATATGACCTTCCCTGGTATTCTCACAGATCAAAGCAAACACCTCCAACACCACCACTGTCGGACACCATTCCTTGCATTCTTTATTGAGTGTTATTATTACTTTGAAGGCTGTCAGACAATCTAAGGGCACCCAACTCCATTCCGCACCAGGTAGCATATCCTCCAATCCGCACACATTCTGTATGATGTCCTCTTCACGCCCATCCACAACTTTCCTCTCTTAAGTTGACTGCCTTTCACTTTGAGAATTTCAAGGTGTAAAGGTTGCACTTTATCAGCAGTGATTTGTAGGTAGTCCCGTGCCCTGCACATTTGTATTCTTTGATCTGCAGTTGGGCAAAGTGCGTATCGCCAGTGCGTACTCTACCACCGCCATCACTAATCCCTGATACAGTAAAAATAGCAGCTTCTGTTCATATTGAGCAGCAGCCATCATTTTCATCACTGCAAGCCTTTACAATGTTGTGGTCAACATGATCTTTGAACTCAGACTTCGGTCCATCATAACCCCCAAGTACTTCATTATGCTGGTTCTCTCGAGGACATCACCTCTCAAAGTAACCGATGGCGTGGACATGTTTACTGTGTGATTATTTAGGGAAATTATGTTATCAATGCTTTTGATGGATTAACAAAAGCTCCAGAATTACTGCACCACTCCTCTATACGATCAAGCTCCCTCTGCCAATTCCTGATGCTCGTTTCTTTATCTCTGCCCTGCCTATATACCAAGATGTTATCAGCATAGGACATACCCCGCTAGTTCTCCCTGGTCCTGCAATCTGACAGCTCATAATTTGAACTGTGTGCACATTAAATAATACTGGGGACAGAGATGACCTTTGTGGTAGTCTTGTGCATATGACCATTAGTGCAGAAGACCAGCTCCCACACTTAAGAAGAAACTGTCTCTGAAAAAGTGCTGAGACAATCCACCTGACAATAAAAGGACTTACTTGGAGTTGCAACATTATGGTCTTCAAGAAATTCAAGTGCACTCTGTAATAAGCATCTTCCAGGTCTATTGCAGCCGTGCACATCTCCATACATGTGACAAAACTTTCACACACTTCCTGCGCGAATACGTTGTGCCAAGTCTTCTTACCTGAACGATAGCCTCCCAACGTTGAGAGTAGTCTGTTATTCCTTTCTAGATGTAGGGACAATTTTCACACAACAATCTTTTCCAACAACTTTTCGATCGTATTCTGCATGGCTATGAGCCTGAAACCCAGTATCTTTGCATAACTCTTGCCAAACTTGGGTAGTGGGATTAAGTAACTATGCAACTAGTCTTTTTTTACTGTGCCATTCGCTAGGTCTTGTTGAATAACATTGCTAGCTCCTTAAGGTCCTCATCTGACCTGCCTATGGCATCGTCGTACATAATGCCGTCAGGTCCTGGCGCTGAGTTTCTTGATGTTTTCAGTGTTGCTATAATATCTTCAAGAGTAATTGTATTATCGCTTTCCATAACTTGCTTATTGCACATGTCTGTGACTTTTCATGATTTCATTGTAATTCCCCAAGTTCCTCTGGCCAATTTGTGCCAATTGTCAAAATAACTAACACCACATCCTAGATGAAATAATCCATCTTTCAAGTGGTGTTGACGGTGTCACACAAAAACACAAGTCGATATGATAAGTTCACCATTTTGACAGGAAGTCCACATTTCTAGAATACTCCAGAGTAGGTGATTTGTTTAGTTATACTCCGCAGAAGACGTACCGGGTATGTGTCGGGCCATAGGCGCAAATAAAACGGAAATACATTTCCATTCTCTGGACTACATCCTGCTGGAAATCTAATAGAACCATGGTCCTGCTACAAGAGAGATCCAACGGGAGTTTGAGAATGAAAGCTGAAGAATAAGAAGTTTAGTTATACTGCCAAATATTATTGAGAAGGGTTTATCGATTTTGTAAATATAATATTGTAAAGAAAAACTTTACAGGTATGTTGATCCTAAAGATGTCTGTGAGGTTGGAAGTACTGTGTGTAGCTATCATCCAGATACCAACCATTTTGAATCGGGAAATAAGAAACAGATGGAGAAAACTGAAAAGGATATTTTTGAAGATTGTTGATGGTCTGAATTATTGTGAATGGCAGAAGAAGAAAACTGAATTTATGTTTCTTGTTTTTAGTCATTGCTACTTCAGAATAGATATATGGTCTGCATTTTTGATGATATAATCACTGACCACAAAAATTGAAACATCCTGTGTAGAAAATTGCTTGAAACCTATTGTGAAATTTTTTGGCTTCACTATGTCTGGTCTCATTGCCAGTACAATAAGACCAAGCATTCCACAGGGCTTACCTAACTATCACATATTTTTTTAATATTTACACTATACAAGTTATGGGTGAACAACTGAGTGAAAATGGCAGAAGCCTGTCATATGCAGATGACATTCTGGTATATGACTAGAGATTAGAAAGAAGACAAATTGTCCAAGACAAAGAAAATTGGACTGCATTGATTAGAACTAAGAGTATCTGTAAGGAAACTAATAGACAGAAAATCGCCAGAACTGGATGACATCACCAATGAAATGCTTAAGAATCTAGGACATGCAACAATATATAAATTACTATAATGTACAACTAAGTTGGGGTACAGGCAATGTACCACAGTCACGGATATATCTTTCATGTGTCCTATCATAAAGAATGGCAAGGACAAACAGAAGACTGACAGCTACAGACCAATAACTAATTGTTTTTGCAAGACAATGTGAAGGATAATCAACAGAAGATTGAAGTTGTACCTAGAATCATTGGTGTAATGAATCTGGAGCTTTGGTGAACCAGAAGAAAGTAACTGTGACATGATTATCTCTGAATAACTACATTGTCCAAGCACAGATACCGAACATAAATTTATGTGGAGAGATAGTACAGAGAACACTAACTTTAAAATATCTGGGAGCAGTGTTCGACAACTTAAGGGATTGACAGTAGTGAGGGTGCTGGCTGATTCTTGTATGTCTATATCAAGTGCTTTTCTTGTTAAAATCACCTATGCTATCATTAATGTTTTTGTATGTTTGATCCCCAGGAATTTTTGATCATTTAGATCTTTTTGAACATTGGTGGGTCTATATTCTGTTGTCATTGTTAGGTTGTATAAATCCTGGAAGTATTCTTTCCATCTTGCTTTCCTATGTATACTGTTCACTAAGGGTTTACCATTTTTATCATTGATGATTGTTATGGGATTATAGCTCTCTTCTCTCAATTGCATTGTTTTAATACTTTTAAAAATTTCTCTTGGGTTTGTTTTACATATGTCAGTTAAATGTTCTCCATACTTGTTCCATGAATTAACTTTTGCTTCTTTGATTACAAACTTGACATTTTTTCTAGCAAGCCGATATTGTAGATAGTTGTCATGATGTTTGGATTTCAGCCATTTCTGCAAACATTTTTTTTTCTGTTGTACAACTTGTTGTATCTCCACACTCCACCATAATGTTTTCTTGTCTTTCTTGGGATGTCTTGTGCCGCATATTTGTAGTTGTTTTAACCTTGCATTTTTGAAATATCCCATTCTTTTTGGATGTTAATAGTTTCTTTTGGCAGTCTTTGAAAAATTTTAGTCATTTCCTTACAGAGTTCATCACATTTTTTGGTTCTTCTAGAGCTTTCAAGTTTAGAACTTTTTTCTGCCATTGTCTTGTTTTTTCTTTGTTTTGTTCTTATTCTCTTTTATATAACAGGTCTGTGATCTGTATCAATGTCTATGTTTAGGAAAGCTCTTGCATCAGTGATGTGTCTCTTGTGTCTGTCTAACGAGAATGAAATCGATTTGGGATGATTGTTGTAAGTTGTCCCATTTATACCATGTTTGTATGTGGCTCCATCTGTTTTGGTAAAAATAATTTGTTATTAGCAGTCAATGTTCTAGGCATGTATTGACAAGTTCTTCCCTGTTATTATTTTGTTCTGTTATGTCCCTGAAACTGCCTAAACAGTGTTCACTCTGTGCTCTTTTCTTCCCTATTCTCCCATTGAAATGGGAACCCACGTGGGAAATGAACCCACTATGTATAAATGATCTTTGCTGTTAATCTTGTTTATGACATCTGATATGCTTTCACAAAATTCAGTAGTTTCTTCTATTTTGTTGTTATCATTGCAAGGTGCATATATTTGGATTAGTGTGGTTGTTATTTTCTCCTCTATAAGTTGTATCCGTATTATCGTTTCTGAAATGTACTCTATGTTTGGGATATATTTAGCTTTATTTGGATTAACCAAGAACCCAACAACATATTTTGCGTTTTAAGTTGTTGTCCATATTAGTACGTAGTTATGTATCGTTTTTTTTATGTTACCTTTTTTCTTTCTAGTATATACAATACTAAAATGTCTGGTATGTTTCTTTGATCTCCTCATTTATTCTGGACATATTTATCTATGACAGTCAAAAACTTGTTTAAACAGTGTGATTTCTCTTGTTCATCACATTCTTAATTGACTCTCCTGTTGTCTGCAACCATGCCTCCCATTACTTACTTTTCCATGCTATGTCTATGTTACTGTCCAAAAACAATTAGGTGTTGATTATAATGTTGTTCAGGAACCAATCTTTATTCCACTTTCAGTGTTCATAGCACATTGATTAATCTGTTTCCACTTTCAGTGTTCATAGCACATTGATTAATCTGTTTCTACTTTCAGTGTTCATAGCACATTGATTAATCTGTTTCCACTTTCAGTGTTCATAGCACATTGATTAATCTGTTTCTACTTTCATTGTTCATAGCACATTGATTAATCTTTATTCCACTTTCAGTGTTCATAGCACATTTAATAATCTGTTTCCACTTTCAGTGTTCGTAGCACATTGATTAATCTTTATTCCACTTTCAGTGTTCATAACACATTGATTAATCTTTATTCCTCTTTCAGTGTTCATAGCCCATTTACGAATCGTTTTGCACTGACATTGTCATTCGAAAATCCTTCTGTAGTATCTCATATCAAAAGAAGCAATTCTCTTTGATACTTTTATTAACCCTTTATCTGCTATATTGCTCTCAGCTACCAATCCCAGCTGCACCACATTCTTTCCCACATCTTTTCCTCTGTGCCGATTTCTTTTCTTTTTTATTCATACAAAAATGATCATGTACTGTAATGCCTTTTCTTAACACCAGAAAATATATACCACATGGATATGGGGGATGATTGACACACTTAAATTGACAAATTTGAGAATGAAATAATTTTTAGCAATGAGGAGATAAAAACATTTTTTTTATCTTGTTAGCAGTCAGATAAAGGAATGAGTAAACTCGTGCATGCAAACCAAGGGGTTATGTACAGCTGCTTTGTGATACTTATTAGTGATTGTTCATACAATTATTTGCAACTTAATTATAAATTACATTTATTTTTCAGGATGGACTCAACTTGGTATCTTTGTTGTTTTTACTGGTTGCGTATGGATCCATCATAAGCGTTGGAGGGTTGGTTGGAAGTAAATATATTTCTTTTCTTACGTTACTTATTTTTAGCTAGTTTATAAATGTGTTTGTGACATGAGTAAACAAATGGATGAGGTGTGGTAGAAGACAGGAAAACATGTAAACTCAAATTGCGAGGCAAATGGTGCCTTCTGAGCAGTATTGATTCAAATCTCGTTTGTTGCATTATGATTTTTCTTTAGAAATTTGTTTACTGTATTCTTGTCTTGAAAAACATTTTTTTTTTAAATTGCTGTTTTTGTAGTAGAAAGTTTGTAATTTTCTATAGCACAAGTACCAATGTGTCACATACCAAATATAATTGCGGATTGTTTTCTGTGGGTCACCAGCTGGAACAAAAAACTAACGAAAAATATTTATTTTGAAGCAATTTATTTTAACCTCCTTCAGCCTGACACATCAGACTTCAGCATGGCTTCTGGGTCGCTATGAAATGGGACAGATGAATTCCACTTCAAATCTTCCTTAGTTGCCTTTTACAATATTGTTGGTATTCTTTATTCCCCATTTGGGTCCCTGCAACACTTGGGCAAATCTGTGCCTTAAATTTTGAGCTTTTAAAATATTGAATATAAAAAAATATGAGTAGTTTTAGATTTTGTATTTCCAGATGTTCATCCGTCACAAGTGAAGATGACCATTTTTTTTACTTTTTAAAATTCAGTTAGATTTATGTACTTGACTATGTGTTCGTAGATCATGAATAAGCCTCATAAGATCATGTTGGCAGAAAAGGTCCTTGGACAGTTTGTGCATGTGATGACCACTGTAGATGGTGTTTGGTCTACTCAATACTTTCTAGACATTCTCTGCTGTTGAGCTACTGTATTTCTCCTCTTTTCACCAGATATGTGCCTTTTTATTTTATTGTAGAGTGATATGTACCTCAATTTCGTGCAGTGTCTTCCTATTATCATGGTTTATTTTAAAGAGTTTCAGTGAGGTCTTTAACCATTTCCCCCTTACAGTCGCTTCTACTGGTGGACAACAAAAGTTGTATACAGTGGGCCCTTTTTTTTGGTGCTTGTTTCGTTGCGATCGATATTAAATATATTTAATTTGTGCTGGGTTAATTCCTAGCATTGACCTTTGCATAAGTCATGGTTCAAGCTTTCTCTGCGTATTTACATCGTGGAAATATTATGTCCTACTGATTTTTTATGAATTTTTCAAAATTTGTGGAGTTTTGACACAATTTTTCGCATTCATTTGTATGTGCACTGATGATGACAGCCATAGTTACAATGGAAATATGCATGATGTAGGTAATTTGTGTACCAAATATAATGTGGAAAGTGACAGGGAAATTCCTTGATAGATAAGACTTAATGTTTCCAACAACAAGAAGAAAATTCATAGTACTAATTGTGACATCGAAAATTTTGCCAGAATAATTTGATTTTTTTTAGTAGAAGTTGAAATTTTTGTAGAAAGCATTGGGCCTGTACATTATCTTGATGAGATTGCCACACACTATGAATACTTTAGCATCATTGTCAATGAGGAGTTTATCAATTCTCAGCTGATTGGACAAGTTTATGTGTAACATAAAGCACAGAGCAAACAAGAAAAGAAGACGTGCTGGATATCTATAACAGCCATTGAAATGGAACGTCATTTTTATATTTATATTATGATGGACCTGTTCATTCTGCTTGAGTATGGCATGTGCTGGAGTACAGATGGCGGGTTCATCGTTTCGGGCATATCAGCTTGTTTGGGAAATAGATTTTAGAATATATCTCAATATTTTCGTCTCAATATGACTACACTACTCAGCACCCCAAAAGTAAAAAAAAATATCTTCCCCACATTATGTTGAGTTTGACAGTTTACCGGGTATTTTTCAAAATATATGTGTATTAAATTGTCTTTGATATAGGTTAATGCAAGACTATTCATTTTTCTGTTGATCTGCCAAGTCTGAGTGTGATATGATAAATGGTTTGAAAGAAAATTGCACTTTTAACATCATCATATCGATAATTTGGAGGAGTTGTGCCCATTGTCTTAGTTATAGGGGGGTTGACAATAGGGAAATCGCATAATGGTGAAAGGGTTAACAAATTCCTGTAGAGCTTCTTTTGACCACCTTCAAAATGTATGACATTTGCAACTCGCCACAGAGAAGGATCTTTAGTAGGCGATGATCTGGCATGCGTACTACATGACCTGCACAAAGAATCTGTGTCTGCATCAGAATAGTGTCAATGCTAGGGATATCAGTTCTGTCAAAGACAGTGATATCCGGAATCTTGTTTTGGCATCTAATACACTGAAATAGTGAATAACGGTTTTATACACCACACATGGACCTCGGTGTGTTTGCATAAGCAATTTTGAGGAAACAAAAAATGTGCATGTGGTTTGCACAGAGATTTGTTTACGTTAGATTACATGCTGAGAATGATATTAATCTTTAGCAAGCCAGATTAAAATAACACAATCTATTTTCTGCAACCGGATTCTTTTTTGAAAATTTGAGGGTTTTTTTGGTGGGTGTTTGGAAAATGCAATAACTTGTTTGTTTTTAGAGATTAAAAAATTTTTTCACATGTAAATAAATAATTGCATGTCGCAAATATGTGTGTACCGGTAATGTGTTTCTGTGTATTAGTGATATGAGAGGTGTGAGAAAGTGGTAAAGACGTTTTTTTCCACACAAAAGCAAATACAAATAACCAAACATGGGTGTTTGAAAATCGCAGTGACATTTTTGTTCTTTGAGAATTAAAAATAATTTTTGTACCTGTAATTAAAAAATTGAATACTGCATATATTGGTCTAAGTTTTGTTTGTTTACAAGAGGTATGAGAAGGTTGTAAAGATGGGAGGAATGCATCAAATTTTTTTTTTAAATTGCTCACCGTAACTTATTTTCTGTTGCAGCAACCTTTAAAGCATCATTTACACACTGTAACACACCTACATCTATTATAGTTATGTAATTTAATAACCAAACTAACATATCGCTGGGAAAATAAATAAATGTGTAACAGTAACTTACCTTATCGAAAAAAATCATTCTTTAGAGTTAGACCTAGTCTGGTCTGTAATCCCGTAGAAACATTAGATTCATGTTGTGTAATGTTATATAATGAAAACAATGTGTTACTATGTCTACTTTGAAAATAAACAGAGTATTCCGTACTATCGGAATCACAATACATAATGATTTTATGTCAATTATACATATTGACTGCGATTGTTACCCGCTGATGGATATCTCTCGATCTTTAAAATTTTGTGTCGAACAATCTCCTATATTTCATACACCAATGCTGGGATCAGAAGTGGAATACTACTGCTAACCATGATTAGCCGATTCCGGTCACATGACATGAACTTTGTGTGATTTTCACTTCGCTGAATAGTGGAGCAAAGCAACAAGTTGTATGAACCCGACAACGGTGATGAATGTCACTGCCAACTTTGTTGTATGGACACGACAATGACATGGCAAAGGTTAACAAAATCGTAACCCAGAATTTTGAAGCCTCTTAGCAAGTTACAATTTTTATATTGCATTAAAATATATTTTTTGCTTTCTTTTTTTCATTTTTAAAAGAATTTTTTTTTTAATGTTGGTCACTTTGCTTCTATAAAATGACACCTTGGCTCAATTTGCTTCTATAAAATGTTGTCTGGGCTGACTTTCCTTCTATAAAATTAGATTTCAACTCCAAAAATGTTGAGAAACTGTATTTTGCAGATAGTGATGAGAGAGAAATATGTGGATAATTAGATCTATTCATAATCATTTGAGTCTGAGTAGAGTATTGTTGAAATATATAGCCACTAATAGATCAAATGAATGGACAAAGAAAGAAATAGGTAAGATATAGAATAGCATAACCTTATCAAGAAAAATCATAAGCAGTGCTGGATAACAAATTTGAAAATAGAAAGTTGTACAAGTTCGTAGTTGCACGGGTACAGGTGGTGTAGTACATCAACTAGAGATGTGTTAGAATTACAAATTGTTCATGTTCTGCTTGGCCCAAAAAGAAGAGCAAACATTAGCAACAATGAGACGTGCCATGCATGAAATGTGACTAAAAATTAATTTTAGGATCAGAGTTTCTGTCTCCTACCGTTGGTCAAAGTGATCCAAAAGCTATGCTGAAGCCAGATGTGTCAAACTTAGACACAGCTATTACAGACTAACCATAAACGACAACAGATATTACAGACTAACCTCAGCCGAAGACAGATGTGTCGGGCCATTGGCGCAAATAAAACGGTGACACAACGCATTTCCATTCTCTTGATGAAATCCTGCTGGAAATCTAGTAGGACAATGATCCTGCTAAAAGAGAGATCCAGCGGGAGTTTGAGAATGAATGCTGAAGAAGAAGAAGAAGACCAACCATAAATTACAACAGATATTACAGACTAGCCATAAACGACAACAGATATTACAGACTAGCCATAAACGACAACAGATATTACAGACTAGCCATAAACGACAACAGATATTACAGACTAGCCATAAACGACAACAGATATTACAGACTAGCCATAAACGACAACAGATATTACAGACTAGCCATAAACGACAACAGATATTGCAGACTAGCCATAAACGACAACAGATATTACAGACTAGCCAGTGACAAGGTCCTGCTAAACAACAGGATTTTGAGAATGAACACAGAAGAAAAATTACTTATTAACATTTGTTTCTGCCCATCAACAATACATTATTATAATCATCTAAATATGTCTTGACAGTAATAAGAAACTGGAGATGAATGATGCCAGGATTGCTATACAGCCTTTCCTATCAGCTGAAAGAGATAGAGCGTAAGTATTATATATATATATATATATATGAATGCGTATGTTTTTTCCTGTAAAGTATACGCTTATCGAGTACATCACATAGAATAATGAATTTTGGCTCTGTTATAGTTTGGCGTAAATGGGTGGCCCTCACCAAAAATGTTAAAAGCTCTCTACTCCAGCAAAGCTGGCCAGTGAATGATATAATTGGTTAATTTTTTTACCTCTGACCAATGTACAGAATTCACACACATGTAAACATTTTTCGATAGCGGCCAGATCTAACAAGTATTGAAATTTTGTATTATTGCATTTTTATTGGCACTTAATGTTTCATTCGATATTTATGAAGTATTAACCGGTTCACTTTGGGTTTTACCTCATAATAATGTATTTATATGTGTGTGTCTGTTGTATACTCAAATTTTAATAGATCGGGCGTTGAATTCTCTGGTAAATGTTGTTATTATTACGTTCTGGAAAGAATACGTCACATGCACAGATGAGAGTATGAAATTTATAAAACTACAATTTTACGCTCTCTTTCGTGTGTTCAGAATAGCTCAATTTGTACGAGCATAAAGTATATTATGGGAAAAACTGGATGTTCGATCCATTATTTTATTTTTGGGGTTAATATGTAGAAACTGAAACATATGAATTTCGTTGAATATTTCACATCTATTCTATTTTTCATTTTTGTTTTATTCTCGCCAGGGAAATGCCGGGCATTGCTTCTAGTACATATATATATATATATATATATATATATATATATATATATATATATATATATATATATATATATACACACACACACACACAGTGGAATCCCTTTATAACAACTTGGTCCAGACTGACAAAATATGTTTGTAATAACAGAAATTCACTATATACAGTACAAACGTATAGAATAAATATAATTGTGGATTTTGAAAAATGTTGTATAGGGAAAATTATTTTTAAAGAATGTGTCATAGAGGGATTTCACTGTGTGTAATATATATATATATATATATATATATATATATATATATATATATATATGAATCCAATTACACCAAGATGGAGAGCAGACATTTATTTCAGTCATGGTAAAGACAGAAATCATGCAAGCAACAGTATAACTTACAAAAACTCCCAGCCAGATGCATTCAAAAAAAAAAAGAATTGCTTATGCTAAATGTTCCAAGAAAAAACAAACAAACATAAATTTCCTGCAGGAATAATTTATCATGTTGGCGCTACTTTAATTTACAAAGTAAATTGCCAGACTTTACTGAGCATGACTGACAACATTTGCTGTTAAGCATTTAAAAGTTTGTTTGCCTGTATTTTAATAGTTAAAAAGCTTCCATTTTCCAAAAGAAGCACTGGGCACTGGTTTTGATAATCTTAGTTGAGGTCATGTTTCAAAGTTTCAAATATATCTCAATTGTCATCACCAGAATTGTCTCTCTTGTCTTACTACTCATAAAATTGAGTGACCATATTTATTTCTTCTATTTATTTGGTTCAGTATTCGCTAATGCTCTGTCGCTTCCTTTGACCCTGCATCACTCCCATGCATCTTCCCCCCCCCCCTCCCCCCAAGTCTCACGCGCCTCATGTAACGTTTTCTACCACTTTGACAAATCTTGTAAATCATGGCACAATACATTCTGTTCTCTGGGCTAATATGCAGAACTTTAGAATAAACACAGAACTCACCGCTATCATACTTTGTACTGCTAATTTGAATAAATCGTGCATGTTTGATAGTATTGTAGTGAGTAGCCCACTAATGTATTTCATAATTTACATAATCATTTGAATTCTACACATTTCTCAGACTTCTCAAACATTTGAGACAGAATCGTGATGAAGAAAATGAGCTAATGAAAGATGTAGAAGGCTGGAAGACAGGCACATTGTGGGGAGAACCAGTTTTCCACAATGTCAGAGACCGCTTCAAGAGGCCGTGTTTAAAAGAGCTTCTAGTTCACATGAGTCCTAAAGATCAGCGTGACTATCGTAAGGATCCAGTTTAATCGGTAAAATAAAAAGAACTATAGAAACATGCTCTGTGTGTATTGTCAAAATGTTAAAGGCTTCATTGTATTCAGTTTTTGAACAATAAGCTTTTAAGAGATTATATTATGTAGGACAAACTATATGGTAGGTGACAAAAAGTGAACAACACAAAAAAAAATTGTAAGGTTGCAAAGATAGACATGACATTGATAATTTTCAAAGTGTTTCGATGAGTAGCCTGTCCCTCTACGTTGTAGGTTGGTTGTTGATCCAGCAGTCCATGGGCCAATGCCCTTTGATCCAATGCCATCGTGTGATATATGAATTTGTTTGTGAGCTGTTGTTTTGTTCCATATAATGTGTTCCATTTATCTGGCCTTGGAGGGAGAAGCATTTTCCTGATGTCATCCCGCTACGTTGTACAGCCACGTACATCAGAGAATGCCATGCACATAATATAACACTCTGCACGCACAATTTTTAAACGGGGACCTGAAGAAAAAAGTTCTTTTTGTATCGCCTTAAGAGTGATTTTGGTAGTATATCCCATAAAGGATGTAACCATCAGCCTAGCATTTTTTGGCTGTAGTGATTTTTTTAGCAGTCTTTATGTTCAGTAGTTTGCCATTGCTTTCTAGCTGGATGGTCCTGATATACAGTTGCCTGAGCGGGTTTCGAACCGTGGCTGTCACAGACACGCTCTGTATCATGTCACCACAGAACTGGACAATAATGATTAGTATATGCTAATTAATAAATATGTTTTGGGAACATAATCAAGTTTAATGATTAATTGTCACAGATGAACATGTCCAGCTGGCTATATATGGGTCAGTATGACATGAAAGTGCATCATAACGAAGCCAATTACTTTGATTTGTTAGTCCAATTCAAGGTTAGCCAGATTTTCTTAAGCAGTAACACTTGATTTGCATAACAAAACTATATGCTATTCTCTCATCAATTTGTAAGGTTTGTTTCTCCTTTTCTTGTTCTTTATTCTTAAATATGTACGTTGTACAGCCATCGTCCTTGCTGATAACATTGTTAGTCCTGTTTTCTGTTTAAATTTTGCCACTAATCTCCAAATCAGAATTGAATCATGTGTTATTGAGGATCAACAGGGGAGCAAACAATATTTAGTGACCTGTCATGTATGTTATTAAAGGCAACTAAGGAGACTGCCACGGGGTTGACTCACTCACCCGCAGAAATAAAAAAATTAATTTTAAAAAAAAATTCATGTGCAAAGTCAAAGTATGTAAATTTTTACAGCTTTGCTGTCAGCAGCATAAAATATTTATGACAAATAGAAGACTGGTTATGCAGATAAAAGTACAAGATTCTATTCTGGAAGTATTCCTTGCTGTGTGTGATAGATTTTCTCTGCTAGATGTAACAGAAGACAAATATATGTAGTGTACATTTGTTGTTGAAAATTAGCGTATCCCTTTTGAGTGTGTCCAATAGTAATTTAAGCATTCAATCTGTTCATAATGAATTAAAATATAGTATTAAATTACAATTACTTGTGTTGATTTCAACTATATGATTTGCTGTTTGTGTTGATTTCAGCTATATCATTTGCTGTTTGTGTTGATTTCAGCTATATCATTTGCTGTTTGTGTTGATTTCAGCTATATTATTTGCTGTTTGTGTTGATTTCAGCTATATCATTTGCTGTTTGTTGCTCTGATTGTTAATTATAATTTTTAAAGAGGAAAACAAAATAACATTTTGACAAACAAATTAACAAGTAGTTAAAATTATACCTATAATGTTCTTCCGTTGCACAATAAATGAACAAACCATAATAGAAGTAATTTACATTGTTTAGTACTTGTGAGTTCGCAGGTGATTGAGAAGGCCACTCTAGGATTGAAAAAAACCTGTTCAAATGTGGTCTTGAGATGAGGGAAAGATGTCTGACATCATTTATTTTTGTCTCTTTCTTCTTCTTCAGCGTTCATTCTCAAACTCCCTCTGAATCTCTCTTATAGCAGGACAATGGTCCTACTAGATTTCCAGTAAGATGTTGTCCAGAGAATGGAAATGTGCTGTGTCACCATTTTATTTGCGCCAATGGTCCGATAATTCATCTTCGGTGGATGTCTCTTTCAAATTGCCTGTAGTGATCTAATAATTTCAAAGTTTTTAACCCCTTAGCTGCGGCTGTAAATCAGTCAATTTGACAGTGGTCAAATTGAAGGTTTCTTGAATTTTTTTCCGTAACTACTGGCCACTGCATTCTCATGTTGAACAATTTGAGTGTGTTATTAATGTATGCTCTAATTCATTAGTTTACAAGAATAATACTTCTTGATTTTATAAGTTGTATGATGCTATCATTTGAAACAGATTCAAAGATTCTTAAAACGTCTGCATGATCAATATTTGGACTTCTCAGCAATATAATGCCATTTAATGGCATTAGGTCAAAGGGCATGAGCCCATGGACTGCTGGATCAGCAACCAACCAACCATCAATATTTAGAATTTGTATACTATCATCACCTGAAAATGATTTTCTGATGATTTCTAATGAAAATGATCACTGATGACCTTACTGTATCACATGCGTCTGACCATGAATGTTTAACACGTGTGCTGCAGATATCATCTGAATGTATATTCTTCGAATCACTGCTAATATCACAATACAAATCAACACTTTCTAAATAACTTCCTTTATTTGATACAGTTAGCTGAAATTAATGTAAAAATCATCAGAAAAATTTCTTCCAAAAGTTTATAAATTTCCAATTCATCGAGTCAATACTTAGCCATATTTGTAGGACTGGGTAAGATGGTTACACAAAGAAACTCCTGCAATGTTGATTAACAAAGGCAGAAGTGACGCTTACTAGCATGTCTAATTACAAAATCGTTCTTAAGGAAATTTCCACAACCAAGGGGTTAATGCCAGCACTGTTCCAACCAAGATTAGTTATCCAAGAGCTTGATTGAATACTGCAGTGCGTAAGAGATGTCTACAAGTAGTCATTAAATCATTTTTTTTTCTGATATCCCTGGGAATGTCTAACTATTCATAGCTCTCCATAGAACAGTCCCTTTGGATGACGCTCATTTGGCATGGGGTTGGCACAAACCCGACAAAGGTGAGAACTGATCAACAAGTCATGGATGCTTTCCATCTTAGATTTTTGAAGGATTTCTGTATCATCACACAACAAGAAGGTGTTTTCAGGCACCTATAATAGTATCCAATAGTATACTGTAAATGGAACACATCAAGTAGGAAGAGAAGTTAAGTGTATAAGCAGGAGACAACAAAATAGAGGCCAAGATAAATAAGACATAATTAGTATCTTTCAGGAATGCTGGTAGTTGCTCCACTTGAGGTTGAAGGACACTATCCAGGAAGTCAGATGTGTTTCGTATGGCAGGAAAAAGAAAACAATAGGTCTGCCAGGATTGAAGGGATTTTGAATTTTTTGATAGTATATAGAATGCAGGTTTACCCAAACTGCTTTGAACTCTTGTCTCCGTACGGTTTTCCTGCTATGCCGAACACGATAGTAAATTCATATTAAAATGTCGATTTGAGCGGCTTTTCGGCATAGTGGGTCTCCAAAATGTAGATATTAGCCGCTCGGTGGACATAGAGAGTTAATGAGACAGTGTAGCTGCTGTAGTGGGGAGATTGTCAGTTATCAAGTACTTGGCGGTGATAGACACTGTACAGTTGTGTTCTACAAAAGGGTTTTTGACTGCAGGTTGATAGATGGTAAGATCTAAAATGAAGCTGTGTATCATTCTTGGATACTCAAGAGATAGACAGGTAGTGGCAATGCACTTGTTGCTGGATATATTACTATGATGCTAGAATGGAGTTTTCCATTGCTCGTTACTTCCTGTGCATTAGTGTAGACAAGAAGCATTCACTGCATGAGAGTAACTCTGTCTATCTATCTATTCGCTAAACCCTTTGTTGCCTTTCAGCGTCAGGGGTAGAAGAGTTTTCTGGAGATGGCCCTTTTTTGTTCTGAGTATATTGTGGAGTTTTGTCACCTCTTTTATTTCGGTGGTCCATCATTTTCATGGTCAGCCTACAGGTCTGCTTTTACTGTATCTGTGTAGCATATGCTCGCATCCCTCTCTAATATTTTGTTAAAGATTTTTCCTATGTGGCTTAAGAGTGATATGCCTCTATACTTTGTGCAGTCCCTCATACTGCCTTTTTTCTTCCATATGGGAACAATCACCACTGTATTCTACTCCTATGGTGTCTTTTGTGTCTTCCATATCACATTGAAAAGTCTGTGTAGCCACTTTATACCTGTCCCTGAGAGTTTCTCTAAGAATTCTTAGAGTTTCTCTAAGTGTGTGAAATCTGGGGCAGTGAGTGTTTTCAGGAAAGCGATGCAGAGTGAAAGGGTGGTATGGTGACAATGTAGAGTCAGGGGAGCGAGAGAGCTTTAGGGAGCAATCAACACATCAAAGTGAAAAAAACCCATTGAAAGTGCATACAACTTTTTATGTACAACAAGATAGGAGGTGTAGTTTGGTTGATATTAATTAAACTCTTATCTGAAACCCAACTCTTCTTCTTCGTCGTATGCCTTTCGACGGACCCTCTGAAAGCATTCTACTGACTGTCCTGAGAAGGGCGTATGAGGGTGATCTGCACGGTGTCGTATTCTATAGCAATCTACGTTATCTGCGCCTTTCGACATGACACATCCGTCTTCAGCCAGCATTTTTTGGGGAAAGGTTGGCATTATTGTATTTTCAATCCCTAGTACTTGGCCAGGCTACAGTAGGGTTGCTGCACTCCTGTGTTTCCAGCCCCACTTCGTGGAAGTGTACTGAGGGTCTTTATCAGCTGTGGTTTGCTGACCCTGCTGCTCTACCAGCTATGGAGCGCCAGCCTTTTCACTCTGGTATGCATGGTCATATCTGGGCCCAAACCTCATTAAACAGGATTATTGAAACCCAGACAATGTTCTGTTGATTTAATTAAACTCTATATGTTACCTGATCCAACTAGGATTATTGAAACCAAGACAAGATTCCGTTGGAAATTCTTTTTTTAAACTATGAAATTGAAAATTATATAAAACATTTTAACAACAGAACTTGTTGGCTTACAAGTTCAGTTAAACCTGAAAATTCACTTTCTAAATTAAATGCAGCGCACACCAGGAGAGTGATTTAGTTTTGAGCTTATATTTTTTATTGTTTTTTTTTTGTGTGGAAACAAATTATTATTACATACCGTTTTAGGGAGTCTGACAGTGGGTGGGTGTTTTCGTAATCATACTGTATTTGTGTAATTTCTATCCTCAACCCTGCTAGAAGAAACTCCTCTGAAAGAAGTGTTGTTAGTACAGTGTTGAATATTCTTAAAAAAGAATTCATTGATTTTCCTAATGTACAGAGTATGATTGCCATCGTGCTTGCTGCTTATCAATGATGCTTTGAAGCCATTGAGATTAATTTACCATTTGTGAATAAAGTTCATTGGAATTCCATAAACAACATAGAAAGAACATTTCTTAGGAACGTTCCTGTCCCCTTTTACCAAAGACGTATTAACGGCACTGGTTGGGAGAAAGTTGGTTTACACAAATCTATACGGAAGGGGACTTTGGTTTAGACAAATGTATGTGAAAGGGGTAGTTAGTTTGTGCAAATCTATACAAAAGGGGAGGTTAGTATATATGCAAATCTATTCCAAAGGGATATTTTATACAAATCTATATGAATGAGGAAATTAGTTTAAACGAATCTTTACGAAAGAAGAAAGTTAGTTTAGACAAATCTATTTGAAAGGGGACTTTGGTGGTTTAGACAAATCTATAGCCTATGAAAGGGAACGTTGATTTAGACAAATCTATATGAAAGGGAACGTTGATTTAGACAAATCTATATGAAAGGGGACTTTGGTGGTTTAAACAAATCTATACAAAAAGGAATGTTAGTTTATGCAAATCTATATGTATGGGCACGTTAGTTCATGCAAATCTATATGTATGGGCACGTTAGTTCATGCAAATCTATATGTATGGGCAAGTTAGTTTATTCAAATTTACACAAAAGGGCAAGTTAGTTGATACAATTCTGTATGAATGGGGAATTTAGTTTATACAAAACTATACGAAAGGGCACGTTATTTTATACAAATCTATATGAATGGGGAAGTTAGTTTGTTTAAATCTATACGAAAGTAGACGTTAGTTTATACAAATCTATACGAAAGTGAAATTTAGTTTATACAAATCTATACGAAAGTGAAATTTAATTTATACAAACCTTTACAAAAGTGAAATTTAGTTTATACAAAAGGGAACGTGACAAGAAAGAGTTTGAGAACCACTGCACCACATGGTGATCTTGAAAAGGACAAAGGATAACTGGCAGGGCAGAGGAGATTAGTTTGTTTGTTCCTTTCGTGCCACAGACGGCACATAGGGCAGAGGTTTTGTTTCTTCTTGCATTGCTGTCCACACTTTTAGTTCTTGTATGGTCTTGCAACCTATTATTTCCCCATCTTTAATTTTGGAAAAAGTATGGTGCTTTTTTAGAGTAATTTTGGATCCTCCCCATTTTTTTTCCCCTCAAGTGCCATGCCGACTGGCGTAGGCGATCATGTTTCTCCACGACTCTGTCTCTTTTTTTTTCAATAAGCTCGGTTCGTGAGCTTCTACTTTGCCACAATACAAGTCCATCTAGTAACTTTTCTCTTTGTTGTCCCCTATCTCTTCTCCCCTTGATCTTTCCAGTGGTTATTAAGTGCCCAAGCTGTGTTCTTCTCAGCACATGCCCTAGAAACCTTGACTGTCCGCCCCTAATGGTTGATATGATTGATCTTTTTTACGCCAGCATCAATGAGAACCTCTGCATTAGTTTTCTTAACTGTCCATTGTATTTTCATCATTCTTCTCAGAAACCACACTTCTGTAAGCCTCTAATTCGCTTTGAATTTTTTTGTTTACAGTCCATGGTTCAACATCCATAAAAAAGTATCGGTTCGATATAACATCTCAGAACTTATTTTCACTTCCGTATAGATTTGTATAAACTAACGTCCACTTTCGTATAGATTTATATAAACTAACCTTCACTTCCATATAGATTTGTATAAACTCTTTATTCACATTACGGAACATAGAACACGGAGAAAGGTGGGAAAAATAAGCCTACAAGTTTACAACTACCACTAAAGTTGTCATCAGAATAGAAAATCAGTTACCATCAGGACAGTAGATAAAGTGGTTTAGAATGATTCTCTCTTTTAGGAAATCAGAAAATGACTTTTAGTACCAGGAATTTAGCCACCTATTGGCACCCCCTCCCAACGAATGTTCACAAGCTCATTAAATTTCTGAATGACACTAAGGATAATGTTGAATGTCATGTGACGTATTCTCTCCAGAACATTGTCTTCCCAATGAACTCTCTGCACCCTTATCTGTCATGGGCCATGCGGCTTGCAGTTTCCAACGATGTATTCATGTCATCTTTAATGTCGTCAGTCCATCTTCTTCTTGGTCTACCCTTTCTCCTCTCACTTGCTCTGCCCACCATTATTTGTCTTTCTAAACGTTGTGTCTCTTTATATGACCAATCAAGTGTAGTTTTCTTTTTGCTATTGTGTTTAGTAACCAACACTCTGACATCTTCAATGTGTTTATAATAGGGCCTATCTGAGGTTCTTTTTTTCCCCTTTCATGATATTCTAAGTATCTTTCTGCAGCATTTCATCTCAAAAACTTTGATCTTCTTTGCCTCTGTTTTACTTAGGGTCCATGTTTCAATACTCGATTAATCCATTGGAAATTTATAGTCACATTATTGCTGCAGGTTACCATTGTTTTCCGGAAGGAACAGCCGCTAATCGGACACCATTCATACTCGTCAGCCATTTTGGCGGAAGTATACTGTTACTGTTACTAATAACTACTGAACATACTAAGTAATACTCACGTGGAATACAGGTAATGGAGTTCTACTTGATGACGACTGACAGACTATCACTGACGGATGTCTACATGAATTAATATGGTATACACAACAAAACACAGAATATAATCATACAAATGGCAATACACAGGACATAATCGACGTTTCGGTCCAAAAGGCCTTTTTCAAGATACGCACATAAGATACAAACATAAAAATATCACAAGTAGAAATGAATACACCACAACAAGCGTGTCCGAGTGAAATATGGTAGTGAGATACCGGAAGGATACGAACAGGTACACAAAGGCATTTTGGTTCGAAACGTCGATTATGTCCTGTGTATTGTCATTTGTGGGATTATATTCTGTGTTTTTTTGTGTATACCATATTAATTCATGTAGACATCCGTCAGTGATAGTGTGTCAGTCGTCATCCAGTAGAACTCCATTACCTGTCTATCACGTGAGTATTATTTTCAATAATGTTCTACTAGCAGTACTACCTTCTATTGATTAACATTCTAAGTATAAATACCAATCACCTAAGGAACAAGGACATATTCTAAGTTGCTGTCCAATTGGGGCCTTGATCAAGAAAACGAATAGGTATTAAAACAAAAATCATTGCCCATCATTACCCACTAGTTTTAGATATAGTCGTGGTGTCCCATTGAAACGAAATATAAACCTGTGTTTTACGTAAGTCTAACATATACATGGACAGAATAGTAAAACAAGCTCATATCAACAAAGAGAAAAACATTGCAAATAAACCTGATGAGGAACTGAATAATGAAATTAACGAACTACTATTTGCGGACAATCAAAGTCTAATATACAAAAGATGAGGAAAATTATCAAAATCACAAAATTTACAAAATCAATACATTGCTATTAGCATGTCAGAAGTACAACATTAAAATTAACGTACAAAAAACAGAAGTTATGAAAATTAGCAAGTCTGCAACATCAATGGATATATCAATAGATAACACTAAAGTGAAACAAGCCAAAGAATTTCAATATCTAGGTAGTATTTTTTTTTCGAAAATGGAAGACTAGACAGATAAATAGAAACAAGTTTCCAGAAAACAAACACAGTGACCTACCAACTTTCACCATTTCTTCTTTCACCAAAAGATCAAGAAAGACATTTAAAAAATATAATATCTATAGTTTTTATACCTACATTCTGCTACCAATGTCAAACATGGTCTTTAACAGCCTCGCATCAGAGGGAAATCGTTACATATGAAATGAAGTGTCTGAGAAAAGCTGCTATGGTTACAAAACTAGATAAAATAAGAAATGAAAAAATTAGGAAAAAAGTTGGTATAATATCATATATTGTACATATCGAAAGACAGCAAGTAAAATGGTTCGGTCACCTTATGAGAATGAACCCAAACCAAATACCAATAAGAGCATATAACAAAAGAATTTCCGAGCAAAAAGTCAAAGGTAGACCAAGGAAACGGTGGATAGAAAACATCAAGAAAATAGCCCGGAGCAAACATGGACTAAATGGAACCACGGTGACACCTCTGGCCTTGGAACAACAGCTTAAGCTCCCACCACTACGCTTAACGGCGAGTGTGAATACGATCAACCATAATTCACCTACCACCTAGGAACAGATAATAGTTTAAGCTACTAAAAGCATAGTAAAACTGGCGTAACATTTGGTGAAATTTAGCTACAATCAAATTTATTCTTACTTTCTATTATTTGGACCCGAATTTTGGTTAATGAAAAAAAACAAAAAACTTTTTATCTTTTACCATTTATTGAGAATATTTGAAATTAAATTTTCTTTCACATGCCATGTAATTTTCTAAAATCTGTGAAATGTTATTGCTCTTCTTGATCATATGCACTCTATGACTATGGCTTTAATGCTTACATTATACATGTTTATTTTATTTATGTAAAATAACTATTCCAAAACCAAAATAGAATCTCATTTATGAGAATTGCAACATTTAACGAAAGATTTTCAAAAGAACGTTCAACCCAGTTTTTATTCAAATATTTTCAGAACCACATTGAGACTCTACATGCGCGGTTATGTTTTTGGGGTGGTTATAGACTATAATTTCATTTATGGATGAGCAAAATATAACTGTTGTCTTTACTATCTACTTTCACATTTTGATGTAAATCTTCGTTGACCTTTTTCAATTATCAGAGCGCACTTGCTTCTAGTGCAGTTTTATATTTTCAAGAACACTACCTTTTGTATAAAGTAGATTCCTATATATCTTCTTTTAATGCAGTTTTACTTTCAGTTTTCGTTTTCGTTTACTTTTATTTTGATAAAGGTCATGTGGATGAAACGTTGACTGTGTTTGTCTCTCATGTAATACTGAAATTTAACCTTTTTTCATTTTTCTTATATTTTTCTCTTGTAAATACAAATGTGATCAATCTTCTTCTGCTTTAGTTCTCAATCTCCTGTTCATTATATAGTCTAGATAACATAATGCGCCGTCCTATGCTTAACAGCTTAGCTGCGATATCTGAACCTTGCGTCCTGACATCTGATTTGAGTATGCCTTTTGAATAATTTTTATCTATAGTATAGGGCAGCCAACTCCCCTCCAAGAACATCCTTAGTCGTCTCCTGCAACATGAATGACAGATCATAGTGTTGCTAATCTTTGATCTATATTCGAGTTACGGTAACACGCGGGCGTATTATTCCTTGATGATTTCTAATTTTATGTAACAGTTACTCTTTCTTAAATTCTTCCCATCCCTTTTTGGTGCACAAGATTAGATCATGTTTATTTATTTTTTTACTGGTACAATACTTCTAAATGTGGATATTGTTATGTCCTCATTGTCCTCTTTTAAGTTAATGTTCTTTTCGGGGTTTTTTTCATAGATGTACAACAGGAAATATTTTAAAATTCATTTGTTGTTCTTCTCTATTATGGGCCTAACTAAAAAGACATAACAAAGTCCGTACAGAAGGAGAAGGGCATAATTGTGGGGGCTCACA
Source organism: Meghimatium bilineatum (assembly GCA_034231615.1). NCBI lineage: Eukaryota > Metazoa > Mollusca > Gastropoda > Stylommatophora > Philomycidae > Meghimatium > Meghimatium bilineatum. The sequence goes on from CM067299.1 coordinate 15,619,361, forward strand.
ATAGACCTCCCCCCCCCCCACATTCTTATAAAATACTAACATGAAATTTTTTTTATAAGAAGCAAGCATGAAAGTTGATAAACCCGCGCAATAGCTTTAAAAAAAATTCCAAATAAATCATCAAAATTCTCACAAAGACAAGATGATTAGTCTCTCTTTTATTTTAGTATTTTGTATTCCTCCCTCATTTTAAGTGATGGCGTATCTACGGCCCTGAATATTACATTTTCTCTCTATTCGCCTTTTTCTATCTTATTCGAGATATCTAACCTATACCCACTTTATATTTGTCTTTATTATTGTTAAAGTGTAGTACTTACACTGTCCCCCCCCCCTCCTTGTTCAAGTATTACTCTGACACTCCAGCAGCCTGGTCTCAAAATGTTCCTACAAGATAATTTATTAACAGCTTATTAGAGTCAGTTATTAAAAAAAATTATGGCTAATCCTTCTCCGCTTGACAAGTCACATTGATCTGTGTCTTTGTAAACTGGTGTTAAAAGCATCATGGTCGATTTAACAGACGACTGGACGTCTAAAATTATGATACCGACATTCGAGACACTTGACAATTCATGCTAGAGATTTCGGACAGACATCATTAATCTACTGGTAAACGGCATTGGTGGAGACAAAGACTCCAGCCAGAATATTGTTTGGCTCCTGACGCCTGCCAACACTGGGAAACTTAGTTGTTCATAGTTGCCTTGTACCACAATGCTGGCTCAGAACAAGGAATGAACACCCGTATCTTGCACGGACAATGAGTTTCCGGATAACGAGTTGTATTTTAAGTAAAAGTTGTGTGCATGAAGAGTTCCGGCTGTTGGCAAGAACAGGATCCAGCTTTAAGAAACACCAGGGGGTAGCCGCAGTCATAGGATCACTAGTTTTCCTCGCTGCCTTTCGTGTCCGCCCCTATCCTGCCTCGGGATGAAGAGTTCATTGTTCATCTCTCATTTCCTCTGTTCTAGTTTTATGACACCGAACACTTTGTGGCAGATTCCTCCCATATAATCTGTCACTTGACATGACCACGAAAATAATATTTTTGTTAGTGTTTTTTGAAACTCCTCGTAATACTCACAATTTCATACCGGTTGATAATATCCGGACATGAATTCCAGCGATTGAAAATAAAAACAATAACTCATGATAATTAGTGAACCAAAACATACACCCATATTTCTACATGTGCACTACCATCAAGTACGTAGATAGGACACCTTCCCTTTTCACAGAGACACAACTTAGTAAGTCAGGACATGCCATTTAGCACTAGGAAGTAAAATAATAACCCTCCCACCCATAGCGGATTTCTCCCACAGAACTGCTAAAACCCTCACGATAATGAATAGATTACTTTTGTTTATGTACCCCCACCCCTTTACCGAAGAGGTATCGACGGCCCTGAAATCACCATCCAGGATAGCATCGTCGCAGAATATCACAAATTGTAATACCGCATTGTATTCATGGTATAATTACCTCTAGAAACTAGCATACTCTACATTTTATTGTAGAGAAATTACATTTAGTGCTAAGAAAAATAAGGAAATCAGAAATTACATTTAGTGATAAGAAGAAGGAAATCAGAAATTACATTTAGTGATAAGAAGAAAAAGGAAATCAGAAGTTACATTTAGTGATAAGAAAAAGATGAAAATCAGAAATTACATTTAGTGATAAGAAGAAAAAGGAAATCAGAAATTACATTTAGTGATAAGAAGAAAAAGGAAATCAGAAGTTACATTTAGTGATAAGAAAAAGATGGAAATAAGAAATTACATTTAGTGATAAGAAGAAGTGAATCAGAAATTACATTTAGTGATAAGAATAAGGAAATCAGAAATTACATTTAGTGATAAGAAGAAAAAGGAAATCAGAAGTTACATTTAGTGATAAGAAAAAGATGGAAATCAGAAATTACATTTAGTGATAAGAAGAAAAAGGAAATCAAAATTACATTTAGTGATAAGAAAAAGATGCAAATCAGAAATTACATTTAGTGATAAGAAGAAGGAAATCAGAAATTACATTTAGTGATAAGAATAAGGAAATCAGAAATTACATTTAGTGCTTAGAGGATCGTCTCATTGAGGCATTTGATGCAGAAAGATCTCCATGCATCTCTAACCTCTACCATCCTGTTGAGTTTTGAATACTTCACATCCTGTCTAGTCCTTGATACTATCTAGCCATGTCTTCCTCTTTCCACATCTTCTTCTTCTCAAATACAATCCTTTGTCATCCAGGAATACTTCATCACCTCCCCGTACCACCGAAGTTTAGGTATGTGCATGGGAATAAGCTTGAGAGGGGCAAGTAGAGCATATCAGTACGTGGGAGTTATAAATGAAAGCCTTAACAAGGATATAAATTAGAATCACGATGACATTGTCTTGTAACCTGTAAAGATTGTTGTCAATGATATCGAGAGTGTCCTGCATATGCTGTCCTGCAATTGAAATAACTGTCGATTATCGACTGTAAGTAACATTGCCGGATATAAAGGAGATATTTTCTCATGAATTAACTTAACGCGCAATCAAATCCAAACGACGAGGACTTCTCAGCAAAAACCTCTTTTGTAATATGACAATGTTCTAATCCATCTACCCGTGCCAAGGCTGCAACCACCGAGGATCTCCACTTTCAGTGCCTACCATATCTGCCGTATTCGCCAGAGTTCGCTCAAAGTTATTTTCACTTGTTCAGACAACTCAAAGAGTCGTTGAGAGAAGAGAATTTGCTGTCCGCCGTGTTCAGTGGACAACTTAATACTTGAGCCAAAATTGCATTAAAGGGAGTGCAGTAAAACTGTGTACAAGATAATAAACAAATATAAGCAAAATACATGTTAACATGTTATTTTACGTTAAACAAATACGGGAAATCGACGTTTCGATCAGCAGGTCTTTAACAATATGTTTATTATGGTTTATTAGATGGTTTGTTTAGCAGATATGTGTTTTTAGAGGTGCTTCATATGTCTTGTTTGTAGATTTTATTGTACGATGAGTCACGGGCATTGCTGCTTTGCATTGACATATGTTTACGTTTGTTTCGTATGTGTCATAGCATGTTCATCAGAAGGGTTTCAAAAGTATCTGCATCTTTGCGCAATTCCGACGTTCATGCATTGTGTTCTTCGGCCAATTTTATTCAGCTGTTGTAGTAGCTTTCATTGAAGCCTTACATACATTTTTGTATGTCAGGTGTGCCCTACCTCTGTATGGTAGAGGTACCAAATGGTACCCTACCTCTGTACTTTCCTTCGGAAAGCATACCATGGAACATATGCTGTTACATATGAGTCTTGTTCCTTCTTCGGCACATGACCCAGCCATCGTAATCGTCTACTCATAGGGACAGAAATTCATTCTTCGGCACATGACCCAGCCATCTTAATCGTCTACTCATAGGGAGAGAAACAAACAGAGTAGAATCCCCCCACCTCCCGAAAAAGCTAGGTTCATTATATATAACTCATTTAGTGGATATCCATAAATTACGTCAAAAACGGCGAGGGGGGGGGGGGTCTTAAAAAGTTGGAAAGTTGTTGACAAGAGGGGTGGGATGCCTTGACAAAGTTGACATCAACAGAACTGTTTGTATACACATACACACACACACAAATTGTTTCAATTGGAAAAATCTTTCTAAGAATCTGAAAAAAAAAAACCCAACTAAATTAGTTTTTTTTCCACGCTTCTTCTGCTAAAACTTTTCTGGAAGATGAAATTTGTTTGACATAATTAAGCAGAGGTAACATTGAAGGGAGGGGAGGGGTCCCTGAACTTTTGACAGTTTTTGACAAGGGGGGAGGGAATTGTGTCAAGAAGTGGCAAAAAAGTATTGATGCAATTTATGGACAGCCACTAATAGAAACTAACATATAAGGAGATAATAACTTAGCAAACATGAATACAATTGAAATGTGTTAAAATATTTCCCATTAAGCATTCCCACTTCCACTCCTTTCCCGTTTACAGCTGTACTGTATGGACGTGAACATTTGTAGCAGATTTACGTAGATTGAAATCTAGATCACTATATGTTAAACAGGTTTCCTGGTGTCGATGAGAACCGCTCTATTAGATCAGTACCCCCTTGTGGCATAACAGGAAATTAAAAGGCAGATGAGCTAGCAATACATGGAGCAACACAGAGTTGCTAAACCAATTGAGGGCAAAGTACTGACCGGCATATCCACAGAAAACTGTGTTACACAGGAAGTTTTGTTAGATTTCAAATACAGCATCATTTAACAAGAATCCATATATTTTTCTTGGGAAGGGTCTGTAATTCACACTTTTTTTTTTAGAAATTTGCGCCAATACAAATTTTTAAGTAATTTACGACGTTACACTGCTGCTGCGTTCCTATTTAAAAATGTATGCCGTAATTGTGCCGAGTTTTCGATCTACCTATACAATCCCTGCTACCGCTGCAAGGAGTGTTCTCAGATGCAAGGATATGCATGGGGAACATACTGTGATCTTAATCTAAATCCCTTGCAGAAAGGGCGACCTTAAACTATGTTAAAAGGTATTATCAACAGATTTAGTCGGGTGGGGTAAGTAATATACACCGAGTGGTACTTAACATTTAACGACTAATTTCGTTTCAGAACCTGATTTTCTTTCGTTAAAAATGTAGACCCTTCTACTAAGAAAGGACCGAAATCCCTTCTTGCTGTGTAAACATGGCAATCTGCGAACGAGAAGAAGAAGTAGAGAGATCATATCAGTGCCGTTAGTTTTAAAACGGAAGAGTTCCATTCCAATTCTCAGTACCCCTATAAAGGGTCACGTCCATGAAGTGCGAATATTAACTGGAAGTACCTTCTATTGTACTATTGTTTGTTAGTCTCTCTATAATACCTGCATTATGTATATATGTATAATACGTACAATATGTATATAATATACAAGTCTCCTTTCTTTTGTGGATACTTCAGTTCTTCAGATGAAGCAGCCACAAGTGATTACGTATTCCCGCCACCGTCGGCTATGATGGGGTGTACATTAATTAAGAGAGCCGTACTAAGCTGACAGCATGAATAAGCAAGCAACATTCGCTCTGCATGACATTAATAATTTCAGGAACGTTGTATACAAATTTCAAGTTGAACATTAAATAAAAATAATGCATTTTTGAAAACTCTTTGTTTGATGACGCCAAGTAGAAAATTAGACTTCCTGTACAGCCTTCGGCACATTATACATTCTAACAAATGAGACTCGGTTGGAACGGCAGTTTCTTTGCTCAAACGACAAAACCTCATTGGGATGCCGACGTGGAAACTGGAGTTAACTCAATATGAACTCGCGAACGTGGTAGAATAGACGAGCCATAGAAAATGAATAGAAAATATTTTTAGTCTTTGTTGCCTTCGCTTGTTCTTAGCGAGACTACACATCGGAGAATATCAAGCCTGAGGGTGGGGATGTCCGTAACCCCAGGATCTAAGTTTATAAAATCCTTATCTCTTTAGCAAAACCAACGGGTTTGAAAGTCTCACAGTTTTGTAAATAAACATGTTTACATTTGCGATACTGTGTACGGGTTTCCTTTTTACTAAATCCGCAACAATAATGTCTCGAACAACAGTATCGACGCTGGTGATGGATAGAAAATACATTAAGAACACCAATGGAAAGCATTGTAAGAAGCATTGTTCTCGAAACCACATTGAAAGATAAAACGAGAAAGACAAAGAAATTCCCAAAGGAAAGAAATAGATGCAGAGACACAAAGGGTGAATATGACGGAAAAAGCTAGAAGCGATAGTTAAATATTGGGCAAGATGGAGTATGTTTATTGAGGATATATGTGCTCCGCAGAGAGATTAAATGGTGTTATAGATAGACAGCAGAACTTTGTCCGTAAAAGCATAAACTAGCTTGTATTTATAGAGTATATAGATGACTTGTTGATGATGAATGTGGGAAACATATTGCATATGGTCAGCTACTCTGCTACCTGTTGGAGGAGGATTGAGTATTTTTAGCACACAACTATGAATATATTGATGGAATTTAGGATCAATTATTCCACTAGTAGAAATTCATTCAAATATTCTACTAGTAGAGTGCTTCCCAACTTGTGGCCCACTCCCCACAAGGTGGGGGGGGGGAGGGTGAAGTTTGATAGTTAAGGAGTGCAATTATGTGGGGAGGGGGGACTAAAGCCTAATACAAATTTTGAATATTAAAAAATAGATAGGGGCCTATGTAAATAGGAGGGCATCAGAATTTTAGAAACACTTAGGTGGGGCATGGTAAAAAAAAGAAGTTGGGAAACACTGCACTAGTAGGAATTCATTCAAACATTCCACTAGTAGGAATTCATTCAAACATTCCACTAGTAGGAATTCATTCAAACATTCCACTAGTAGGAATTCATTCAAACATTCCACTAGTAGGAATCCATTCAAACATTCCATATATTCAAACTTATCGGCTGGTTGGTAACATACTGAGCCCAAATTATTTATTTCGGTTGGACACGTTTGTGTGTTGTGATCATTTATATTCGTCATCTTTTGATGTTTGGTGCGACTCTTGATAAAGGCTTTTTTGGTCGAAACGTTGAATGTTTTGTGTATTGTAATTTGTATGTTTTTTTGTTTGCATATGATAACCCCATAGTTTTAGTGATAGTCCGTCGTGTCTAGTGGAACGTTCTACAAACCTGTGTTTTACTAAGTACAATTATTGTTATATTTCAAGTAGTATTACCTTATATTAATTGTCGCAAGAAAATTTACTTGGATTTATCCATTGATCCCCGTTGTGATAAAGCAGGTTAAAGAATCACGCATGTACTTTGAGGTAATCAACACTTTTATATGCAGAATTTCTGGAGAATGCATGAACGATTTCTGTACCATGTCCCATTGAAAGTTGAAGACTCCAGCTAATGACATTGTACCATAAAGTCACATTGAGAAAAACAGTCCACCTAATGACATTGTATATACAGGCACATTGAGACAAACTGTCCAGCTCATGGTACCATACAACCAGATTGTGTAAAAACGGTCACCTGAGACTTATGAAAGCTTAAGAAATGAATGCCAGAGAAACATTTATCTGGATTTGAAAGTAAAACCCAACAGCCTAGAATAGGAATAAGATTTTCAAACTTCCTTGAGGTTTTATAATAATTACAATCATCTGAGAATGCCCTTGCCTAGTAGTTATGCCATTCGCTTCGCGCACAAGAGGTTTTGGGTTTGAATTCACCTTGCTGCGAATTTTTTACAAAATGGATTTCGTTTTGGAGATGTCTAGGGATTCTAGATTGAAGCTAAGGAGATATGTGACATGAGCGATACCCTTGGTAGATGACATATCGTTTTGTTGAAAAGGACGAGTACATATGGGATAACATAAGTACAAGGAGGTCAACCCTCTACATTTTTCAAACCTTGATATCATCATCATCATCATCATCATCATCATCATCATCATCATCATCATCATCATCATCATAGTGACATCTAAACAAATAAAACACATTACTGCTGATTACTTGTCCGAGCCCTTGTACATTATATAGTTGCTGTTTCTACATTATATAGTTGCTGTTTCTACATTATATAGTTCCTGTTTCTACATTATATAGTTCCTGTTTCTACATTATATAGTTCCTGTTTCTACATTATATAGTTCCTGTTTCTACATTATATAATTGCTGTTTCTACATTATATAATTGCTGTTTCTACATTATATAGTTTCTGTTTCTACATTATATAGTTGCTGTTTCTACATTATATAGTTGCTGTTTCTACATTATATAGTTGCTGTTTCTACATTATATAGTTGCTGTTTCTACATTATATAGTTGCTGTTTCTACAGTATATAATTGCTGTTTCTACAGTATATAGTTGCTGTTTCTTCATTATATAGTTCCTGTTTCTACATTATATAGTTGCTGTTTCTACATTATATAGTTCCTGTTTCTACATTATATAGTTGCTGTTTCTACAGTATATAATTGCTGTTTCTACAGTATATAGTTGCTGTTTCTTCATTATATAGTTCCTGTTTCTACATTATATAATTGCTGTTTCTACAGTATATAATTGCTGTTTCTACAGTATATAGTTTCTGTTTCTACATTATATAGTTGCTGTTTGATGGTGTCACTCATATTAGCGGATACTACTGAGCAGTGGTCTTGCTGTGGTGTTAGTCAATGAAAAAAACCACGTAATACGTCAGATCTGCTAATCGACGCTGTGTGAGCTCAATCAAGGACATCCAGATACAAACAACCCCTACCTACGGAATTAGTTACGTCACAGAAGCGGGCGGTTGTGAGTACATATTTTCTTGTGCATTTCTCTCTTTACCATGATAGTTTTTATGAATACAGTAAAGGGAGAGGGGGAGAGGGGAGGAATTCCACTTTTTGGCTAACCTATTAGTACTAAAAGTCATGCTCTGATACCTTAAGGGTGAGGGGTAAACACCCTTCCCTTCTTTATTTTTGTACTTATTGTCAGTTTCTATTACACACAACTCCTTGTAGTCGTATATCTACGGTGTTTTTCCAATTATGTGTTTGTTTCTCTCGGGCATCAGCGTAAGTAATTGCATATCGCATATATACATATCGTTGGAGTATTCTCAGTATTGGAGAAATCTCAGGAGAAACCACCATTTCACACCAAGATCTTCATAGCTCGTAATTCCTGGAGATACAATAAACAAACACAAAACAAATTATACAAAGAGCAACTTCAAACGACAGACACCATCATCTCATGAAGAGGCTACAATTGTCATAACATAAGGAGAACATGTACAATTATATAGTCAGTTTTGTGTTAATACGAGAAACGTGGAAAGTCAGTGAAGACGGACATTGAAGTGACGCTAAGGTAAAATGTATACGGGTTCTTTGATTTATGTTTTATATTTGTCATTTATATTTAACTACCGAATTCTGGCAATTATCTGTGCGTTCTTTTGTTAAATTCTTGACCAATTGTGATTTATTTTTGACAAAGTAATTTCTCTTTTATACTACTAGAACTTCATGTAAAATGACGCGGGACGACATTTTTAAATTTCTGCTTGCAGTTAAGACAAGTTTCCAAGAACAGATGGGCGTCACCAAGTAAAACTCTTCCACTGAAATGATACATTGAGGTATGAGCTTAATAAAGATAGTAGTTGCAATCAAAATCCTTCCTGTACATGTTGCGGCGTCTGCAATGGCAAAGCGGCCTTTATCTCCACATCCCATAGAAATCGCCTGCACTCCTTCACAGGAAAACACAGTAACGAAAGTTTTTATAGATCGTACTATTTTATTATGATTTTATGATTACATCTCACCCTCCACGACACTGACGAGATCTATGACTTAAGACTGACTGGGTTACCGATTCTGATATCATACAATCTTTTAGTTTAAGTCTCCCCGTCCCCAAAATGAGACAAAATATAATTCGTTGCTAACCTAACATATAATGAATCATATCATGTACATGACTTTATTATTCGCCTGTTCTAGATAATTTTTCGGCACCTCTTAGACTTTGCCCCGCAACCGGTGTGACTATGTTATTATGTTGTAACTATTATATATTCTAATTGATGAAATTAGTAAATATGTGTATTATATCGATTATAGAAAATCTACATACTATATATATATATATATATAAATAAATGTTTATGGGTATAGTTCTAGTGTTATTTATATTTATTAAATAAGTTTTAATATCCTATTTTTACATATATTTTTGCTATTGGCGTGTCGTGATTTCTGGAAAGAGTTTCGGTGTGTCGTGAATTAGAAATTTTTGCTGAGCATTGTTTTGGAATTTTCAGGTTACATTACCTTAGATGTTCAAGAAAGATTTCCTTTGAGGTTTCAGTAACATTGTACTTGCTGTGTGGACAATTTAAACTGCGAACGAGCAGAAGAAGAGAAGAATCAATATTTCCTTTTGATGTTCCGGTAACATTGCTTTAGACATTCCAATAACATAGCCTTGGGTATTGTAGTCCTATTGTCTTAGATGTTCAAGTAAAATTTCACTGGAAGCTTCGGTAACATTACCTTAGACGTTCCAGTAACATTACAGTAGACGATCCAGTAACATTGCCTTATGTATTTCAATAACACTGCTTTAGACGTTCCAGTAACATTGTCTTGGACAATCCATTTATAATGCCTTGGACAATCCAGTTACATTTCCACAGCTTATGATGATGTTCTTCCTTTTGCAGAAAATGAGCATGCGTACAAAGTCAATTAGGTTTGGAGTTTGTGAGTTTGTAGATGGCTGATTCGTCAAAGTAAGGATGCACTGCAACGTGAACAAAAATGAACAAGATCACATTGGAAAGACAATTGTCCTGTCCTTTCATTCATTGTATCTTTTGAATTTCAGGCAGTGTTCATCTCCTCTTCAAAAACTTGTAATACCTGTACTGATCTTGACAATCAATAGCTAGGATTTTATAATAACCTGAGTCACAAATGTAAGTGTTTGATGGATGTCTTCGGATATTGCTTGAAACGTGTTTTTTTTTACATCGAAGGTAGCTCGTATCTACGCAAAGTTTATCACAGGACAGTGTTGTTTGAAAACAATCATCTGAAATGTGGACGACATGACCAGTCAAACGAAATTGAGATCACGAGTGCATTACAAGGATGCTTTTTATCATTCCTGCACGTATGTAGTAACTCATTTTAATGGATGTGTTATTAAAAGTTCATTTGCGAAATAACAATTTTCATGGTCTATTCTCCTTTTATCACAAGGTTTTTTTCCTGATTCTTGATTGGGAACAAGCGTCACATCACTGGGGCATTCCCATATATGCTCTGCTTTCCGTTCCGTAAGCCATCTAAAAGTGTATAAGCTCAGTGTCCCAGTTAGTTGCTAATTACGCGTTCTTCTGATCTTTCCGGAAAGGAAGCACTTAATCCCATCAGCTCTAGTCACTCCCATTTCTACCTTTCTCTGAATGTGTACATTGTCACGTTCGACTTCCTCCTTGTCATCTCGTAGAGTATCAATGACTGCTCTAATCAATTCAATACTGTCTCTTCTTATTTCGGTGCCGTTCACCAAAGCTTTACTAGCCAACACATCGGCTCTTTCGTTTTCCATGACCCCAGCATGACCAGGACAGTAAATCCATGTAATGCTCTGCACATTGTCCAGAAGAGTAACCCATTCAGTTCTGATCATACACTTTTCTATCTTGCGCAGCATACTTTGAGAGTCCGATAGAATCACTGAGTCTGTTGGTGGTTGCGTCGCCAGTCAAGTGAGAGCTGCTGTCACCTCACCGCTTCTATTTTCATTCTTATACTCGATGTTGTAGTGGGGTAGGCAGCTGACGTCTCGGCTAATATTTTGCCATTTTTTGTAGGCCACGAAGCCCCAACCACACCTGTTTGTTTCTTGGGTTACTGAGCCGTCTGTGTAAATTAGTGTATCGTGTGGCTTCAAGTGCTGCAGTATGAGTTATTGGATCATTTTCTCTGTTCTGTTGTCAGCCCAGTCGCGGCACTCTCTACTCATCAGTATCACCACTGTTGTCAATAATTTTCTCTCTTTGCCAAATGTCACCCATTCACAGCCTCTTCCCACTTCCTCCAGCTCACAAACTCTGAGTAGGGTATCTTCTGCTTCTGCCATCCAGGACCTTCCTCTCTTGATTCGCTTTCCTTTTGTGCTGTCTAGAGATTGGTGTAAGACGTGATGATCATTATTGACGACCTTGAATTATTCCTTAACCTGGGCTATTTTATGTCTTGATTTAATGCTAGGTAGGTCTAGGAGAAACCTCATGTCCACAATAAGTGTATCTTTTGTTTATCCTAGGACAGCGCTCATGGCCTCATCTTGAAATATATCCATCTGCGTTTTCGACAGTGTCAATAAACCTAAACCATTTATTTCTTGATAAGGAACTTAAGGTTGAATCGTCCATTTAGAATTTTTTTTGCTTTGGCTCTTAAACTTCTACCGGGTTTCTTTTATATCTGGACAGTAGTCTTCCTAGAACTGAGAACAGAACAGAAATTCTGCAGAACTGAGAATTGAATTCAGTCCAGAGAATTGAAATGCTTTCTGTTGCCTTTTTTGTTTGCACAAATGGCCCGGTACATCCGTCTTTAGTGTTGATAACTATTTACGTTCATTGTTTTACAACTTCCACTAAACGGTTTATATCTGTATCCATATCGCTAGTATAGTAGGTCAGCCGTACAAGACAACTGGTTCTTGTACTTACACGCTTGTCACACAGCTCAAATCTAACAACTGTCACGCATGCTTGAAGTTTTCTCCTCTGCTTACGTCGCTATCAACATAGTTACAGACGCACACAATTAGTTTTTGTATACTGTTAACTATATATTTTTCGCATCAGTTCGTTTGTTTCGTGAACTGTAAAATTTAGTATTTGTTAATTTTTCACTGATACATATTAGTATAGTTACGCAGTATTTCATCATCATTAAGTGTCGTCTCTGCAACGAAAGTTGGCTGCAAGATACCTCGAACATTTCCTGTCTCTTGTCTCGGTGGTACTCTCTGCTAGACTGCAACTTGTTCATCTCGAGATATTACTCTCGTATTTGTATCTCTGCCTACCTCTTGCTCTCTTTCTCCGACTTTTCCCTCAAGTAAGGTCTTAAACTTGATTTTTTACATATGCAAAATATTTTATTTGTGTGATCTTTGTTTCCTGTAATAATTCTCTCTTCATATGAAGTGTTGTTATAATATCTATCTTTGTTTTCTTCTCTTTCCATGAAGTTCTCCATATTCTTCTATATAGTCAGATCTCAAAAGAATCAATTCTGTCATCTGGTTGTTTGTTTATTGTCCATGTTCTTGAGCCATACATTAATATAGTATTTCTGTAGAATTTATATTTCTCATTTTTAGCATGTTTGTAATTTGTTTAGATATTAATATTTTCCTCAAGTACTTTTAGCCATTCCTATTCTCTCTTTAACTTCTGTTTCACATCGGCCATCATTTTTGCTGATGCGCAGTATTCACATATATTCTATTGTTAGCTCATTCCGCCTCATCTGATTTTACATCTATTTTATCCACGTTTGATCTCAAACATTTGTTGCTATGTTCTCTACATCTATTTCATCCACGTTTGATCTCAAACATTTGTTGCTATTTTGTCTACATCTAACAGGATGTAGTCCAAAGAATAGAATGCGTTTTTTCATAATTTTCTTACTTGGATACTATATCTGAGCCGTTCAACCTGACACATCCGATTTCAGCATGAATTATGATCACATTAACACATGAACGAGATAGTCAACTTCAACTATAAATGTATTTTAGTCACTTCTAAATGTCTTTAATCACATTTAAATGTTATTTTCACCTATGTACGTCTTTAATTACTTATACATCTCTTTAGCACCTCTAAATCTCTTTAATAACCTTTAAATCTTTTTAATCGCATCTAAATCTCCCCACTCACCCTTAAGTCTCTGTAGTCACCTCTAAATCTCTGTAATCACCTGTTTCTGTTTAGTCACCTCTAAATCTCTTTAATCATCTAAAAATATATTTAGTCACATTCAAGTCTCTTTAATCGCCTCGAAATTATTTAGTCACCCCTAAATCTCTTTACTCCCATCTAAATCTCTAATCACCCCTAAATCTCTTTAGTCACTTCTAAATAACTTTAGTCATCCTGAAGTTTTTTAATCACCTCTAAATCTCTTTAGTTACTTCTAATCTGTTAGTAACCTCTACTTAATTGCATCTGGCTCTTCAATCATCTCTAGGTCTCTTTAATAACTGCTTAATCTATTTAATCACCCCTAAATCTCTTTAATCACTTATCTCTTAGCTATTGTTATTTGCTTTAGTCACGTATACATCTCTTTAATCACTTCTAAATATTTTTAGTTACCTTAAATTCTCTTTAATCACATCTAAATCTCTTTAGTTGCCTCTAAGTCTCTTTAGTTACCTCTAGATCTCTTTATTCACAATTAAATATCTTTATTATTCTCTAAATCTCGCTGATAACCTCTAAATCTTTTTAGTCACCACTAAATCTCTTTAATCACCTCTAATTCTCTTTAATCATGTTTAAGTCTCTTTAATTACGTCTGTCTTTTCTTGGTCAAAGTCTCTTTAATCACCTCTACATTTTTTTTCGTCGCCTCTAAATTTCTTTAGTCACTTCTAAATCTCTTTTTGTATCTCTGTCTTTTTAATCAACTCTAAATCTCTTATGCCACCTCCAAATATCTTTATTCACCTCTAAATCTCTTTAATTACCACTTTCTCTTTAATGAACTATAAATTTCTTGAGCAACATCTAAATCGCTTTGGTCATATCTTAATATGTTTAGTAAACTCTAAATCTCTTTAGCCACCTCTTATAACATACATGACAAGCCAAATTGTTGATTTACTTCCATTTCATGCTCCGGATTGACTAAACCGTACTTGGATATCCTCATGTATTAAGCCCCCCCCCCCCCCCACAAAGCTGTTTGCGGACTGCCAGAAGTTTAGCTCAAGAAGACCCAGCTCCGAAACCCGCAGCCCACGGACATATTGTAATTGGGAACCAATCGACTCGGTTGTATTTTTTTGAACTAGCGGCCTTATGAACACAAAATCAATGATTTGTTCACTTTCGTAGCGATGACTTTTGCGCTAGTACTCAAACTTCCATTCCTCGACAAGATGTAGTTCCCAGAACGAAATGCATTTAAAACCTCTTAAAAAAATGTATAGATAATAAGTTGACATCATTTATAGAAATAATAGAGATTTAAAAAAAAATTGTATTTATTTAAGATAAAATTACAGTTGCAAATAAGAACATTAAATGTTTTTGATAAATGAGTTATGGCAATCAATTCAAAACCACAACATAAGGTGATATGTTTTTTTAAATTTAAAGAAGATAAAATATATCCATATATTCATAAGTTTATAACCATAAGTCAACAATCCGTCAGGGCTGAAGGGGGACCACATCGGATGCATTGTTAATACACCATCTTTTATCAATTTCTATCTTAAGCGATGTGGATGAGTAAGGAAAACATCACGACCTGCCCAGTCTTTGATAAAGCAAACTAAATTAAATAGGTTACTAGAAAAACTTACCGTAACTATGAATAAAAATAAATAAAAAGAATATAAAAACATACAATAAAACAAAGCAGGACAATTCTCCACGTATCGGTCCTAATGGGAACCTTTTAAAAATTTACCGTAGCTATGAATGAAAATAGATTTAAAAAAATTATATACGAGTATAAACATACAATAAAACTAAACAGGACAGTTCTCCACGTATCAGTCCAAATGGGGCCTTTTTCAAGAAACTAATAACGTATAAACTAAACAAAACCACACAAACTGAGAACTGAATGGACTGATCCAAGTTTCTCTTTCGCAGAAACGTAACCCGGTAACAGTTTTGGAAACGCATCCAATAAAATAGAAAATGCGTGCTTTCATTATAAACAAACTGGAAAGTGGGAAATTAGAGGCAATAGAGATGTGGTTCTATAGAAGAATGCTGAGAATACCATGGACTGCCAGAAAAAAAACTAACGTGGAGGTGTTGTAAGAATCAAAAGCGAGACCGACCTAAATCATTAATATCAGAAAAAGACAATCTTCATTTTATTGGTCACTTCATGAGACAAGAAGGTTTAGAGAAAATCAGCCAGATTTGATGTTGTCTATCCATTATTTCCTTTGATCTCCTCTGCTTCTTTATTCTTGACTTTTCCTTGTATCGTTTTTGACAATAAATCATGTCGGCATACATTTTCAAACAATGTAAATTGTCGTCGTTTTACTATTGAAAGTAATGGGTCTTGTGTACCCGTATACATATCTATTCTATGTCTTACATATACACTTCTCTTATATTCTCTATGGGAAATGCGTAGAATTCACATGTAACATGTGTATTTCTTCTTCTTCGTCTTCTGCGATCGTTCTCAAACTCCTGCAGATTAGCAGGATGAAGTCCGGAGAACGGAATGCGTTGCATCATAGTTTACAGCATTGCTGCAATATCTGCGCCTTTCGGCCTGACACATCCGACTTCAGCATGGCTTTGGGTCACTGGCCCTATATGGGATGGGACAGCCAACTCCATCCCATAACCTTCGTAGTCGCTTTTTACGACATGCGTGGAAGGTAAACAGTGTTGCTATGTTTTTCTCCCCTTTCGGGCCCCGGCAACACACGGGCGGCATGTGTATTCCAAGGAATGTAACCGTCTTTCCTTATCTGCAGAGAGTGTCCAACTCTCACAACGATACAGCGCAACAGAAAGCACTAGTGAGTGATAAAGTCTGATTTTCAGTCTAACACTGTTATTGTTTTTTCAAATTACATTTAGCCTGGACATAGAAGCTCAGGCCATTTCTAACCTTATCTTTAATCATGATGTGCATTTTCTATCGTTACATATGCAGTATCCAAGGTATTTCAAAGTGTTGATCTCTTCAAGATTGTGCCCATTAATCTTGTTGGCTTGTACCTCTGTATCTCTGCTGTTAAACACAATCTTACTCTTTTCGGTGTTAATTTCCATTCAGTACTTGCTAGTAACTTTTTCCAACTTCGCTGTTACTGTAACACCTGTAGTTTCTGTTCTGACCCAGCTATACGATTTTATCACCAGCAAAGCGCAAATTGCAGATAGGGAGACCTCCGATTGGTATAGACTTATTGCAATAATCCCGAATGGTCTTATATATTATGCGCTATAGGTTATGTTATATTTTTGTGGTTCCACTTAGCTTTCTCATGATAGTAACTTCTTCCCGGCTTTTGTTGTTGCTTTGTTTATATGTTGCTTCCATGTCAGTTTATCATCAAAAGTAACTCTGAGGTATATGGGTTGTTTGTCTTCTTTCAAAAGCTCTCCATCTATCTTGATATCACCGGTTTTTATGTTGTGGTATAGTGCTGCACTGTGTTAACGCTGACTCACCATCTATTTGCCCATAAGGTTAAGGTATCAATAGCTCTGTGTATTTTTGTTTAGTGGCCACTGTCGCATGTTCTTCCGTGCACCAAATCACCAGGTCGTCAGCATACATTGCCACTTTGATCCCGTTTGGTTGTTCGGCAACTAGGTCATTGATGTAAACCAAGAAAAGTGTGGGTGGCAGGAGTCCTCCCTGGGGGACTCCATGAGGCAGTGGGACTTTCTTGCTCTTGCGACCATTCACTTGTACCTTGGCTCTTCTATTATGCAGGTATGCTTTTACCAATTTGTACATTCTTGAGTTAAGAGGAAAGATGGAACACATTGTAACAACAGGCAAGTTGAAGAGCAAGAGGGGTAGGGTAAGACTAATACAGAAGATGATTGACAACCTAACATCGTGGCATGGGAGAACATCAATATCTGAAATGATTGACAGCTCACGAAATAGAAGGTTGTGGAAAGACATGATAACCAACAGGAAAGACATGATAACCAACGGGAAAGACATGATAACCAACGGGAAAGACATGATAACCAACGGGAAAGACATGATAACCAACGGGAAAGACATGATAACCAACGGGAAAGACATGATAACCAACAGGAAAGACATGATAACCAACGGAAAAGACACGATAACCAACGGAAAAGACACGATAACCAACGGGAAAGACATGATAACCAACAGGAAAGACATGATAACCAACGGGAAAGACACGATAACCAACGGAAAAGACACGATAACCAACGGGAAAGACATGATAACCAACACGAAAGACATGATAACCAACGCTATACAGCATGGACCTATGAGGATGGTGTCCCCGACGAATTCCCAATTAAAAAAAAAAGAATATTCTATTAGTATTTCTATTTGATAAGACAACACTAGATGTGTTTCTGTAAAATGATGTAAAAATGTTTATAATGGGAGTGACAGAGTGTCTGAGTGTATGACATGGATAATCAGACATGACCAAAAGAAAGTGTGGTATAGATCACGCTGATGGTGAATATGTGTTGCAATGAATATCAAAATGTTCAAGATTTGGTGTACAGTGTTTCTGCTCTGAAACAAGACCAAAACATAAAAATACATGGAGATCTACAACAAGTAAAAATTATCAATAACTTGGACACATAGTCACAAATGATGGCAGATGTGAAACAGAACTTAAAAGGAGAATAGAAATGGCGAAAAGTACATTCAATGACATGAGGAAAATATTAACATTTAAACAATTTACAAACTTGTTAAAACTGAGAATTATAAAATGCTACATTTATTCTATATTAATGTATGGCTCAGAAACATGGACACTAAATACACAATTAGAAGACAGAATTGATGCCTTTGAGATGTGGATATATAGAAGAATAGGGAGAATATGGTGGAAAGAGATGAAAATAAATAAAGAAGTGCTAAAAACACTAAATATGAAGAAAGAACTACTAAAAGAAAAAAAAAATATCAGGCATATAAAATATTTTGGACACATTAAAAGACATGACACCTTTTTGAAGATCTTACTTGAGGGTAAAGTCAAAGGGAAGCGAGCAAGAGGTTAGGCAGAGATACAAGTGGGAGAGCAACATCACACGATGAACAGGTTATAGTCTAGCAGAGTGCTCCACCAAGACAAGAGACAGGGGATGTTGGAGATCCGTTGCAGCCAACCTTCGTTGCGGAGACAGCATTCGATGGTGATGTTTCTGCTCTCCTTAAAGCCATCTTGTTTTTCTGTAATTACTTCTTGTTACTTGTGATTTATTCTGTATGAAGACCGTTATAAATGTGAGACGAACATGGTAGGGCTATGGTTGTCATGTGACGTATTCCTTCCAGAACGTTGTCTTCCCAATGAACTCTCTGAACCTCTCTCTGTCTTGGGCGATGTGGCTTGCATTTTCTAGCGATGTATTCATGTTATCTTTAATGTCGTCAGTCCATCGTCTTCTTGGTCTGCCCCTTCTCCTCTACCCAGGTACTCTTCCCTCCATTATTTGTCTTTCTAAACAGTTATGTCTCTTTATATGACCAAACAGGTGTAGTTTTCTTTTTGTTATTGTGTTTAGTAACCAACACTCTGGAATATTCAGTGTGTTTATAATATCTGAGTTTCTGATTTTATCCTTCCATGATATTCTAAGTATCTTCCTGTATCATTTCATCTCGAAGTAATATGATAGAGATGTTAATTGTTATCCTGCAGAATACATCCACACGACTAGAACAAGTGTTTCAGCACTTCTAAGTAATAAAGGGGAGATGAGCAGACTCCTAGATATGTCTTTGGAAACTGAACATCCACACGACTAGAACAAGTGTTTCAGCACTTCTAAGTAATAAAGGGGAGATGAGCAGACTCCTAGATATGTCTTTGGAAACTGCGAGTTACCTAAACATAGTCAATCACATTGTTCCTGTGGGGTTTTTATGGTCTTTTTAAAAACCTCCTGTTTTACTTCTTTACTTCTTTAATTAAATGTTATGCTCTATTTTTATTAAGCAGGGCTCAACCTCTCACCTCTATTTATCTACGGGGCTGGAGATGACACTATGATTGATTTGGTAGTTACTCATAATTCTTGCCCCATTGCCAAGTCTACAAGAAAGTACAAAATTCGTTGATAGTTAAACGTAAGAAACAGGAAAATGGAAGATATTATTCACAGAACATAAAGCTGCCATTCCTGTCTGCTATTCAAGCGGTCTAAAATACCAGCTAGTATTTTACCAACTGACGGTAAACTAACTTGGACACGAACGCCGTCAGCTCACGGTGTATCACTTCAAGACAACCTACAGATACCAATGAGACACTGAAGTTCGTCTTCCTCCGTATTCCAACCTGCTCTCCTACTTAGACGCGTTGCGCTTTGTCGCCCGCGACGAATGAGATTTCTAGAAATATTTGGTCACCGCACAAGATTCAACGACGGACTATCACCAATCATTGTGAATCGTCTTAAAGTAATTGGAACTCTACATTAATTCACATATTTTATTGATGACTTCTCTCTTGAAATTAATTTGGATTATGAGTTTAAAAGTTCTCTAGCAGTAATCAGTGTAACTCGATTCTTCTTAGACATCTTTAATGAAAGTTTATCGAGAGCAAGTATTATTAACTGCGCAGAGTTTGGGAAATTTGAAGCAGGTCTATTTCAGTGTTGTCTGGGGAAACAATGTATGTATTTGGTCTTATTAATTGAGGATTAAAATAATTTGTTGTGAAATGTTTGAATAATATCTGATAAAAAGACAATCTAGATAATGGTAATTATGTTTTTTTTGGGTGTGTGGATATGCAGACATTTTAAGAAAGCGAAAGTCTAATTAACTTTTACTTGCATAATTAACTATTCTCTATTGGAAATACATTTTTTTCAAATTTGTTCAAAAATAATATATTTCGTTTTTATTTTTTTATTTTGTCACCGATAATCATCAAGATTGTAGTTTTTCCTGGCTTTTTTTAAAGGTTCCTTTGTTTTTAACCGATCTATAGAATTTAATAAACTCTGCGAAAGAAATAGTGTTATAACTTTTATGTTTTGTTTCCTGAGATATTACATGTGTTTCAAATGTAGACGAGTGATATATCAGTGACTCTGGAAGTCTCTCATTTCATTCTGGGATTAGAAACTGAATTGGAAGTTGTATCAATGCTACAGAAACAACACCAGGAACTAAATCAAATTATATCAAAGGTATGTCATCTCATTGTATATATGCTACTACATAATACGTGCTTGTATGAATATGTATGTTCTATTATATGTCGGTAATTTTTCTTTAGAAGAGAGTCATAATCATAGATGAGGGAAATAAATTTATCTGTACCACATGTAACAACCATCAAGGACTTCGTTTAAAAAAAAATGTACAGTGCACCGAATGCAGCCCTTTAAGACAAATATTTCATTATCTATCTTAATTTAAATTTAAGACACATTTCATGGTAATGCATATTCATATTTTGACATAGTTAATATTAAACTAAATATCTATTAATTATACACATTAAAAATATTTATATACAGAGGCCTATATATATATATATATATATATATATATATATATATATATATAATCCATCAGCTCACCAGGCTCAGGAACATTGACATAGAAGTTAACTTGAGAAGCTGTTGTGTTGTGTTTTTACACATGAACTGTATCCTGGCTGTTTATGGTCAGCCTTTTTGTTTTATGATCCTCGTGGTTGTGAATTCTGATTTGTATCTCGTCGTCTGCTCCACATGTTCATTTATTTGAAAGTTCCGTGAGCATTTTTGATTGAAATACGAAATTACTTACTCTAAGCAATACTCTCGACAAGCAGCGCTGTTCTGTGTTGAAAGGGGCAGAGCACTCATGGAGATACAAGAATGTAAGAAAGTTAACAGCTCTAAACACATTTTATGAAGAATTTTGTATTTTTTTAAAATACCGAAATAATTACATTTTCCATTCACATACAGACTAAATAATACGAAAGAGTATATTACGTTTTCAAAATTAACGTTTCAACTATTAGGTCTTTATTAAATCACCGAGCAAAATGTAATCTCAGTAATATAATGTTAAGTCACTCGCTCACCGATCAGTGTTGTGAGTTCACTCCTGATTGAAAAATTGCCTCCTTGATTCACCCAACCATAACAAGCAGGATACCAGAACTCAAGCTCTTGGAAGGTGACAATAATGCACAATCGCTACTTCTCTGATAATATTAAGTATATATGGGGTAACTAGAGTACAATGAAGTCAATCCTATAGTCCAATCTACGTCAATTATTTTTCACTCATACTATTGAGGTAGAAGACAAACGTGCAACACAATTATATATAACCGGAAATATGGCTACGCTTAACGGCAAGTGTGGATACTATTAACCATCATTCACCTGCGGAAAAGACAATAGACAATTGGAAAGATAGTGAATAGATAACCCAGGCTGAATAGCAATTAATTTTTGAATTAATTGATGACTAGTGCTGTTAACTAATCTACCATTACCAGTTCACATGTTTATTTTAAAAATAGAAAACACTACTGACCTATAAATGCACGTTAAACACACTCACCATATCTGTAATAATATAATATCTGTTTATCTGATATCTGTAGTAATATAATATCTGTTTATCTAATATCTGTAATAATATAATATATGTTTATCTAATATCTGTAATAATATAATATCTGTTTATCTGATATCTGTAGTAATATAATATCTGTTTATCTAATATCTGTAATAATATAATATCTGATATCTGTAGTAATATAATATATGTTTATCTAATATCTGTAATAATATAATATCTGTTTATCTAATATATGTAATAATATAATATCTGTTTATCTAATATATGTAGTAATATAATATCTGTTTATCTAATATCTGTAGTAATATAATATCTGTTTATCTAATATCTGTAGTAATATAATATCTGTTTATCTAATATCTGTAGTAATATAATATCTGTTTATCCGATGTCTGTAGTAATATAATATCTGTTTATCTAATATCTGTAATAATATAATATCTGTTTATCTAATATCTGTAGTAATATAATATCTGTTTATCTAATATCTGTAGTAATATAATATATGTTTATCTAATATCTGTAGTAATATAATATCTGTTTATCTAATATATGTAGTAATAAAACGCATCCATATAAACATAATTACATCCACTGCACACATTTTATCCACACCAGTACAGCCAAATTAATGCAATTATAAACATAAACAAACAACATGCTTCTTCTTCTCGTTCGCAGTTTGACTTGTCTACACAGCAAGTCCTGATTTCTTAATAAATGCTGCTGTATTTGAAAGCTCCTTAGTGCTCCCATACATCTTTCTGTGGATATCCATCTCTGTGGGCCAGTGTTCTTCCCTTAACTGGTTTAGTATATTGCAGTCTTGCAGGATATGTTCAGAGGTCTGTGCTGCCTGAACCAGTCTTAGTCTATTTAAGTGGCTGTTTAATCTGTTGTGTCCTTTCCTGAGGCGGAAGATAATAACCTGGTCTGCTCTGTTGAGATATTGATAATTGTCTTTTGGGTGGTCGACTTTCCTGATGGTTTTGATGAGGATCCTTTTTTCTTGGTAGGTGATTTCTTGGTCTTTTTGTTCCTGTGTTGCTCCATCCTTTGTCAGTTATCTGCTTCTTCATTTCCTGGTATGCCACAGTGGGATGGTATCCACTGTAGTATTACCCTTCTTTGGATGCTCACTTCTCGCATGGCTTTCTTCAGGTCTGGCAGTTTACCGCTCTCAGTGGCTTGTAGGACAGACATAGCATCAGTACGAAATACCACCTGTTGACATTGGTTTGTTGTGTTTTTAATTATTTCTGCAGTAATGTTTAAAGCATATACTTCTGCAGAATAGTTGGAGCAAAATATTTCAGTTGGTGAATATGTGGATTCATTTTCTTTTTCGGGATATTTTATGGCTCGCCAGCACCTCCATTCTTCACTGCTAACGTTGCTTATCCGTCGGTATATCCATGCTTCTCTGGGGTACCTATCTTCAATCATGTTGCATACTATTGTTTTCTTTTGGAGATAATTCAGTTCTATGATAGTGTAGTGGTTGTTTATGGTGGTTCTGATAGTGAGATATGGGTATTACTCCCACGGAACTGGGAAAAGTGTTGGTGTTATCTCTCTTGTTGTCTGGTAGTTCTTCCTTATATTCTCTGTTTAGTTTTTTAGATCGGTGTATAAAACTGCTCCTCTTCAGTCTCCCACTGGCTAGGTCACCGTATCTGGTGATCCATATTATAGTTCTGGTCTAATTGCACCTATATATACACAATCATAGAAACTCATAAACATGAACAAACACAATCATAGAAACTCATAAACATGAACAAACACAATCATAGAAACTCATAAACATAAACAAACACAATCATAGAAACACAGTGCAATAATGGTTGCCTTGTTGTTTGTTTTCTGATGGATGCCCCATTCAACCTAGGAATACATTTCTTTTTGGTTACATCAGAGCGTCTGGGGGCCTGTCTGTTTCTTGTGGTGTGGTTGCTAATTTTGCTACCCAGCCGGACTGCAGTTATGGCTTCTAGTTGTAGTTCTTACAAGGACTAATTTGTGGCTTGTTCTTGATCCTGTGAATGACTATGGTGTGGCTTGATGGTGATCACTATTAGAAATTTTCGGCTGCGCTTTGGAGTGGACGCCTGGGCGTAGCCGTGGAGGATACTGCAATGTGAGGTCATCTATTGGATGTTGATTGCCGTAATATATACATAATACAAAATGAACTAAGAGTGTTAAGGCTTCTTTAAGTAAGGCATTCTCCATTCATCCACATATACTAATCAGTAAAGTAATACTATATCATATATATTATAACAGTTGTCCTTACGTGACCATGTCGCTTGATACTCTCCCAGAAAATGTCTCATTCATGCATTCATTTTTCTTCGGTTGAATTCTGATCATAAAGTGTGCTCCAAAATAGTGTCAATGCTCTAAACTCTGTATACACATAACAATCGTGAAACTCTGTATATTTCTGTGGTACAAGCAAGTGATGAGACGTTCCTCGATGACATAGATGTTCTTCACGTTACGGTGAAGGGTGGAAGAAGACTAGGTGCAGAGAAGAAGACATGGCTGGATAATATCAGGTACTGGACAAGGTGTGAAGTATTCAAACACACCAGGATGATAGAGAATATGTGGAGATCTTTCTGCATCGAATGTCTGAATGTGACACCCTTACGAACCTTCGGGTTATGGGTTTTATTATTAGTTATTATTATTATTATTAATATTATTATTATTATTATTATTATTACTATTATTATTATTATTATTATTATTATTATTATTATTATTATTTACAATTGTGCAACACAACAGTAAAAATGAACTTACATAAAATTTATTCTAGGGAAAGTAAACACCGTAGTGTAATATATATATAAATAGACAGGCAGGCACACAGGCAGGCAGACAGACAGATATTTATTGTGCTATATGGAGCAAAAAATACTTAATTTAGTCATACTTTAAATTAATAGCCAGTGTAAGTAAAGTCAGGATCGGAAATGGGAGTAAATAATAGCAGTACTATTTACCTTCAATGAGGTTGTACGAGTAGAATAAGGAGGCTTTGACATATAGGGGCAAAGAAGATATCCTGAAGTCGGATGTGTCATACCACAAGGGGTAGATCACAGCTAAGCTGTAAAGAATGAGAAAAACTGATTCCGTTCTCCTGGTTACATCCTGCTAAACTGCAAGAGTTGACCACCTGACAATAAAGATATTAATTTCTATTCCAGGGTGCTAAGAATAGGAACACAGTATTCTTTTCTTTCCATGTATGTCCTAGAAGGCGAATAAGGGTTGTGTCTCAGTTACGTACGTTTGTCTTCTCAAATAATCTTCATGGATAAGATGCAAGCCCACGAACACTGCACTTTTGTCTTCTATCAAATAATCCTCATGGATAAGATGCAAGCCCACGAACACTGCACTTTTGTCTTCTATCAAATAATCCTCATGGATAAGATGCAAGCCCACGAACACTGCACTTTTGTCTTCTATCAAATAATCCTCATGGATAAGATGCAAGCCCACGAACACTGCACTTTTGTCTTCTATCAAATAATCCTCATGGATAAGATGCAAGCCCACGAACACTGCACTTTTGTCTTCTATCAAATAACCCTCATGGATAAGATGCAAGCCCACGAACACTGCACTTTTGTCTTCTATCAAATAATCCTCATGGATAAGATGCAAGCCCACGAACACTGCACTTTTGTCTTCTATCAAATAACCCTCATGGATAAGATGCAAGCCCACGAACACTGCACTTTTGTCTTCTATCAAATAATCCTCATGGATAAGATGCAAGCCCACGAACACTGCACTTTTGTCTTCTATCAAATAATCTTCATGGATAAGATGCCAGCCCACGAACACTGCACTTTTGTCTTCTATCAAATAACCCTCATGGATAAGATGCCAGCCCACGAACACTGCACTTTTGTCTTCTATCAAATAATCCTCATGGATGACGAAGAGATGCAGGACAGAGGACAATGCAATTTTGTACTTTTGAGGTATACTCTTAAATGACGGGAAATGCTAGATGTGCCACCACTACGCATAGGTCGAAGTATTTTACATAAGAAGGATGAGGTAGCCCAGAAGTGCATGCTGTGCTTCTGGCAGGACGTGGTATACCTGGGATACTGGCAGACTGGAATGACTCCCTTTGGAGACTATACATGCAGCCATAAAACCCTTCCGTCCTTTACACAACCATGCCTTTGAGACAACGGAATACGAGTCAAGGTTACAACTAAAATTAACGTATAATTCTATCACGGTCATCAATAGGCAAAAGTTTGAGAAATGAATGCAGAAGAAATGTTAGTTATTGGCCAAAGACGGCATATAGGACGGATATCATAGATTTCCATGTCTCTCATTTCATTGCAATTTGCTTTAGATCTTCATTGTTTCTGATACCGAAGTGAAACGTTCCCGTGTTTTAGTTCAACGTAAAGTTTCTTTTGGTCTTCCACGTTTTCTCTTGCCTTTTGTGACAACATCAAAGCTTGACAGGGGAGTCTTTCAGTATGCATTCGTAGTGCGTGACCGATTTAATTCCAGCGACTCTTTCTAATATAGGTGGATGCATATTCTTGTTTTGATTCTTGTCTGACAACTGTGTTTGATTTGAAGTCTGACCAACGTATGTTCAGTAGCCTTTAAAAAAAAATAATTTTCAAGACATTTATTTTCAAAGGTGTTTAGTCTTTGCTCTAATTTTGATGTTGCTTTCCAACTTTCGCATCCATATGTTAATGTTGGAAGAAGAAAAGTAGTAGGCACATTTCAGTCTTTCCAGACGATAGTATAAATGACCAAATGGTCGGAGGGTGTCCGACAATGTGGAGGGTGCCGCAGTAACCAAACGAACAAATAGTAAAGCAAAATTAATTAAACTGGTTACTAAAAACACTTACCTTGCCTATGAATAAAAAATATATATTTAAAAACATACAATAAAACTACACAGGACAAATCTCAACGTATCGGTCCAAATGGGACCTTCTCAAGAGACAAATAACTAATAAACTCAACAATAATAAACAAAATAGATGACAAAAATTTTATCCATCCATGTTTCTATGTTTGTGTCATAGAGTTTTTATTAACAGCCTAATTGCCACAATATATTAAAACAGTATATAGGAGAGGGACGAGAAGAAAGATGGATAGGGGAAGGGCAGTAAGAAGGAATGGAGGGACAACAGAGAAGAAGAAGAACAGGTGGACGAAAGGAAGTAGAAGGTTATTGGAATTATAGCTTGTGGTTGTCGTTATGGAGCTTAAGAGTGCTGAGATTAAGAATCAGTCGTTTCTCTAACGAGAAACGCTGCCGATCACCAGAATGGAAGAAGACCAAGCCAGTGATCTGAATGACCTGTTACATCGGTGTTTAACTGTTAAAGTGAGGACCAAAAGGAGAATAGTTATGATTATGTGTGTCCCACAAGTGTTCAGCAAATCTAGCAGCTAGAAATCTCCCCGTATCGCCGTTGTACAGCAGATTCTAATGTTTGCAAGTAATAACGTAGATGACGTTGCGAGAGACAGGAAAAATAGCGGTGGTTGTGGAATACAAACTTGGGAAACTAGATGGAGGAGGTAGGAAGGCAAACGGGCTTTTGAGACATTGGCGAAGGCAGGGGGGGGGGGGTGTCGGTGGGAGGGCCCGCAGGACGGTAGTGAGAGTGCACCAGTGTATCACGTAGGTTTATGTCTCTGTAGAAAGTCACAAGGGGTGGGGCGAGAAATGTCACTTTAGTCAGGGGGTCAGATGGGAGGATCGAGAAATCATTGAGGAGGATCTTATGGGCTGGGATGTTGTGGGGGTAGAACGTGAGGATTAGTTTGGGGCGTACGGAAGATGGGCGAGGGGTGCGTGATAGGGCATCAGCACTGGAGATAGGGAGGACACGACTCAGGGCAAAGAGAAGGACATCCTCCGGGTACAGGCAGCGGCAGAAGAAGTCAAGCATATTATGGGCATGCTGAAGAGAGTCAGAATCATCCTAGCATCCCAGGGTTAAGATCCTTGTGGATTTTAGGCAAACAATAGAGGGAAGGGTTGCCAAGGTTGGCCTTAGAGATGCGGAGGGAGACAGCAGAATACGGGAGGAGGTTTTGCCGAATGAATCGTTTGACAATGCAGCCTACCGTAAGATTATGATCAGGAATAAGGTCCACAGAAAGAGACTCATAGAATGTAGCATCTTCCAGCTGAAGAGAGGCTTCCCGGAAGTACAGATCTTGGTGCACACAACGACGACATCACCATTGTTTTTCCTGATGAAGGTATTTTTAGTAGAAACGTAGTCTGTCACTGTGTCTCGTTGTTAGGTTGTTTTATGACTTAATATGGTAACATTTATATCTGATTTTGTTCATTTTGTTAAGTGACACATTAACACAATACTATTGCATTATCAATATCAGACGTTACTTGCGTTAACACACAATAAACTTACTCGGGAGCATTTCAAATATGGAATATTTTGGGGCTCCGCGGCATGGACGCGCGACAACAGAAAGTTTAAGAACCGCTGGTATAGTGAGTTTCTTGTTTTCGTTGTATCTATAACTTAACTTATTACTCCATATGAGTGATTAAATATCGCTTCCAAATATGTCAATGTTTATGTTCTTTTAATTTTCATATGTATAACCTGTATTCCGGACCCTAGATAAGGGAGGGGGCTTGGGGTGTTCAACTACCTCCTTAGCAAATCGGAACATGGCTTTTAGCACTAGGAATTTAATTAAAAGATTGGTTAACCCCCCCCCCCTAGCGATTTTTAACTAAAAGCTCTTAAATTTCCAGTCATATAGTGAAATGAACAACACACGATATCGTACAAATGAGTTTTTTAAGGTAAAATCCCATCCTTAAGGTAATCATACCTATGGTACTGCTTGTATGTGAGATAATATCTGGGTTCATTACAGATTAATGTGTCCACACACATTCCAACTTTTTAAATATTAGGCTTGATTTCATACAGCTTCCATGACGCGGAGATAAAAAAAATACACAGCGTCCGCTAAAAATCAAAGAAACCTGTCGCAAGTGCCAGAGTTGTGCCTTGATGTTGACGTCTGTTTCGACGGCATTAGACTCGAAACACCATGGAGTCGGACGGCTGCCGGAACAGAGGGCGGAGAACTTATGGGAATGCCCCACGTGCTGTGAGGCCAGTTTCTAATCAATAATCAAGGCACGCGATGAGAACACTAAATCTTGAACATTTAGTAACTAATACCAGAAAGATCATAGGGGGAAGAGATAGAGGAAGAAAAAGAGAGAAGTTATTGGATGGGTTGTCACTGTGGTGCAAAAGAATTTTACCAACTGAAATTATTATAACACAAGAGACAGAGAGTTATGGAGCAATATGATTACCTACGCGACTCGGCATGATACTTGATTAATTGATTGATTGATATAGAATGTGACAAAGAAAGAAAAGTATATTATTGTATTACTTATCCAATCCTCGGAGTTGCGAGCTTTCATTCTTTCTTCCATGTACCAGGTGCTAGTTGGGTATATTACTATATTATGTGTGTGGCACCCATTTGTTTACAATATGTCGTTTCCTGATGTAAGGACTTTTCCAGCAAAAAAAAAAATAACAACTGTAAACACAAATAAACTAAATACGTTTGAAAAATGAATATCCTATTTAGAACATTTAGTAGAAGTGAAATTATACAAAAGAAATACACGTTTTTCCAAATGAGCACAAATGACTATTTCCACATTTGTATTTACGAGAAAATTATTTTTACAAAAATTAATAGATGTAGAATGTCACATAAATAATGTATCCTCTTAAATGATTCAACATTCCACAAATACAATTAGTGTTTTACAGAGAAACAGCTCTTAATTAAAACAGTGAACACATACGATCTAATATGAAGTTGATAAAAAAAAAAAAAACCGGATTTCTTCTTCTTACAATCATCATGTGTAAAGGAATTTAACCTTTAGGCTGTGACGTATTCCTAGATTCGTGGGGCGGGAATTCGTCATATTAGCTTTCCTGTGACTCTGTACTGATGAATTGGGGCATAGCAACGTGGGTGAATGGAGACGCCTATCGATCCTAGTTACGTACTGACGCCGGGGACTATAAGCGCCTATAGAGCCCCCGCCATTCTAAGCTCAACAAACAACACACAAAAAGCACCATGGGAAAATTATTACGCGATCTGCGATTTTTGATGCATTCAATGGAAACCTATGCTCGCAAAATTCGGACGTATTTTACAGGTCGGAATTATTTTGTTCCATAAGTACATAAACTTATAGGCTGTTCATAAATTATCTCAATAAATGGAAAAGGTAGAGGGTGGGGGCGGGGGATGGAGTCTGAAAAAGTTTGGTAATTGTTGACAAGGGGTTTTGGTTAAAGTTAACGTGAACAACACCAATTTAATACTCACTAAATTGTTGAAATTTGAAAAATTAAATGCATTCAAATCAGAAAAATTATGTCTTTTGTTTCGCACTTTTCAGCTACAACATCTGTAGCTGGGAAAATAATTTTTTAGCATAATTAAGCAGTGCGAATCCTTGAATTCATGACAAGTTGATGACAAAATAGTTTGGATGTAATTTATAGACATCCCCTTATTAATATTTCTTGGAATACGAAATTGTAAAAGTTGTTCGAAAATTTCACTCGTAAATTTGTATTGAAATGTGGATTTGTAGTAAAATTCGGTAATGGGATGTTGGAAAAGAGGAGGGAGGTAAAAATAATTTTTAAAATAGTTTCTTCATTTTGTGGGATGTTAATTACGTTTATGGAGAAACTAGTAATTGAGGGGAGGGAGAGGGGTTGCACCCAAATTTTGACTTCCTTACCGGGCTTCCTAGTTCTCAATGTTCTGAGTACCTTACAT
Organism: Meghimatium bilineatum; assembly: GCA_034231615.1. NCBI lineage: Eukaryota > Metazoa > Mollusca > Gastropoda > Stylommatophora > Philomycidae > Meghimatium > Meghimatium bilineatum. The sequence goes on from CM067299.1 coordinate 15,650,401, forward strand.
ACGGGGCTTGCGCTGAATGCTACTGAGATGTAGTTTGTGTATGGGGGCTTGCACTGGAGGCTACTGTGCTATGGTTTTGGAGAAGAATGTTGAAAATACCATTTACGGCAAGTAAAATTAATGTACAAGTTCCCAGAAATGATTGTATAAATAGACAAAAATAAAGCAAATATTAAAGATATAGAGTTAATATTTATAGAGCATGTCATGAGACGAGATAAGTCAAACTTGTAGTAACTACTGGAAATAACTAGGAGAGATGGGACAGAAAAAAAGGAAAACTGTGAGATGTGGTTGTCATCATTACATGGATAAATTCACCAGATGAACACAAGAACACAAGAGACAGAGAGTTTCAGAAAAACAAGATCGCCTACTCCACTAGGAAATAAAACGTAACTGGTTGTTTGATATGAACTTGCACTATCACATGAAATATGAACTTGCACTATCACATGAAATATGAACATGCACATATCACTTGAAATGTATCTTTGTAAATATTTCAAAGTCGTGTTGAATCCATTTCTGAACATTCAATTATCTGACAGAAGATCGTGCCGATGCATAATCTGAATGGAAAATAGACGACGAACTACAAATAGAAAAGAATGACATTACACAGCTTGCCTTTTCCGTACGTAGTCAAAGAGGCTACAGTAGTTTTCGTGTTAAGGCAAGAAACGTACCGACATGAAAAAACATTAGTACGGATGATTTAGAGACATGCAAACAGACAAGTACCATCGAGTGTGATGATGATGATATGATGATGATAATGATGGTAATGGTGATGTTTATTATTACGATGAAGTGATCCCTTTAACAGTAAGCAGGTGACTCTTAACAGGACATAGCCTTTCTGACAAAAGCAGAGTAACCGAGGCGACACCCGATCTCGTAAAAGGTTGTTTGTCTCAAAGGCATGGCTGTGTTGTGGTGGGGGGAGGAGGGGGGTATGAATGCTTTCTTAGTTCCCGAAAGAAGGCAATCAGTGCGGCAAAACAGGATCATCATGTCCTGATAGGAACTTAGTAAATAGTTCTGGGTCAACTAGTACATCACTCGCTGTCGGATCTGTTAACACATCCGCAGTAATCGTACATCCAGCATTCTCCGTCTCCTTGACGTCTACCGCAAAAGAACACTGGTGCAGTGTCCGCTAGCTTGCATCTCTTTAACATCCATTAGAACTATTTGACAAAAGAAAAAACAAGTAAGAAATTGAGACTAGACATGGTGTTGCAGTGATGATTTTTTCATAGGTGACAGGTTGTCAATCTATCCCCCAATATTCCCTAGTCACCTCTTACGACATGATTTGAAAGAAGATGGTGGCATATTCTTTGCATTCTGAACTAGATTCTACGCCCCGGTTGCCACAAGATGACGCTGAAAGGCAACATAGGGTTTAGCGGATAAATAGACAGTTGCCACAAGGTATCGCCTCTGACGTTGAAAGGCAACAAAGGATTTAGCGAATAGATATACAGTTTCCACAAGGTATCGCCTCTGACGTTGAAAGGCAACAAAGGGTTTAGCGAATAGATATACAGTTGCCACAAGGTATCGCCTCTGACGTTGAAAGGCAACAAAGGATTTAGCGAATAGATATACAGTTGCCACAAGGTATCGCCTCTGACGTTGAAAGGCAACAAAGGATTTAGCGAATAGATATACAGTTGCCATAAGGGTGGAATATAGTGAACTTGACTACAAAAGAATATCCACCGAGTTCCATCGAGTATCATCCATTACCTTCTATAGTATAAGACATGTTGGCTAGTGAGAAATCCAGCATTCTAAGCTGACTAATTTGATTATTCCCTTGATTTTCATTGGCTGTCAAAGAATGTTTAATTATAGTGACCAATGAAAATCACAAGAAAAGTAAAATATTATTAAGAAGGCTTGATTTCCTATAACCCATTAGGTATTATATTGTAATCGATCTTCAATCAAAATTATTATGACAATGATTCTATGAGCGTCATAAACAAATGAATACGTCAGAAAAACATTGAACATGTAAGCAAGTGTCCAGGAGACATATATATAAGGAGTCGAGTTAGTTTAGCGTTAAGTTCAGAAGTCGCTGCGACTGGATAATCAGACCCGCGACCTAGACTAGTTTTTTATCGTTAAAAGACCAAGTTAGTTTAATGGCTGTGGTTGAACGAAGAATACATACCTCAGCAGGAGAGAAATCTTTTTTATTTGACAAAAAAAAGTGTTACGTCACTCGTCCGCCAACCAGCAGATCTAAGTTCAGAGCTCACTCGTTATTCATGGCTTGAATGTTTAAAAAATACGACCGTCATTGATCTACTCACAAAGAAGTAGGGTACCAGGATACATGCATGCTTTGGAAAGATCGTGGCTCTTTACAGTACAGACCTTCTAGCTGAAGTAATGAGGCTTTCAATCTGTACGTTTCTGATTATTGTCACGATTTTCATTGGTTACTATTTATATACTTGGAGTAGCCTTGGATATTTTTGACATGTGATTCCAAGTATATACATATTTGCCAACGGAAAACACGGGAATAATCAAGAAAAGGAACGAATGAAGGACTCCTTAATTGAGCTAGAAAGTCTGTACCGCCGAGAGCCACGGGGAAGATCCAGGAATAACGTTATTTGCTACTGAGTAAGTATGGTAGGTGACGCTAAAACAGACTATTTCTGGCCAGTCACTGATTAAATATCTGAGCACTTATGGACAAACCGTGAGCTATGTAATTTTTTTATAGCTTATTTTTTCTTTAAGTTTTTCTATTCTAACCATTATTTTGTTTATCGCAGATGGTATTGATGGTTTATCAAAGATGGTATTGATGGTTTATCACAGATATTATTGATGGTTTATCACAGATGGTATTGATGGTTTATCACAGATGTATTGATGGTTTATCACAGATGGTATTCATGTTAATGAACATAACACATTGGCATTGCGTCTTCTTCTTTCGATTTCAGACTTCCACATAAATGACTGATAAAGGTAGAAAGCAACAACATGACTTAGATATCTTAGTGCACGAATACAACGAGAAACAGAGGGCAGTAAAAAATCAAAACATTCATCTTTTAATGCAGATATTTATTTGATCTTATCAAATAAATCAAATATATTCCAATGTTATATTTTTTCCGATTTGTATACATTTAATTTGTCAAATTCAAACATTTTAATTAGGGTATAGAAAAAGTGTCATTACTTAACGTTAATTTTTGTAAAAATCCACTTGTAAACTACTGTCCATTTATAGATTCCCACCTCCCCCGCCCCCCACCAATTTATTGAGGTAATTTATGGACAGTTCCTAAGTTTAGAGTCTTATGGTAAACAATAATACCGTCTTATAAAATGCGTCCAGACTTTGCGTGCATGTGTTTCTGTTGAATGAATTCCATCCGAATGACCAAATTGCCTGTTATTGAGAATAAACGATGTTTCCTCGCAGTTCTAGATTCTCATTATTCTTCCTTTCGCAGAAACAGAAAATTGTCAGTAATTTAGTTTTATCTTTTCTTACACAAAGCATTTTTTAAAACCATTTTCGGTATAAAATTAATTATCAAATTTATAATTAATGAACGCATACATACAAACTACATACAATCTTAAATAATTTATGAATGCAGACACAAAAATAATTACATAAAAAAGCAACATACAATCTTCAATAATTTGTGGATACAGACATACAAATAACTACAACTTCAATAGTTCATAAATGCAGACATACAAATAACTACATACAATCTTCACCATTTTCTAGAAGAATATGGTAACAGGAGACCGTCTCTTAGAAATGGAAAGAGGGACACTTGATAAAACTTCCAAAGGAAATCTGGCTACATGCAATAGCCAGAGGGATGTAACACTAGTGGATCTGACATGGAAAATCCTGAATAGAATAATTTCTGGACGTCTAAAAGAATCAATAGATGTGGAATTGAGGGAAGAACAGGCAGGATTTCTAGCAAAAATTTCATGAGCAGATCAAACAGCGACACTTAGAATTATTATAGATCAATTAATTTCATCTGTATGTAATATTTGTAGACTTGAAAAAGCACGTGAAAAAGCACATTGTTTTATTTGATGTCCATGCCTCCCAACCGTATATTGCCATTGGAAATACGCATATTCTGGTCATACATAGTTTGGCTTTGCTGCGTGTACCGTGCCAAAGATTGATCATTTGCACAAGTTTCAATGTTGTGATTGCAATTTTTCTCTTGATGTCGATATCAGATGAATGTCAGTAAAACAATGAAAATTATAATAAATAATACACACAATATCCTATAAAATAAATGGCTAAACGATTTAAGTGGTACACAATTTTATCTATTTGGGAAACAACATTGACAAAGAGTGAGGAACAGACCAGGATGTTGACAAAAGAGCTAATACGGCCAGGTTTGTTTTAATATAATTACGAGCCAGCCAGTAGATTCGATGAACAGTCGTGGAAAGTAGTAACACAAATACGAAAATACATATTGCAAATAAGTAATTATGTGTTACATAAACCTACCATTCATAATAGGAACGTTAGTCGAAATAATTATATTAAATGGAATAACGGCGAATAAGATTGAAGTTTCGATCTAAGATCTTCGTCAGAGCAAACCAACATATATTAACAATAGTTACTAAATTGTGTTTTATTGACAAATTTATGCACTTTCCTGTGTCTGTTACTTTGTCTTTCAACCCCCATCAAACACCCATATGGCCATTTAAAAAAATCTCCTTTGCCTCCACTATTTTGTTTAAACATATATGTATATACTTATTTGTGTTTCTCACTTTGTTGTGTATTTTATAGTATCCTAATCTTATTTCTTCTATCTTCTTTCATATTTATATATATATATATATATATATATATATATATATATATATATATATAAATGAGTATCTTTTCTAGGGTTGTTTCACCTAGTGTAAACTGTTTTTCATTTGCTGCATTTATTATCATACTCTGTGTTTTTCTAAGCGTATATTCAAGAATATTTCATATGACTTTTCATTTAAGGTATTCATCTTTTTGTCATCTGAATGCAGGTTTGTCCGCAAAATCCACGTATTCTAGCCGTTACATTAATGCCAGCTGGATTGCAAATCTATTATCTGCTATTGTTGATTTAATAATCCAATCTCTAGCTAGCAAAAAGGGAAATGGTGACAAGAGACAATCTTATCGAACTGCGTTTCTTATCGTTCATTACTTTGCCTATTTTCTCTATTACGTTTGTGAACTTGGCTGTAACTATATAATGTTTTAATAGCTGTCGTAGCAACTCCCTATCTAAATTGTCAAATGCCTTTTGGTAGTTCATAAAACCTACATATACGCAGTGATGAATTCTTTACTAAGCTTTGTTCTTCTATCATACGTAGGGTTGTTATTTGATCTGTGCATGATTTGTTCTGTTGAAATCTTGCCTGCTCTTCTGTTTGCTGTTTGTTTATAACATCCTTTAATTTATTTTGAATAATCCTGTTTACTTATTTTCCTGAAGCTGATAATATCATTTTACCTATGGAATTTGTACAATATTTAAAATTGTATTTCTTATATAGCTTGACAAGATAACCTTCTTTCTAGCCTGTTGATAATTCTAGTTGTTCCCATATCTTACCAAGAAGTTTGTACATTAATTCTGTTGAAATCGAGTTATTTGTTTTATGATGCTATCTAGGCCAGCTGCATATCCATTATGTGGAAGTCCCATTGCACTTTATATTTCTGCTTTACTTGACCTTTCCTCGTTAACCTGCAGCTCCTTGTCTGCTGACATTATATCTGATGCAAAATGTTGTTTTCGTTTATTTGAAAGTTCTTCTAATTCTTTCTTCCATCTCTTCATCTGTTTATTGATGTCACTAATAACTATGTCTTTCTTGACTTTGATGAGAACACTTGGTTGTTTATGTCAGTGTTTCCCAACTTTTTTTTAATCATGTCCCACCTAAGACTTTCTACAATTCTGATATCCCCGCCCCTTCCATTTCCATGTAACATAAAATTGCCCTCCTGTGTGGCCTGCGCCCCACGTTAGGAAACACTGGTTTATGTTGTCCCATAAGTTTTGGTGGTGTTGTACATGTCATATTTTCATATATTTTTCATATTTTCTTTTTCTCCAGCTTCTTCCTCTCTTACCAGTCTGTATATATATATATATATATATATATATATATATATATATATATATATATATATATATATATATATATATGCGCGAGTGTGTGCTGTGTATGTATTATTGTGTTTGTTTATTGTAGGCGGTTACTTGATCTATTGCCCCTGTTCTATCTGAAAAAATGGTATACATGGTGTTTCAGTCTATCAAATCTTTCTTGCATGTACAGTTTATATATCGTCTTAGTTTTGTGTTGTTTTTTTTTTACAGTTGTTTGCTCAAATTTGCGTTTTATGGTTTAGATGTTGATATCTTAGTCTTGTAGTAGTTGTTTCAGTCTATCATTTCGTATTTTATCTCCTGCAATAACTGTTTCTATTTTCACAAACTTATGTCTATGATGTACAAAGCGCTCCAATATATTGTCTGGCTATTAAATATGTAGTATAGATATGGTTCTAGTCCATTGTCGTTCAAATATGTGTCATAGTCGGTGTCCCATTCTATTAGCCAAGGAAAATTTGTCTCTATTTTATTTTTTTTATAGTATATTATTATATATTGTGCACTATTTTTAATGCACCTTTTTGATCCGGCATACCACCTTTATGTGCATTAAGTCATAATATATCGTCATATCCTTGACTGTTTCATGGAATGCATATATAAGCAAAGTTTTTTCTTCTTTATTTTTTTCGTATTATCACGCGTTTTCTTTTTATTTATGTATATATCTATATGTTAATTCTGACGAAGATCTTATATTGAAACGTCAAACTTTTTTGCCCTTTAACTTTCTATTATTATTATTAATAATATTATGTTTTCGTTAGTAGTGCTATGTTTCTGTAACATATACTTAATTATTTGTAATATTCGGTTTCAATACACTTTGCCCACTATGGATCTCATAAGCATTGTCTCAGAGAAATAGGATCAATTTTTATATGTTGGCAACTGTATCGGAAGGAACTCAATGATAACTACGTAAAAAAATAAATATATTCTAAGAACCACTAAAACGCATCAGCATCATTTTACATGAGCCACTTAGTTAGTTTTTTTCTTTTCGTGCCGCAAGCGACACATAGGGCAGAGGTTTTTGTTCTCCATATGGTGCGGTCCGCTGCACGCAGCTTTAGTTCCTGGATGGTCTTACAGCCTACTAATTCCCCTTCTTTAAGAATGGTGTTTTTAAGGGTTGTTTTTGGTCTTCCTCTTTTTCTTTTACCCTCAGATGACCACATAAGGGCTTGTTGGTTTATTCTGTTTACATCTAGTCGTAAAACGTGACCAAGGTATTTCCATCTTCGTTTTCTTATGATGTTTGAAACATACTCTTGGTGTGTTTTGTCTCTTAAATCACGATTTGTGACGAAGTCGCTCCATTTTATGTTCAGTTTGCGAAGACATTTCATCCGAAAATATTAAAACGATCCTCCACATGAACCACTGCACGTGTTGAAATAAAATGCACGGAAGTTATTTCTTTTTAACATTTATGAACGATTTATTGTATCAAAAAGGCAGTAATTTAACAAAAAATATTTTGGTCGGCGAATATTTTGTTGGTTATGTGGCGTCTAGTTTCTGCAAGCAAGAAGAATGAAGTGTCCATTGTTTGCGATAATAAGCCCCGTGTATATGAGCTTCTGTTGGAGTTGCTGTTTGAAAATGCATCACGATATTGAACTAGTGTTGTTATACCATGTTGACCAGGACTAGCACGGTCATTGGTGATACTTGTTGCCAGGAATCATTGATGCAGCCTTACTTCAGTGGACTGGTCACAATTGAAATGTCCGAAAATGTATGTGTATGTTCGTCATTCAATTGACTATTCTACCAGTAAATTGCCGTCGCTCTCGTAACGTCACGTGAGGCGTAGGAAGTAAAATCAGTATGGACCTTCTTTCAATAAAAACCAGATGTTTATTATTCGCCTAAACTTTATTAATTCGTGTGTTATATTTTAACATGTTTTGACTTTTATTACAGTCATAATATGTTTATTTGCTGTTTTGCAAATAATGTACGAAAAATGCGAAAGAATCATCAGATCTACAAACCAATGGGACTGCACGAACTTCATTACTTGCACGAGTTCTAGGTTGAAGAATAGCTCACGTACATAAACATTTTAAGTATGAAAACAAATCACGTTTTCGATGCGTTTTTAATGGTTGCTAGTATAATTGTGGTCTACCTTTTCTGAATATTTTTCGCACAAAAGAAAATATTTACAATGTTTATTTGAGGTATTCTCTGTATAAAATGTTAACTTTTAATGTAAGCGTGTGCTGTTTTTGTTTTTGCCAATCGATCGACAATTTTATTACAGGTCTAGCTATGATCTATTAGTGCAAATACAATTATTAAGTCCGTGTTGCTTCATGATTCGAAACAAGACATATATCCCAGAAGACCACATAAAAACTGTATGTAGTTATCAAGAGATGTTTTTCACTTCTTATTAGACAGCCAGAGTTGATATTAATAATGGGTTGTGGAAGACAACAGACTGATGAAATGTGGATGTATAGAAAAAAATACAGATGGATACGATACACCCTAAGAAAGAAGATCGACAACATAACCAAACAGAATCTGACTGCAGCCCACAAGGAAAGAAGAGAATTGCAAAACCTAAGAACCTCCTGGACAAGAAAGGTGGTGGAAGAATCCATATCAAGTTAAACCTCGTGGACAAAGATGAATAAAAGAACGCATCATATATAACTTTGAAGAACAACAATTGGAGTCATATGTTCTACCTCATGTTCTACCTCATGTTCTACCTCATGTTCTACCTCATGTTCTACCTCATGTTCTACCTCATGTTCTACCTCATGTTCTACCACATGTTCTACCTCATGTTCTACCTCATGTTCTACCTCATGTTCTACCTCATGTTCTACCTCATGTTCTACCTCATGTTCTACCACATGTTCTACCTCATGTTCTACCTCATGTTCTACCTCATGTTCTACCTCATGTTCTACCTCATGTTCTACCTCATGTTCTACCTCATGTTCTACCTCATGTTCTACCTCATGTTCTATCTCATGTTCTACCTCATGTTCTACCTCATGTTCTACCTCATGTTCTACCACATGTTCTACCTCATGTTCTACCACATGTTCTACCTCATGTTCTACCTCATGTTCTACCTCATGTTCTACCTCATGTTCTACCTCATGTTCTACCTCATGTTCTACCTCATGTTCTACCACATGTTCTACCTCATGTTCTACCTCATGTTCTACCTCATGTTCTACCTCATGTTCTACCTCATGTTCTACCTCATGTTCTACCTCATGTTCTACCACATGTTCTACCTCATGTTCTACCTCATGTTCTACCTCATGTTCTACCTCATGTTCTACCACATGTTCTACCTCATGATCTACCTCATTTTCTACCTCATGTTCTACCACATGTTCTACCTCATGTTCTACCTCATGTTCTACCTCATGTTCTACCTCATGTTCTACCTCATGTTCTACCACATGTTCTACCACATGTTCTACCTCATGTTCTACCTCATGTTCTACAAGAAATTGAAAGGAAATAGACGATGATAATAGAGTGCTTTAAATTATAAACTTAAAAGTACAATATAAATTAAAATAACCATGACTTTGACTTGTAACCAACATGTCAAAACGAATCTTAACAATGTCAAGAACTCGGTACGTCCCATCTCGGTACGGACGAACACCATGAAGTTCTGATGACAGTTTAAAGAAGGCAGTCCCAATATTTACATTCAATAAAGTGGGGCAGCATTTTTTTATAATTTTTTTTTGGTCAGTGAAGGGGTAAAAACTATAGAAATTCCCCACAGAATGACGATCCAGTATAGTGATGCATATTTGTCAATCCAGAAGTTGTATGAGTTGAGTTGGATGTGCGTTCAAAACGGCGTGAGTTCTGTGATAGAATGTTCAGAACCGTGACAGACACACAGAGTAGTGACTCCCATAATCGATTCCAGCATTCGAACTTCTCTCACAAGAAAGCCTTCGAATGATTATGACGTTACCATATATCTAAATATCATTCAAGGTTCAGCATACAATACCTTATATTATTCAAGGTTCAGCATACAATACCTTATATCATTCAAGGTTTAGCATACAATAACACAACCCGTCTGTAAAATGATTGCCAATTCAGCTTTTTGTTGAAAAATATTATGAAAAGGTAGGAACAACTAGACAAGCAACCATTAAAGACGCATCGGAAATGTAATTTGTATTCATGCTTAAAATATTTATGTAAGTTAGCGATTCTTCAACCCAGAACTCATGCAAGTGATGAAATTCGAGCAGTCCCATTGTTGTGTTGATGTAATGCTTCTTTAGCATTTTTCGTACTGCAAAACAGCAAATAAATAAATTCTGACTCTAGTAAAAGACAAAACATGTTAAACATTGGCACACGAATTAATAAAACTTAGGCGAATAATGACACATACTGATATTAAATCATTTAAATGTAAAATAATTATGTTTACATTAGAATAAGTAATATTAAGTTCCATAAGTTTAAGATGAAACATCATAAGCACATAATGCTAATGTAGTAATTTTAATTTTTAGTTTTCAGTTTTTAGTTTTCACATTGTTTTCAGTTAGCAATTTGGCAGCACAGTTACAACTCACAACAATAGTACATTGAACAGATTGAATTTATTGAAATGCATTCATTCAGTACTTTCACTATTTTAGTCAGTCAGTCTTCATTATCGCTGTGAAGTTGTGTGGTACAAGGCTACTACGGTGGTTAGTGATAATGTCTTCTGCAGTACTGAACAGCCTTTCCGACGGCACACTTGTAGGTAGTGGTGCAAGAAATGCCTGCGCCAGTCTAGCCATACTTGGAAATCTTTGCTTATTGGCATGCCACCATGAAACTGGATCTGACTGTCGAGTGTGAAGTGGCTCTGACAGGTACTGTGTGACCTCAGTGTTAATGTTGTTGCCTTGTGCACTTGCAGAACTATATGTGGTGGGATTTTCCTCGACATTTGTATCAAAACAGCTCCATAGGCTGGACTCGTACTGGGTGGCAGTGCTCACAGAAGTCATCACACTAGTACTACTACTAGTAGCTGATAGATCCTGTGTTTGCTGAATGAGTAATGGAGTTAGCTGCTAACATCAGATGGGCTCGTGCATCACTTCTGCCACAGCTTGAATCGAGGATCCAGTAGTCTGGCACAGGTGTAAATACTGTTAGATTCAATGTCCGCAAATCTGCTGCTAACAGCTTCAAACAGGGTTGCTTTCATAGTTTTTATCCCGGAATCACTACCTACTTTCTGGAGGAAAGCCATTAGTGTTTTCACTAATGGGATCACAACTGATATTGATGCCTGAGCTGCACTTATTTCACGTGTGTGTTCTTCAAATGGTGCCAAAGTAGCTACCACATTCTCCGAGACTGCCCACTGCTGTGCCGTTAGCCCAGTTACCGAATCAATTTCAACACAGTACAGACATTGATGATGTTGAGAAGTCTTTTCGGCGATCTGATCGTCCACGCGAAAACTGTTTGACAGAAAACGTACATATTACCTTCGCTGAATCATCGTATTTAACCTTGAAGTAATCCCAAACGGCGCTGTATGACTTAGATTTTGATGCCATTTTAGAAGACCAAATAAATTTACGAATTTTACGTTTTTTTCTTAAAATGCTTATTTACATCAACGAGAAATAGTAAATTGGAAGTGCTACTGTGCTTGACCTCATGAAACATGTACAGAAAATTCACCTGATTAGGCAACACAAATCCGGCCTAAATCCGGCAAACTTGGACCGGAGCCGGAGCCGGATTTGTAAAAATGGCCGGATTCCGGATTTACCAGAGCTGGAGCCGAAATCCGGTACACCCCTAATTGTGACCAATCCAATGTAGTAAGGCAGCACATACCATTCCTGGCTACAGGTACCACCGATGACCGTACCAGACCTGTTCATCCCTGTGTAACAACACTAGCTCAAGATCGTCATGTTGTACTGATACATCTGAGCAACCATTTCCAAATAGCAAATCAGACATCAGCCCATACACGGGGCGTATTATCGCAAACACTTGCGAAAGAGACTTCATTTCCTGTGCTTGCAAAAAGGAGGCCTACATTAGTCATAACCTTCCTTACTAGACGCCATATAACCAACAAAATATTCACCGACCACGATTTTATTTGTTAAAATACCCCTATTATATTCAGTAAACGGTTCATAAATGTCAAAAATAAATAACTTCCGTGCATTTTTTTCAACACGTGCAGTGGTTCATGTAAAATGATGCTGATGTATTTTAGTGGTTCTTAATATATATTTATTTGTTGACCAAGTCGTCATTGAGTTCGGTGCATGTTCTTCAGATACAGTTATCAACATAAAAAACTGAGCCTATTTCTTTGAGACAATTCTTATGAGATCCACAGTGGGCGAAGTGTATTGAAACCGAATATTGCAAATAAGTAACTATGTGTTACAGAAATATAACACTACTTACACTACTTAGTTCCATTCGTGCCGCAGACGGCATATAGGGCAGAGGTTTTGATTCTCAGTGTGTTGTGGTCCGCTGCCTGCAGTTTTAGTTCTTGTATGGTTTTGCTTCCTATTATTACCCCATCTTTATGTATGGTGTTTTTTAGGGTTGCTTTAGGAATTCCTCGTTTTCTTGTACCTTCAGGTACATAAGGGCTTGTTGGTTTATTTTGTTTTCATCTAGTCTTAAAACGTGACCCAGTTATGTTCATCTGCGTTTTCTTATAAGGTTTGAAACATACTCTTGGTGTGTTTTGTTTCTTAAATCACTACTTGTTACGAAATCAATCCTAATAATACTACTAATATACCAGAAAAGTTAATATACATAAAATAAATATATTATAGGGGGTGAAACAGTTTGACGTCTCGATCTAAGATCTTCATCAGAAGTAACATATATTTGATTCAATTGCCAGGTCCGATGAAGAGAAATATAAATAACCAAATGGTCAGAGGGTGTCCGACAAAGTGGATGGTGCCGCAGTAACCTAATGAACAAATAGTAACGCAAAATGAGGTAAACAGGTTACTAAAACACTTACCTAGCCTATTAATAAAAATATATTTTTAAAAAACATACAATAAAACTAAACAGGACAATTCTCAACGTATCGGCTCAAATTGAACCTTTTTCAAGAGACAAACAACAGAAAACGACAAAATAAAACACAAAATAGATGTCTATATTTCATCA